>OY856415.1:175901079-176433579 GCA_963693085.1 Alisma plantago-aquatica | reverse complement strand
AGTGCATCAACTATTATGAAATAGGAAGGATGGTTTTAGTGAGTTATAACTGGTCTTGGAGCAAGTCCAGCGATACAACTCACTTCTTTGTAAATGTTGACTAGTTGATCTTGGATGGTGGTTGTTTAGCTCCAGGTCTTCACCACGAATGTTATACCCCGATCTCACAATTACCACTAATCATGAGATTAGGGTATAAACTGAGGATTTAACATAATACAAAGATCACCCTTAACTTTTTCTTCTTTTTTGAACTCTTTGTTTCTCGCATTGTACCACATAAACTAACTTTACAAGGGAATCTAAACATTGATTTCTCTAATCTGATTTCAACAGTAAAAATACATGTATGAACATTCATTATGTTTCTCATACTTTTAAGCACATAAGACTTGCTGATTTGCATATATTGCTAAAAGAAGAAAAATGTTACACATCATCATTTACAACTCTCTCTCAACTCTATACAAGGATCTAGAGTGATAAGGACCGACTGAACTTAACTAATCTTATACTTAACCCCTGTGGTAGATCTACTCTGATGCAATGACATCTTCAGTCCACAAGTTAACACTAAACATTTTGAGTAGAGGGGGGAGCCTACTCTCTTAGTGAATGAATACTTTAAAGAAATAGTCTAAAGCACTTATATAATTACATATATACTTCTAAGCAACTGATATCAATTATAATAGCAGTAGGCTTTAAAGAGATAGTTCATTGACAATCACAAATATGGCATGATACTCTAGATATCAACAAGAGTAAATCAATATATGAACATGCTTGATTAATTTCAAAGAGAACTAATAACTCTAAAACATACAAAGGATAATTGAATAACTGCACACACTTGTTTAACCTCTTCATTCATCCTATTATCATATTTTAATGATCATATGTAGTGTACTCTACATATGAAGACTCGTAGCAAACTTTGATCTCACTGTACAAGAATTAGCTCACACACTCGAGAATGCTAAGTCTGACAACGTCACTGGTTTGCAATAAGAAAATGACTCTCTGGCCTCGGCACACCAATTATGCCATAAAAATTGGACTCCTCTAACATGAGCAGACAGGCGGAGAGTCAAGCCACCTATTGGCTTTTCTATACTCTAGTGTCACTAGGATCTCTGGTTGATGTTGGACACTACATACTGTGTTTTTAAGGAGACTTCCACTGGGGCTTCGTCCCCCGTACCGCCTGTTAGTACGTTTCGACCCCCGTATACTGCCAGGGTTAGGTCATTTCATCCCTACGACACAGACCTCTCATAGGGAATCTACGGTGTTCAGGGATCCTAAGTCCATTATTTTATTATTCTTAGAAAGTTCTTACTATATTGTATCTCTCTCTTATACTTGACTCTGGTATCCCTATGGTACCAAGTCTATTTATCTGAAGTTTATAAATATGACATGTATGTCATCCTTAACTTGGTAGAGAAGTAATCAAAAACTGTAATATTTTGAGTAATCAACATACTATACATACAGACAGACTAAAATTCTTAATTAAACAGAATACATATCAGCTTGGCACTTTATGTGCTAGAATCATGCAATTGAACTTCTTAATACACTGATAAGAGTTAATTACTTGACATATGAATAATCGTCATTAGCACCTGTAAACTATTCATTTCATAGAACATCTGATAACGTTTGCCACAACTGAATTGTTAAGCATCACCACATCTCATACTGAAAATATTGATATCACAATACTTGATTCATTGAACACCATATCCTTAGGGTTTCATTTACCTCATTCACTTATCACATGGCTTTCATAAGGATTTAATATGTCATAAACATCCACTAAATATAGATTGCTTTAAACAAGTCATATACAATCAAGATATGTATGGAATCCTCGAATTGAGCTAAATTAGGTTTTTTCATGCCATTCATTGATATATTATGAATCACGAATAACATTTCATAAATAGAGTCTATGATGCCAAGAAAAACACTTCAAATGGATTCCGCCATATTTATTCACGAATTTCCAACTTTCCACTCATATAGGGCTTCACCCTCTTTACGAAGATATCAAGCAAACACTATTCACATCACATGAAATCCAATATAGTATCTGACATATATGTACTACACATTCAAATAAATAATCATTCATAACCAAGGGGATCCAGATAAACAAATTTTTCTATTTAATTATACAACAATTTTAGTCATTGGTAAATTCCCTATATTTCAGTTTACTCTTATAACCTTTGCAAGTACTTAGGGAATTCTCATTAGGATGTATTGTATACATTTCTAATATGAATTTATCACCTGAAATTCAAACAAATAGAGGACAAATCCATTTCATATCATTTTGCAACAACTTAGATCAAATAGACAATTCAAGATTTGTAGTCGCATACTAAGCAATTAAAGATTATGGATGATTTAACCAATTTTTGTGCAATATATTGTTTAAAGGAAGTTCCCACTCACTTTAAGGTGTGAAAACACCTTAAAAATGTATCCCTTATCTGATAATCTCGAATCCATATCAAAACCCTAACAATCACCACTTTCTTCTTACTTTCAACTCGGAAAGCCTAGAATTGAAGATTAGGAGAGAAAGAGCTGGAAAAGGAATTGATTTGATATGATTTCAAATCCAATAAGGGGAGGGACAAAATCTTGACTTTTGAGAGAAGATTCACCATGAAACTATATCTAAAGAAGCTATATTTACATGATTTCATCATTCCTCAGACCGCAAAACTCTAGGTCAGTATCTCCATCACTTTCTCCTCTCAAACTTTAACTCTTCCTCTCTCTCTAGTATTTCATTTCTCTGGATTGAATCATGAATTATGAGAGAACCTTGTGTGTTAGATTGACCATATAGAGAAATTGAGCTGCTTGGGTTAATTGCACATTGACCCCTCACTATACTTTCTCTTATTTCAGCTGAATTTTCTATCACAAAAATATTACTATAATTCGTCATTGATAAGGTCTAAACACATCAAAAAATTATGAAAATTTTATATGTTATTTATGATTGTGTTTCAGATGTCAATTTAAAATTTTAGATCATTTGGTGTTACTAATAAATAATTAAAAATAAAACACTACACTGCTGAAAAGCACTATGTCAGCATTTTGGTCAAAGTATAGTTCAACCGAGAACCACATTCAAAGAACACTAAAATATTCTAAAATTTTCTCCAATATGTATGATTGAGTTATCCATATCATATCCAAAATTCAATTAAATAAAAAGTTTGTAGAAAATATGAAAAATCATTTACCACACTACTCTTGTAATCAAATTCCATATTCATGTACTATCAAAACCCTAATTTTTGCTGATTAGGGTTTACATTTATCAAACACTAATTCTTTATACTAAAATCATAGTTAAAGTTTCTTCTTAGATTTAAAACATCACAATTGATCTACTATCATTAATCAAGTCTAAACGTTGTTCAATCTAATAAAGCATGTAATCATTCAGGTAAACCCTAGTTTACTAATTAAGCTCAGATGCGGTCATAACAATTCCCCCCCCTAAAAAGGTTTCATCCCCGAAACATTAATATGCAAGAAAAGTACTTTCAAGGTTTATTTTAAACTTCTGAAATTTTACATGTCATTATATTCTTGTATTTCATACTTGAATGCACTTTTCAACATTAAGTCCTTTATTTCTTTTATAATCACAACATGTCTGAAACAGTTCCCAATGACAACAAACAAATTCTCTATGCCACAATTAATCATAGCACGAGAAAAACAACTATTTCAATATTTTTTATACTCTTGAGGTGTTACCTCAACATTGATAATGTGATCCAACTATCTCAATTCATACGACTCAATATGTACTATTTTTATGTATTACCTCTAAGTCACAAAAGAGAGTTCACCATGTTCTTTTGAATTTTACTATCGTGCTACTCAAATAGCAAAATAGTCTTGAGTTGGAAGACCAGATTCAACAAAAATTGTATAATACTACTCATGTCATCCCCATTGTATCATGGATGTATAAGGTGAAGCATTACCATCGCATTCCATATTATTCTTAAGTATGAACCCACACATAATTTAAGGTGTAACCATTGAGTTATAGCATACTAGGATTTCAACAATAGTAACAAAGTACTCCATGATTGTATTAGTCATTGAAGGACTATTCATACCCAATTACCATCACTTAGTTATATTAAATCTAGGTATAACAAGCTATACCTCATTAGGGTTACATATAAATACAATATTGTTATCATCCCTTCTATTCATATGAGCGAATAGGTAAGACTACCTTATTCAGGGTAACCCTTCATTTGTTCCATCATTATTCAACCCATATCACCATACCAAAATTGTACAATACTAAAATGGATTACTGGTATGAATGACTACAACTATTAGACACCTTTAATTAACATACTTCTTGCACATGTACACTGAAATCATATGTAGAACCAATTTTACATCCCTTAATATACCTTCAACAAATTATACTTCTAAAAACAAATTCACATATTACTAAAAGTCATTGTTTTTTCTTATCTCTCTCCTCATTCACTACTACTTACTTTTTGCTATTTATTCTTCTCATTTTAATCATGTAGATTAAACATTCCTAAAATTGAAACATACAAGGTACAAATAGTTTATTCATCATTCTTGCTATCACTGCACAAATTTATCTCATATCACACTTCATTCATATTGTATTTCTCCTTTTGTTCAAAACACACTTGTTACATTTCAAATTTATATCTTGCTCTTTGCTCCAAATCATTTCCATATTATTTATCTACCTTTTAGATTAGCTACCTTTAAACCCTGAATTACTATCAGTTCTAGTTTACTTCTCATAGTGCAAATCTCATAATCTTATTTTATAGAGATGCTAGTATTCTAGGCCAAATCACTAGTGACATCCCTTGAACTACTACAACTCTAAACATTCTATGGGTTGGTCCTTATCAGTAGCATGACGTTATTGTGATGTGACATTTCTCCCTTAATTTAAAATTCAAACTTTGGATCTCACAAGTTTTACTAAAGTCTTCCTTATCTTATCAATTGATTTTCATTTTTCTTACTTGGCCATTTGGATAGATTACATTCTCAATTACCCTGCTAGGGTTTCAGCATCATATTGTGTGTCATTATTACATTCACTAGATCTCTACCATGGTGGTTATGCATCATATATATTTCATTTTCTTATCACTTCATTCCCACATTGCTTTCGTTAAGGAAGATATGAAAGAGAAGATGATTCTAAGACTTATAATTCTTATCTTCAATCGTTCCCTTAATACATTTCTCATATGTATGTTTAGTTAGTTATCAACAAGGATACTTGACTAATTAGCACTTGATTGAATCTCCTGACCTCTTTCTTTTAAAATCTATATTACTCCATCATGTTTGAAACCATTCCTTACTTTCCATAATCCCCTTACCATATAATACTATTCCACATGTCATCTTTAGCTTCTAGTTTTCTCTTATGATCATGTTGTTTCTTTTATGTGTATGATCATGTATACCATGTTGCATATATTTCCTATTATCCTTATACTAATGTGAAGTTAAAATTCTAAATCAATAATCTCTCTACTAGTTTCAGCTCATGTTTAATACATTACATACCATTCATTTTAAATCAAATGGCTCATGCATGGGTCAAACTTAGTTTCTCTTTCAATCAAGTTTTTCCTTTTTGAATATAGTCTACCTTTGTATGACTTATTCATTTATTTAGCTACACTTTTTTTCTTCTTTAAGAAACTAGTTTATTGTTCTATAGAGACTTAGAATCCAAAGATAGTAAGGATGAATGATTAAACTTTATAATAATGGTATACATTCCATACTCTCAATTATATCATAATCCTCATTCCTTAATCAAGTTCATCATTTCTAACATTTCTCTTTGTTTCAACAAAGTTTGTTATTCTTGTCTTATGATTTACATGTTCATCCAATTCTCTTTACTTTAACTATTTTGAAGACTCTTCACTTATATGTACTTATTGTCTACTTAACTTTTTTATTGGATTTTCCCTTTTCTTTGAAGTACATAAACGCATTTTACTCGATTATATGATCCATTTCCCATGATTTATTCTTACTATCTTGGCCGTTACATACTTTTTTCATATCTTTTCCATATTTCATATTTAAAGTTCATATAATACTATTCATTAAACTTAACTTGAACCTTATGCTGTGTTCCTTTATTCCCAATTAAGGGACTCTCATATGAGGCCCCAAAGTTGGATCTTGCATATCAATTCCAACTAATTCTTAGCTATTATAACCTTTCCCATATATTTCAACATCTTAGTGTATGTATATTCTCACTATGATGTGGGCCTAATTTATCCAGAGTCTATTCTTATTATATTGTTAATATGACCCATTAGATCCCAGTAACGCATCCTGCCATCCGAACCAGGCCGAACCTACAGTCCTGAAGCCAAGATCTACTCAAGATTAACTAACTCCTATTAATCTCAAACATTTGGAAAGAATATCCACTTAGGGCAAACTCATTCAAACATAACTTCTGGTCTACTTGATACAAATAATACAAACAATAACTGAATCACTTCATGATACACAACAATAATAAAGAACCATATATATTCTACAAACTGATATTCTGAATTCATACATATAAGAGCATTTCTATTGATTTCCAATCATAGAAAAAATATAAAAAAAGAGTTGCATCACATTCTATTCTTATGTTCAATCCATTTATTTCTTTCTAGTCTTCTAACCCTAATATTTCTAGGGTTTTTCTCTAGCCCCTCCTTCCACTACATGCTTGGACAGGGCATTCAGAGAAGAGTAAACATAGTTGCTTGATACTGGTCAACCTAAGTATTCAGATACTGGGCCATGGTATCTAAATACTCATACCTCCTAGAGTGATAGACACATCATCTCCTATCTGCCACACTTATAACTCTAACTTTCTATCCTAATGGTCCCTGACGACTCAGCCTAAGCTCTGATACCAAGTTGTTACACCCTGATCTCACAATTACCACTAGTCATGAGATTAGGACATGAATTGAGGATTTAACGTAATACAAAGATCACTCTTAACTTTTTCTTCTTTTTCAATCACTTTGTTTTCTCGCATTGAACAACATAATGTAACTTTACAAGGGAATCTAAACATTGATTTCTCAAATCTAATTTCAACAGTAAAAATGCATGTATGACCATTCATTATGTTTCTCATACTTTTAAGCACATAAGACTTGCTAATTTGCATATATTGCTAAAAGAGGAAAAATGTTATACATCATCATTTACAACTCTCTCTTAATTCTATAAGAGGATCTAGAGTGACAGGAACCAGCTGAACTTAACTAATCTTATACTTAACTCCTATTGCAGATATACTCTGATGCAATGACATCTTCATTCCATGAGTTATCCCTAACAATTTTGAGTAGAGGAGTGAGCCTACTCGCTCAGTGAATGAGTACTTAAAAGAAACATTCTAAAGCACTTATATAATTACAGATATACTTTTGAGCAACTGATATCAATTATAATAGCAGTAGGCTTTAAAGAGACTGATCATTGATAATCATAAATATGACAGGATACTCTAGATATCAACAAGAGTAAATCAATATATGAACATGCTTGATTAATTTCAAAGAGAACTAATAACTCAAAAACATACAAAAGATAATTGAATAACTGCACACACTTGTTTAACCTCTTCATTCATCTTATTATCATATTTTAACTTGTGCCATGATCATATGGAGTGTACTCTACATATGAAGACTCCTAGAGAACTACAATCTCACCGTACAAGACTTAGTTGACATACCCGGGAATGCTAAGTTTGACAATGTCACTGGTCTGCAATATGAAAATGGCTCTCTGGCCTCGACACACCTATTATGTCATAAAAATTGGACTCCTCCTCTAACCTGAGCACACAGGAAGAGAGTCAAGTCACCTATTGGCTTTTCTGTACTCTAGTGTCACCACGATCTTTGGTTGATGTTGGACAATACATAATGTATTTTTAAGGAGACTTCCACTAGAGCTTCATCCCCTGTACCACCTGTTAGTATCTTCCGACCCCCGTATACTATATACTGCCAGGGTTAGGTCGTTTCATTCCTACAGCGCAAACCTTTCATAGGGAATCTACGGTGTTTACGGCTCCTAAGTCTATTATTTTATTATTCTTAGAATGCTCTTACTATATTGTATCTCTCTCTTACTTATACTTGACTCTGGTATCTGTATGGTACCAAATCTATTTATCTGAAGTTTATAAATATGACATGTATGTCATCCTTAATTTGGCAGAGCAGTATTCAAACACTATAATATTGTGAGTAATAATCATACTATACATACAGACAGACTAAAATTCTTAATTAAACAGAATACATGTCAATTTGGAACTTTATGGACTAGAATCATGCAATTTAACTTCATAATACACTGATAAGAGTTAATTACTTGACATATGAATAATCGTCATTAGCGCCTATAAACTATTCATTTCATAGACCATCTGATAACATTTACCACAACTGAACTGTTAAGCATCACCACATCTCATACTGAGAAGATTGATATCACAATACTTGATTCATTGAACACCCTATCCTTAGGGTTCCATTTACCTCATTCACTTATCACATGGTTCTCATAAGGATTTAATATGTCATAAAAATCCACTAAATATAGATTGCTTTAAACAAGTCATATACAATCAACACATGTATGAAATACTTGAATTGAGCTAAATTAAGGTTTTCCATGCCATTCATTGAGATATTATGAATCAAGAATAACATTGCAAAAATAGAGTCAATGATGCCAAGAAAAACACTTCAAATGGATTTCACCATATTTATTCACAAATTTCCAACTTTCCACTCATATAGGGCTTCACCTTCTTTATGAAGATATCAAGCAAATACTATTAACATCACATGAAATCCAAGATAGTATCTGACATATATGTACTACACAATCAGATAAACAATCATTCATAACCAAGGAGATCTAGATAAACAAATTTTTCTATTTAATTATACAACAATTCCAGTCATATACAAATTCCCTATATTTCTGTTTACTCTTATAACCTTTGCAAATACTTAGGGAATTCTCATTAAGATGTATTGTATACATTTCTAATATGAATTTATCATCTAAAAATTCAAACAAATAGAGGAAGAATATATTTCATATCATTTTACAACAACTTAGATCAAACAGACAATTCAGGGTTTGTAGTCGCATACTAAGCAATTAAAGATTATGGATGATTTAACCAATTTTTGTGCAATATACTATTTAAATGAAGTTTTTAGTCGCCCTAAGGTGTGAAAACACCTTAAAAATGTATCCCATATCTAAAAATCTCGATTCCATATCAAAACCCTAGCAATCGCCACTTTCTTCCTTTCAACTCAGAAACCCTAGAATTGAAGATTAGGAGAGAAAGAGTGAGAAAAACAATTGATTTGATATGATTTTAAATTCAATCAGCGGAGGGAGGCAATATTGACATATGAGAGAAGATTCACCATGAAACTATATCCAAAGAAGCTAAACTTACATGATTTCATCATTCCTCGAACCGCAAAACCCTAGTTCAGCATCTCCATCACTTTCTCCTCTCAAACCCTAACTCTCCCTCTCTCTTGGATTTTTTTTCTCTGGATTGAATCACAAATTATGAGAGATCCTTGTGTGTTAGGTTGACCATATAGAGCAATTGAGCTTCTTGGGTCAATTGCACATTGACCCCTCACTATACTTTCTCTTATTTCAGCTCAATTTTCTGTCATAAAATATTATTGTAATTCGTCTATTGATAAGATCTAAGAACATAAAAAAATTATGAAAATTTTACATGTTGTTTATGATTAAGTTTCAGATCTCTAGTTAAAATTTCAGATAATTTGGAATTAACAATAAATAATTAAAAATAAACCACTAAACTGCTAAAAAGCACCCTGTCAGCATTTTGGTCGAACTATAGTTTGACCGAGAACCACATTCAAAGAACACTCACATATTCTAAAAATTTTCTTAAATATGCATGATTGAGTTAGCCATATCATATCCAAAATTAAATTAAATATAAAATTTGTAGAAAATATGAAAAATCATTTATGAAACTGCTATCCTGATCAAATTCCATATTCATGTACTATCAAAACCATAATTTTTGCCGATTAGGGTTTACATTTCTCAAACCCTAATTCTTCAAACTAAAATCATAGTTAGAGTTTCTTCTTAGGTTTGAAACATCACAATTGATCTACTATCATTAATCAAGTCTAAATGATGTTCAATCTAATCAAGCATGTAATCATTCAGGTATACCCTAGTTTTCTAATTAAGATCAGATGCGGTCATAACAACGAACAACGTCTGCACAACCTCTAGAGTGACTGCGGTGGTCTCGCCATATATTGCATGTTGATTTTTCTCTTTGAGAAGTAGCTAAAGGAGTCATGCATCTATAGTAGTCCACACTGACCAACTAGAACTCTTGTCATTCACCAACAATGAACAGGAAGGAGTTGTCCCTCCTGTTGGTGCACTAGTCACCAACCTGCTGTCCCACAACGACAACTATTCATTATTCTCTCCCTTTGTCTATCCCTCCATACTGGGGAGGACTTTCCTGGGCTCTCTTGGCTACCACAATCTGAGAGGGCCACAGTTGTCAGAGGAATCGATTCTCAGTTGTATGTGTTATATCTTGGGAAGCCCCCAATACCCCTCCTTTTATAGGCGAGGTTAGGGTCAGGGTTTGCAGTCTATACGAGATTGTGTGGGAGTGGAAACGATTAGAAGAGCTGGAACTTTCACAACCTATGATAGTTGAAATGACCATTTCACACTCCCATACAGTCGTCTGGTGTGCGAGATGGTCGTCTTGTACTGCCAGAAGGCCGTTAGGTAGTTTCCCAAGCGTACACGAATTTGGCAATTTCGATTCCAATTAATATACATATTAATTTTACTTACTTTTCAAGTTAATGAAATCAAAACTATTCAAGAAACATCTCGAACCTTTTTTTGGCCCCAATCGGGCCATCTCACCCAAGCATGACACTCGTCTCACTCACTGAGAGGGTCGTCTGGTGAGTTGAGATGAGCTGGTCTGTTCAATCATATTGAACCGGTCGGTTCAAGGGAAGAACTTAGCCAATTCGATCCTCGATTAGCCTGATAACCCAAATGGTCATCTCAACACTTGAGACACCCATTTGGCTGCTTGAAAGGTCATCTCACCCAGTGATTAGGTCATTTGGTAGACTGGTCAGCCAATCAAGCAATTTGTTGTGTAAATGGAATCCTAAACACTTTAGTAATCAATCCAATCGTCGTTCAAGATCAATCACCTTTTCACGATGAGTTCCTATGTGTGTGACCCTATGGGTCCCATATCATGTTGGTAGTGAATGTCCATAACTAGCTTATGACATCACAAGCAAAGAGTGGGTGCCTAGTTGGACGTCTGTGCTACCCAAGTGAAATGGAAAGTTGGAGAACAAATTCAATGTACAATATGTGTAACGTGTTGTAGTGGTTGTATAATTCATTTATCTCTGATATCCAGGATGAACGTGAGACATGGTTGGTCATTCTCTCAATATTCAATCCATGTTTCTTGAACCAAGAGAAGACTATCTGAGATAATGTGGCCTCAATATTATATATTGATTTAAATGTATAGGCACATGTGTTTCTCAATCTCGCTTATCAAGTATCCATGATGTCATAATCTAGTACGAGGGACAAATCCCATATCTATCACTCATAGTCTATCCCCATGTGTCAAAGTCACCCAATCATCACCATTATAACAACCCATGTTTCAGGACTGCGCTTGATGATTTCAAAGCATACCCAAGGACATGTGAAGAGTGTAGTGATTTTAGGTCTAAGAATCACAATCACCACCTTCACTATGAGAGATGAATGTGACCACAAAACCATGTGTCACTCTCAAGGTGGGTCTATTTGATACATTGCTCCCTAATATGCATCTATGTGCTTGGTTTGATATTGCCATATCATGACTAATGAGATTTAGTAATTAACCAACTCACACTCTGATCTTATGTGTTATAGTTGTCTATCAACCTTCCCTAGTAACATCCGATCAAGGACATAATGAGAATATGTATATGTACTCTTAACTATGTATGATCTCATCCACAAGGTTAGTAACTTGACAACGTACGTCATTGAGTAATATCATTCTCTAGACATTCACTCGTTATCCCAATTATCTCATAACTGAGTGAAACATATGAATTAGAAGCTTGCCTTTATATATGTGTTATTATTAATCAAATCCTTTTAAGTAATTATGACATTTCAATCATCATATGATTTACTCCATGGGCATGCCATACCAACAAAACTTACTTTCTTAGGCCAAGAACAAGTGAAGGAAGCTCCACACGCTCAAAAGGAGGGTAGATTTCAACCTTAGTCACACATGCAAGGAGATCAACCACCTTCTTTTACCTTGGGAACATTCTTCTCAACCTAGCCAAGGAGGGATGAACTCTATACAGCTAGGAAGACAAAAGAGACCAAAGGGTTCATTTTCATAGAAGGTAGGAGGTTTATAAAGCTATGGGTGAGAGAGAATAGAAGGTTTAGGTGTTTCACCATGTTTGCCAACTATCCATGGCCAAGGGACATCACGTCCATGTAAGCAATCGCTCCATTGATTGTAGAGTCTATAGGGCCATCGGATCTTGTCCTCCTAGAGTGGACATTGAGTTTCAAAACTTGGTGACCATAGTTTGTTGAAACCCTAGGTCACAAGGGTGAAAGCTATTGATTGACGTACCCTTCCTAGAAAACCATCTGTCCAAGGAGCCTAAAGAGAAAAGACCATTGACCCTCACCATATAGATACCACCATAAGTTGTACCCACCTAAGGAGGACCATTGGATGTCACCCATACAGGGGGACCATCGGTCGATGGCCTCCAAGGTAGCTCATCCATGAGAGCAAAACCCTAACTCAGCCTAGAGAGGTGTCACCATCAAACTAAGGTTCATCTAGATGCCCCAACCCACAAGTAACTCAATCATGATATAAAAACATGTAACGAACACAAATAATGTTACAAATTTCAAGAAAACCTCAGATATCGATAAATTGCAGAAAAGTCCAAAACATGCACATAATTGCATAACTTGCTCAAGCAGTGTCCAAACTAAACCAAACTTGAAAATTAAGTTTGTCACATTATATAAAATCACATAACAAGGTTTTATGCACTTAATAAAGGTAATAAAGCATGTTCACTCATAAAAGTAAGATTCCCTCCTTGACATTTATCACTGCTTTTGTTGTCTCTAAGAAAGGTAGTCCAAAAATAAGGGGGTACCTGAGATCTTCATTTATGTCCATGATAACAAAATCACACAATCCTTTGATCACCTTGACCAAGATATCTTCAATAATTCCCATTTTTACAATAATGGAGCAATCGAAAAGTGGTATTTTCATGCCAATAGGAAGTAATTTTGAAAATCCCAGCCTTTTGCATAGGTTGTAGGGAAAAATAGAAATGTTGGCCCCAAGGTCAACTAATCCTTTCTTGCATGTGGAGTCGCCAATATGGCATGAAATTCAAAAAAAAAAGGGTCCTTCTACATCTTTGGCATTCTATTTTAGATTATATTAGTTGTTGTTTTAGTAATCTTAAATGTCTTGTATTCTTTACTTATGTACTTCTTTGCAAGAATCATCTTTAAATGTTTAGAAAATGTGGGTATCTATGCTAGGAAATATAGGAAGGGGATATCCATATGAAGGTTTTTCATAACCTCCTTAAATTTCATGACGCGGGTCTCGAGCCATGTTTGTATTTAGCGATCTTGGAAAGGAGGATGTGGCTTGTAGGTAGTTCTAGTAAGTTCAGTATGCAACTCCTCTATAAAAATTGGTTCTTTAGAGTCACCCTTTTATCTAATGTAGGTAGTTAATGGTGCTTGCTCATGCTTCTTTGGTTACAATATCTCATGCATTCATGCCTTCAAAGTCTTAGAAAATCTTTAAATCCTTTTCATCCATGTCAACTTCAAGTCTATCTGAAGAAACTCTTCCATAAAGAGTATAAACAACCTTCATTTGTTCATGATGTTTTGGGTTTATATCCAATTGATTAGTAAGAGTTCATGTTGGCGGTCGAAGGCTAGCTAAGAGTTGAGCAAGTTGAAAATCAATAGCTTTTTGGTGGGCTTCCTGATTCACTATCATTATCTGTTGCGGCTACAACATCTTATCAATGACTAATAATTTATCTTCAGGTGACGCCACATTGGCTTGTTATCCCTATTTTCATTGTTGTTGTGGGACTTTGTTGGGATTTTAGTACTTATTTTAATTCCTATTCTATTAATTACCTCTATAGTTTCCTTGAATTCTGAAGGTTTTTGTTGGTAGCTCTAAAATCCTAGAGGACCTCGTTGTTGATTTTTGTCCTGAACGAGCCATGGAGAATTTTGTTCTCTTGAAGGGTTTCCATACTAAAAGCCAAGATAGTTTCTGTTCTGATTGGGTGTATACTACACTTATCCTGGAATAGTGTGGATGATATTTACATCATCCACCTAATCAATGTATCCTTGAGCGGAATTTTGCTAATGGCAACATCATACAAAATATTAAAAGTCAAAGTGGAGTGATCGACCTCCCAAGCATGTGTTATCGCCTTGCTTTGTTGTTGATGTTGCAGTAGGGGATGCCTTCTTTTGAAAGAATTGAAGGAAAATTCTAGATTGTCTTGCTTAAGTGCTAACAACTTTATAGGCTCAACAATAGATTTCTTTTTGGAACTACTTTCTCCCATAGCAACTTTTAAAACACCCATGCCTATAGGCCTACCCCAATTATCTTGGTTTTCATCTCCAAGGGTAACTACCTTCCATGTGCTATTATTGCTTTGGTGCATAAAGTTACCTCCAGGTGAAGAGGCCAAGAACTTTTTAATATCACCATCCACTCCCCTTAGAATAACTAATGAGCTTATTTTTAGATATGCCATGGTATGGACACTTGCAGAGAAGCCCTTTATATCTTTCCAATGCTTCAGCTAGATATTCTCCAGGAACTTGCACGAATTGAGTAATCTATCTTCTTATGGTGTATGTAAGGGAACGAGGATATAATTTCCTAAGAGATTTGTTTTCATGTTGATTCCAAGCGGTGATAGGATTAGATTTTAGTATCCCAGCTTATTTCTTTATCTACAAGTGAATACTTGAAAAGACAGAGTCTAATGGTGTCATCAGAGACTTCATTTTGCTTAGTCATAGCGCATAAGTCAACAAACTTTAAGATGTGTTCTTGACAATCCACTCCTTGTTTTCCAAGAAGAGATAATTTTGTAGCAATGTGATCCAATGCGCCCTAATGTTGAATTTAGGGGATTAAATAGGAGATGGTTGTACTAGATGATTGACATCGCAAACCTTAGGGATAGAGAATTTCCTAATCTCCTTTCAGTTGTCCTCTTGTGAACAACTTGGGAAACATAGATTACTTCTACAAATGTGGCCCAGGTTTCTTGTATAAGACTCTCTTGTTGAGCTACAATGGACAAGCTCACCATGTTGGGGACCTCCTCTTCAACTATTCTAGATTTATTATCTCTACTTTGATGATAAAAGGTCTGTTCTATCTTAAGATCAAAGGTTGATGCAAGACCAATGCTACTGAAGCATCACACACACTAGTCTATGGTACCTAAGATAGAAAAATCTTTCTCATGTCAGAAGAGCATAGGAGGTCCCAACTCAAGTGAATATGCAATAATATCAATATTGGAAGTAAAATCCTAGATTAGTCCTAATTGAATTTAATTTAAATACATGATTTTGTTGTCCCAAGAAATGGTGCCAAAATTTGATGTGGCTTTTATTTCACTAAGAAAATTACATAGGGATGAAATCCCCAAATGTTTACCAAAACAACGTGCAATAGTATAACATGTAAGAGGACATCTCTTATCACATTATAAGTTAAGGCTTAAATCCAAAGAAACAATGTTTACAAGAACCCTGATAGTTGTACCCATTCAAACTAAGACTAATGTTTAGAACCAAGAGTTGATTTGATTTTATATAAACTTTGCAAGAAATGTAAATGAGAATATTTAAAACTTGGTTTAGATTAATGATGAAAGTCACTGAGGAGGAATTAGGTTTCACCCCCATTACATGCACAAACACGTCCTTAACATGTCTAGGCTAGATAAAACCATCCAAATGGAGAAAAAGTAAGATCCACCCATTAGGTGTGGGAAATTGCATAAAGATCTCTATGAGCTTGATGTCTCGTTACACACGGGTCATGCATTTACTACTCTGAAGATATCATTTTGAAATCTCACATCTGGGAATGGACCAAGTTAATCGATATCTGAATCCCAAGCATTGATGTTCTTGCAACATAGGAATATAATAGATCATGAAAAGTAGGTGATCAATCACAAAGCATGCACTTAAAAGATTTAGATTGAAATGAAGAGCTAAATACAAGCCATGGAATGTTAAAATATGGACATGTAATTTTGACAGTAGGGCTAAACCCTGCACCCCAACAAGAGGGACTACTCTCTCTTCATAATAGGAATATAAGAAAAAAGGGGGAATGAAGGATTGGCCATGGTAATGATGGAGAAGAAGATTGTATTTCAGTGGAGTGTTGTTTCTTCTAGTTGATGAAGGGGGGCTGATCTAGCTGAGGAGGAAGAAGAGAACACCTAGAACATGTATTAATGATCTATATATCCACTCCTTCCTTCTTTGCTTGTACTCAATATTGTCAGGGATAGGTGATCATGTTGTTGGATGACGATGGCAGTGTAGATCCGTTCACTCATGTGGATGGGTAGTGGACTTGGACCATCAGACAAGAAGAAAACTCCATTATGGAACGAAGAAGAAATCAATAGCATACTGGTCAGTGATCCTCTTCACAAGGCAGCAACCTATCAGGGAAACATAATGGTTGTGATCCCCTCTAATGAAGGAAGGGGTTGGGTATTTATAGTCTTTGTGGTACATAGAAGCATCCTCATTCTCCTTCTTGCAGTGTAGTCATCGATCGCCGTCTTTGCAATCTCCTTGTTCAACAAATTTTTAGTCTCATCAATTGATAGATTTGTAATCTAATTGATCAAAAGCTTTGTAATATCGTCGATCGATGACCTAGTTAGCCAAATTGAGCATACTGTCGACTAAGGATATGGAAATGGTGTTGTCAATCGATGGCTTTAAAGTTTGTCGATCGACAGGAAATCATGATGAATGTCTATTCCTCCCATTTTCAAACTACATTTCTAAGTTTTTTTCTAGATTTTCATCTTAGTTTTGGAATCTAAAGAAAACAAATTGTAAATTGCTTCTTTCTTTATCATTATTAGAAAATCTCATCATTTTGAATCTATCTTGTGGGTTCTATCTTCACTCATAAGAACCTAACTGATATTTTTAAGAAAATCAAATAAGTGAGCCGACCATCTCATGTTCTGAGATTGTCATTTCATCTATGTGGGATATCACACCTCAAAGCCAGATGGCTGATTTGGCCCTCAACTCCACTTTTCACCCTAGTTATTCAGAAGCCAAGATAGGAATTCCTACCTTCCAACAACTTGGCCCGGAGCACCACCAGAGCGTCTCAAGTCCCCAAATGGTCATCTCGAGTTTCTTCACAACCAAGTCTCCTTAGCAGTGCACTACCACCTTGCCTTAAGGTTTCTCTCTGACCATGTGTACAATCACATGCCTACAAAGAGTTCCATTCCTCAGACAGCCGATTCAAGTTGCTTTGAGACCATGTTTCATTCAAACGGTTCTGCCACCCCTTTAGGGTTTTTTACTTTCTTATGCTCCCTTCAGGCCCAAACCGATTGTTTAGGGATACAGACTTGTCAGTTCACGATGCACGAGTTGCATACTTTAGCATCCACCACCGTTGTCTTTACCTCTCAATCTTTATGAGTTTTCACCTCTCCTTCTCCTATAAAAGGAGGGGGGATTACACAAGAAAAGACATCCAATCTTTTGTACCTGCAACTTTATTTTCAGCACTTGTTATTTCAATTCGTGTATGTGTACTCCTTATTCTTCAATAAAATCAACATTTTGTTATCAAGATGTCTAATTCTAATTCTTTTGTTCTTTGTTTTCTTTTGGAAACAAGGATCTATGGAAGATAGCCATTTTATTGTCACTAGATAAGATCCCCTTGGGATTCTTGTTCATCTAGTCTATGGCTTACTTCCTTCCTTCTTTTGTTCTTCCCTTTTTATCCATGGATCTTGAGTGGTTCTTATATCAGGGCATGGGGATAGCCCCATAACCATAGTATAAATCAGAATAAATCCCTTAAGATATTATTTGTAATATGGTATTTTGTTTGGCTAAACACACATTTGTAAAAGCTTGATCTCTTGTTTCATTGAGTGTTAGTTGTGGGGTATGTGATTGCAGATTACAAGGCTCAAAACAGACAAACAAATGCATAAGGATCCACATGATACCTCAAAAAGATCTTTACTGGGATGATCAAGCTACAATATGTGAACGTCAATTCCAATGAGCTTGTAGTGAGTTCGTCATTTGTAGATGTATTTGGGAATATTTCACATATCCACTTCTGATTTGTTTTATCTTATAGATTCATCGATCTAGTTTCACGTAGGCTATGGTGGTAAAACCCATAACGTCGATTTTTTTTATTATAGATTCATTCTCACTTTCCACGACTTGTTTCTCAATCATTCATTCTTACTTGCAATTTAATTCTACCCATAGTTAATCTCTCTTTCATTTTTCTTAGCATAACTTCTTTATTTGTTCTTAGAATAATTATTTCTTTACTTGTTCTTAGTTTAACTTTATTTCATTGTAATTTTACTTCCTTGTTTTTTCATAATTAACCCTTCAAACAACAAGTCTTTAATTTCTTGTTCAATCGTGGTTCGAAGTAATTTGAGTTAGAAAATTCAACGTTGAAAATGTTCACCTATGGGATCGACCCTTCTATACTAATAACAACCTTAATTGGTAGTTTTTTTGTAAAAAAAAGGTTAAACTCTAGGACAAACCCCTAGTGAATCGGTGTGTCGAACGATGCTTATCCATTTTGTCGTCATTGTCGGGGACAACTGATTCTTTTTCGAACCCCGAAAACTCTTGAACAATTTTTTTTCTTTTTTCTCTACCTTCTGAGTCCAATTTAGGAAGTGTTATTCCTTTTGCCAAATTTGAATTCTGGAAGTTCTTTTTTTTTAGAAACCGCTATTATCTTCTTGATTATAACTATGCATGCGATGCTCACAACACACTAATTTTTCTTTGCTAGTTTTCAATCTAGAAATAGAAAGAACGCTGGATCGTTAAAACTGAGAAAATTGCTTTAGGATGGACGAGGAGGAAGTAACCCGTAGAAACAAGTAGGCATTTGCTTCTCAAAGGGAGGACATGATGGGTGAGTGTGCGGCTCAAGAGGCTACTTTACTTGCAACCTATCTGGCTGATCAAGAGGCCCAAGAAGCCTCATAAAGGAAAGTCAAGTGGAAAAAATAATTGAAGGACTTCTCAGTGCCCAAAATCACTTATGTACAACACTGTGATGTGCCACCTGACATCACTTCCCCTCAATTCAAGATCAACGAACTCAAAGGATCACTACACTTTTGTCCAATCCATTCTCTAGCAAAAAATGTGAATGTTTCCAAGAGCATGTCTTATACATTTCTGATTTATGTTCCTTATATAAAATCTCAGACATTTCTTAAGATGCTATTCATATCAGATTGTTCAAATACTCTCATTCTATCCAAGCCAGTAGTTGGTATAATGCCATGGAGGGAGGAGAATGTGTCACCACCTGGGAGGCACTACAATCCAAAAGTTTAGAAAAATATTACCCTCCTTGTCTCACTTATGAGATCAAGGGACAAATCATTCTATTTTCTATATCCCCAAGTGAAACACTAGGCGAATCTTGGGAGAGTTTTAAAGACCTTCTTCATTGTTTCCCTCATCATGATATAACACATGCCCAAATCATTAAAAAATTCTACCATGGTGTTGAAAAACACACCAAAGTATTTCTAGATTCCTCATATGGAGGAAATTTTAAGTTTCAAAGCCTAGGTAGTGCTTGGGTTGTTGTTAAATGTAGCCCTGAAACCCAAGCACGATGAGGGACCGATGGAGTCCTCAAAGTAGCCAATGTTGATGAGAATCCCTACATTAAAGATATTGTTGAAACTCTTAAGCTTCTTGTTCTGAAACAAGACCACTTTGAGTCTTCTTTCAGTTCCTATGAGTGGAGACAACAAACTCAACAAGTAATGGTTGTAGACTCTCTGTGAAGTTTGCCAAGGGTATGATCACACTACCCTACAATGTCAATATCTATACAATGTTTCCATGCAATGGAGGCTGGATAGCAAATGGAGAAACTCAACTCCATTGATAGCATATCGAGTCAAGCCTATTATAGCCAAAACCAGATCGAGAACTAGGTGGTGGTTCCAATATGAAATCCGGTCGGGTGCAGAAAATGCTCCCCAACAAAGACCCCCTCATCCTCAATTTAACAGTGTAAATTGTCCACCACCAGGCTTTCCTTACAATGACAACCATAGTATCTTTGGGAACCAGGTAAATCATATGGGTAATTCCGAAAACCATGGGCCCTACCAAGGGCAACAATGTCAAAATTTAAAGCAACTGCCACTGCAAATGCAACAAAATGCCCCCATTCCCTCTACTAATGAAAGAGTAGCTACTTTGGAGAAGATCATCCTTTCACATCATGCCCACAAAAAGGAAACTGATGCTTAGTTGTCCCATATTATTGCTATCCAAAAGTCTCCTATTGGCAATTTTGTCGGGAAACCATAAAACAATCCCAAGCATATTGAACAACTCAAGGATATGACTACACAATCTAACCTTACCACCCCAAGAAGGGTGGATCTTCCCCAAATAAATTTTGATCAAGGGGGAGATGATGAAGTGATTGTCCCATAGCCGTTGGTACCATCCACTCCACAAGAAGATGTGCCCATTCACAAGCTGTGTGTGCCTTTTTTTTCTAGATGGTTGAAGGAAATTCAGTTGGACTCTAGGTTCAACAAGTTCAAAGAAATGATGAGCAAGTTATGTGTCAATAGCCACTTTTAGAGGCCATGATAGAATTTTTGAAATGGAAAAAATTCTTCAAAGCCCTACTTAATCATAAATACACTACTGAAGAATCTGAAATAGTAAAGTTGACAAGAACTACATCGGACATCATCCAAAGTAAAATTTAGTGCAAACATAATGACATAAGATCCTTTTGAATCACATGCACTATTTGTGACTCTACCACCCAATCAGGGTTATCCGATCATGGAGCAAATATCTTCATAATTCCTTAAAGCATGTGGTGGAGACTTGATCTCACCAATGCATGACCTACGCTAATGAGCATTCAACTGCCAGTCCTTACATTGCTACCAATATGCTTGGCATTATTGATGATGTTCCGTTAGAAAATTTTACATCCCATACGACATTGTGGTGTTGGATATAAAAGAAGACTGTTAGAACCCACATATCTTTGGAAGGCCATTTCTCGCCACTACTAGGGCATTGATCGACATTGAGGTAAGACTTCTCACCCTATGAGTGGGAACTAAATTTATTGACTTCCAAGACTCTATAGGCAGCATAAAGTATAATAGGGAAGACGAAGTAAAATTCCTTGACTTGTTCGACCAGTTCAATTAGATGCAACTGCAATTACTCAAATCCCACCAGTAACTAAATCTTAGATCTCCCTGGAGGACAATCACATTGCTACATCAGTCACCCCCATGATGACATCTACTAAGGAGCATCTATGTCCTATACCCACTTTTATTACACCTACCCAAGAGCTTGTTTGGAAATAGGGAGAATATATAGTCAGCGAAAATAAAAAATTATGGCCATATTCCCCATAAACTGACAGATTGTGTCACAGAACTGTTACCCAATCCCAATTCTACTGCCTAGACAGTAGAAAAAGGATTGAAGCGCCCGTCCCTGAGTGACCCAATAAGATCAATCACACTGACATATACAATAAGAAATAAATAACTCAAAAACTAGATATTAAAAGAACAAACTAACCCAATACGAAGATATATCTGATTTATCTTTGTCATCAGGGTGTATTAGTGCGGAAGCGATCTTATTCAATATTCCATTTGTACTGCCTAAAATCAAGAAAATCGAGACACCATCATGCAATTGCACGGTATGCTATCAAAATCAAGTAAAACGATTTATAACAAAATAGTATACTTGGCAGGACTTATATTCACAAGAATAACAAGAAATTTGCAAAACCAACATTTATTCGACAAATTTTCAAGCAATTCGACTTTTATTACGAGTTCCCATTATGCTGTAATTCGAGAAGCATGCTTATATATTTTGTGTGACTCTATTACCTTAACGCAATGGGGAAGGTCACTTGGCTCCTTCTCCCCATAGGAACATAGGAGGCCAATTTAAAAGTCCCACCTCCAAATGAGGGGGTTGGTGCACCCAATATCAACATTATCAACATTATCAATATCATCATCATTATCAATATATGAGCAGTCATAATGGGCATGCAATTTATGTTTTCATGTTTTTCAAAATATAGTATAGAAAAATAGAAGACTAGTCATAGGGAACAATAGCTCATCCAAGTAAATAGCCAAGCATACGGTCAAGAGATACATAAAAGTATCGTCAATACAATCAAGGAGGAGTTATATAATAGTGTACCTTTCACCGAAGATTTTGAGTATAAATCAACAAGAGTAGAGGATCATGGTCTCAAGTAGTTCCTAGATCAATCAAGATATGGATCGAAGGTCAAGATCATATTATAGACCAATACCAAGTACACCAGATTAGGGTTTTCCAATCCTATTCATCCTTAAGGTAGATCATTCATTTAGAGTCAACATTATATCAAGATTTCAATATTTACTCAAGTGTCAAGCATATTCGAGGATGGATGATCTACCTAGGTATTTTAGGAATATATTTTCTAACCCTAATTGTTATCATCAATATTTGAGTCATCATTCAAGTTCCTAGATCATCATCATGATACTTAGCATCATTAGAATTCCAGATCAGGTTGATGGGTCAAAGTATATCAAGTGTTTTGCAAGATTTAGATCAATATCCAGATTACTCATTATTCATAAAGATTATAATCAAGATTGAATAAAGTAGTTAGATCTAGATAACTAATGATTCATTTTCAAAAGTCAACTGGATTGGATCTAGATTTGTATTTCAGGATAATCATTAGAGTCATCTATTAGGTTTTCCAAGAATTAACATCACTATTGAGCCATTAACAAACTAAATACACAAGAGATATAGATTTAAATATATTAGTGAGCATCATTCGGAATTAGGCTTCACAAGTATTTTTAATGGATTCACTAGATTTTTTAAATCAAGATTGACTACTTATTTGTAATTTTTGGAGTTTGGATGCATTTGATACAATTTTTGCAAGATTCATCCATATTACTGATTTTCTGAGTAGAGAGGAGCCAAAAATACCTTAATATGGAAAACTGACACATAGGCTAGGCGGCTCACTTGGTTCAAGGTCCGGCTTGATCCTTCAATTGGCTGGTTTCCTTCTTGATTTCTCAGTTCATTGGCGGTTCAGATGGGTCCATTGTCATTTGGACCGGGCGGTCCGGGGCTCTATTTCTTCTTCGCGTAGCCTTCCTCGTGAGCTCAGAAAAGGGGCGGCGGGGCTCGTCGGAGTAGAGAAGCTCCAGGAGAAGGAGGGGCTAAGAGAGAGCGCGATCAGGCTGGGCGAGTTTGCCTTGACGTCGCGGACTTGATGGGGGGCAGAGAAAGGGGAGAGGATGCGATAAACATGAACGCCCAAAGGGCCCTGTGCGGCGGTGCCATTTGCAATAGCAAGGGATCATAGCAAGAAAATGGGTGTTTGAGGGGAGTGGAGAGGGATCAAAGGCACCGACTGCGCTCGTGGGAGAATGCCAAATCATTTAGTGGGGTTTTTATAGCTTGAGAAGGTTAGGTTTAGGGTTTTCGAGAAGGTGGCCATGGTGGTAGCCAAAGGGTGAAAATGGTGGCTCAATTGTCCATGAATTACAGGTATTCAAGGGGAAAATGGTATAGGTGAATCCAAATTGGCGGGACGATCATCCTCATTGGATTTGATTTTTAAAACGGGGTCAAGATGATCGAATCATATTTGTCCATTTGCCACCCCCCTCTCTACTGATTGTGGGAGGTAGGGGACAACTTCCTAGGCATAGGATTAGGTCTGTGATCCGTGGCTAGCTGATCCAAGGGCCGGGGTTCATCCCTTGCCTTAGGGAACGAATTACTGACCTAAAAACAATCAGAAAAGGCAAAAATAAAGGGATTTTGAGCATAAAACTTCCAAAATTCATAACAAATCAGAGGAATGTCCAAATGACCTCAAATTTGGATCAAAGCATCAAAATAATGTGAAGAATATCAAGAAAATGTTTCAGAATCAAAAGACAAATTTTGTTTGACCAATTTGATTCTTTGGACAAAGTGATGAATGAATCCAATTTGAAGTGTTATAGTGTGTATAGAAACTACATTGGTCACCATATCTTGGATTTGAGTCTCAATAATGATTGTGAAGACAAGAAAAATAATTTGGGACCATTAGTAGGTATAATAAGGGCAAAAGAGTAATTATCTCATTATTTTTCTAAAATCCACTTTGTCACATCCTTCCCTCAAAAAGGAATTTTGTCCCCAAAATTTAAAACAACCTCAAAATTAGAACTATTAAAAAACTAGATCATATCCTATAATCCTAGAGTATCCTCAATTATATAATCACAATCATGTCCTCAAATTTCAAGTAATACAATCATCATAACTGGGTTTCCAACGTTCCATATCATAATTAACTTGGTGCCAAAATCATTTCATCATCAAGCAATTGAGTATCAAGGTCCTTGTATATATTGTTCACAGTTATCATATGAGTCACAAATATGGAAAGCATCCTATTGTTCACTAGTTTGGTCATATCATATTTTAGGTCAAATAAATAGAGTACTTGAATCAAAATATACTAGGTGACTCTCAATCCCAATATCTCAGGGTCCTAGCTTCTCCATTGGTCTAGGTGGGGTTATGCGTCCATGATTTTAGATTTCACATTTCAACATTTCAAGACGTCATGCTTTCAATATCATCTAGGTCCATAATCATCACATTAAAATTGAGATTGAAAAAGGCATCAATAGTCAAAAGGGAAACTGCTTTTTACATCATAGTCTTACATCATGGTTAACAATAGTCAAAAGGGAAACTACTTTTTACATCATAGTCTTACATCATGGTTATGTTAGTCCAAGACTTAGTCACTTGATAGAATAGTCATGAAGTGCATCAAATAGGATAAGAGTTTGCTTAACTATGTTTGAGGTTTAGTCAAAATAATAGGGCAATACAGACTTGATCAAATAGGGACCTTATCAACAACAAGGTATAAATCCTTCTTATTTCACCAAATTAAGATTTACCTCAAACATAGAAAATAAGTAGTCGAGTTTTGGTTATATCGAGTGTTCATGAAGGGTCAAGCATGAGTATTCGATTTCAAAGTTCTAATTGATCAAAATTGAGTTTTTCAAATTATGGTCAGATCATAGTATCCACTTTCAAGATTTAGCAATATTCACTTTTTCCATGCATAAGCTACCCATAATCGAGACATCATGTGGTGAAAGGTCATGAGAAGGACCACATGATGAGATGAGAAGACTACCTAATCTTCATCTACATGGGTGGCTTAGGATTGTCCTTAAAGAAGAGATGAGATGCTAGAAGACTCTCTAAGGTTTCACAAGAGAACCTTTAGGTCCAGTTTTGGATCAATTAAGGCTAGGTAGAGTGGGGGATCTCAGCCACCATGAAGACGGATAGGAGAAATTATGTCAGGATCCCGAGCCTAGACACCTCAATTTTCACCATTATGGACTTTAGGGTTTCTTGGGTGTAAGAGACTTGAGAAATTATTTACTTAAAGTATATGGGAGTGTGTAAGCTCTGATACCAATTGTCACAGAACTATTCTTACCCCAATCCCAATCCTACTGCCTAGACAGTAGAAAAAGGATTGAAGCGCCCATCCCTGAGTGGCCCAATAAGATCAATCACATTGGCATATACAATAAGAAATAAACAACTCAAAAACTAGATATTAAAAGGACAAACTAACCCAATATGAAGATATATCCGATTTATCTTTGTCATCAGGGTGTATGGGTGCGGAAGCAATCTTATTCAATATTCCATTTGTACTGCGTAAAATCAAGAAAATTGAGACACAATCATGCAATTGCACGGTACACTATCAAAATCAAATAAAACAATTTATAACAAAATAGTATACTTGGTAGGACTTATATTCAAAAGAATAACAAGCAATTTGTAAAACCAACATTTATTCGACAAGTTTTCAAGCAATTCAACTTTTATTATGAGTTCCCATTATGCTATAATTTGAGAAGCATCCTTATATATTTTGTGTGACTCTATTAGCCCAACACAATGGGGAAGGTCACTAGGCTCCTTCTCACCATAGGAACATAGGAGGCCAATGTACAAGTCCCACCTCCAAATGAGGGGGTTGTTGCATCCAATATCAACATTATCAACATCATCATTATCATCATCATTATCAATATACAGGCAATCATAATGGGCATGCAATTTATGTTTTCATAATTTTCAAAATATAGTATCGAAAAATAGAAAAATAATCATAGGGAACAAGAGCTCTTCCCAGTGAATAGCCAAGCATACGGTCAAGAGATACATAAAAGTATCGTCAATACAATCAAGGAGGAGTTATATAATAGCGTATCTTTCACCGAAGATTTTGAGTATAAATCAACAAGAGTAGAAGATCATGGTCTCAAGTAGTTCCTAGATCAATCAAGATATGGATCGAGGGTCAAGATCATATTATAGACCAATACTAAGTACACCAGATTAGGGTTTTCCAATCCCATTCATCCCTAAGGTAGATCATTAATTTAGAGTCAACATTATATCAAGATTTTAATATTTACTCAAGTGTCAAAGATATTCGAGGATGGATGATCTACCTAGGTATTTTAGGAATATATTTGCTAACCTAATATTATCGTCAATATTTGAGTCATCATTAAAGTTTCTAGATCATCATCATGATACTTAGCATTATTGGAATTCTAGATCAGGTTGATGGGTCAACATATATCAAGTGTTTTGCAAGATTTAGATCAATATCAAGATTACTCATTATTCATAAAGATTATAATCAAGATTGAATCAAGTAGTTAGATCTAGATCACTAATAATTCATTTTCAAAAGTCAACTAGATTGGATCTAGATTTGTATTTCAGGATAATCATTAGAGTCATATATTAGGTTTTACAAGAATTAACATCACTATTGAGCCATTTAACAAACTAAATACACAAGAGATCGAGATTTCATTATAACAGTGAGCATCATTCGGAATTAGTCTTTACAAGTATTTTTAATGGATTCACTAGATTTTTCTAATCAAGATTGACTACTTATTTGTAATTTTTGGAGTTTGGATGCATTTGATATGATTTTTGCAAGATTCATCCATATTACTGATTTTCTGAGTAGAGAGGAGCTAAAAATACCTTAATATGGAAAAATGATGCCCCTTAGATGCATGATGGATGTCCTAGATTCAGACACGTAGGCTAGGCGACTCGCTTGGTTCAAGGTCCGGCTTGATCCTTCAATTGGCTGGTTTCCTTCTTGATTTCTCGGTTCATTTGCGGTTCAGATGGGTCCATTGTCATTTGGATCGGGCATTCCAGGGCTCTGTTTCTTCTTCGTATAGCCTTCCTCATGATCCCAGAAAAGGGGTGGTGGGGCTGAATGGAGTAGAGAAGCTCCAGGAGAAGGAGGGGCTGAGAGAGAGCGCGATCAGGCTGGGCAAGTTTTCCTTGGCCTCGCGGACTTGATGGGGGGCAGAGAAAGGGGAGAGGATGCGATAAACATGAATGCCCAAAGGGCCATATGCGGCGGTGCCATTTGTAGCAGCAAGGGATCATAGTAAGAAAATGGGTGTTCGAGGGTAGTGGAGAGCAATCAAAGGCACCAGGTGCGCTCGTGAGAGAATGCCAAATCATTTAGTGGGGTTTTTATAGCTTGAGAAGGTTAGGTGTAGGGTTTTCGAGAAGGTGGCCATGGTGGCAGCCAAAGGGTGCAAATGGTGGCTCAATTGTCCATTAATTACTAGGATTCTAGGGGGAAAATGGTATAGGTGAATCCAGATTGGCGGGACGAGCATCCTCATTGGATTTGATTTTTAAAACGGGGTCAAGATGATCGAATCATATTTGGCCGTTTGCCACCCCCCTCCACTGATTGCGGGAGGTAGGGGACAACCTCCTAGCCATAGGATCAGAGCTGCAATCTGTAGCTGGCTGATCCAAGGGCCGGGGTTCATCCCATGCCTTAGACCATTGATTACTGAACTGGAAAAGGTCAGAAAAGGCAATAATAAAGGGATTTTGAGAATAAAACTTCCAAAATTCATAGAAAATCGTAGGAATGTCCAAATGACCTCAAATTTGGATCAAAGCTTCAAAATAATGTGGAGAATTTCTAGAAAATGTTTGAGAATCAAAAGACAACGTTTGATTGACCAATTTGATTCTTTGGACAAAGTGATGAATGAATCCAATTTGAAGTGTGATAGTGTGTATAAAAACTACATTGGTCACCATATCTTAGATTTGAGTCTCAATAATGATTATGAAGACAAAAAAAATAATTTGGGACCATTAGTAGGTATAATGAGTGCAAAAGAGTAATTATCTTATTATTTTTCTAAAATCCACTTTGTCACAGATTGTGTCAACAACTATATAATGAAAAGTATGGTCTTGAGGATAAACTTGATTCTGAAGCAAGTCCAACGACATACTCCTATCATCTTGTTTCTCTTGGATGGTGACTTTCGAGGTCCTGGTCTTCACAACAGACAACTGACTGGAACAACGTCTGTAGCGACTCATGCGGTGTCACCACAAATTGTAGGCTGACGATGTCCTCGAAGCGACTAGAAAACGACCTCCTACCTCCAGAGTAGTCCATGCGAACCACCAAGATCTCCACGTTGAGCTGCCACAGCCAACAAGAAGGAGTTGTCCGCTTCTGTCATCATACTCATCACTGACATGCTCTTCCATAATTGATCCTTGGTTGTTCTCTCCCTTGTTATCCCTCCCATTGATCAGTAGGACTTGCTTGGGTTCTCTATTGGTTACCACAACCAGAGATGATAAAAATTGTTAGAGCAATTGATTCTCAATTCTGTCTATTGTGAAGCCTCCAATACCCCTCTATTTATAGTTGAGGCCAGGGCCAGGGTCCCCATGCAGTGTGGGAGTAGAAGGGTCTGAGATCATGAATTTTTTATAACCTACGAACTATGAGATGCTCATCTTGAAAATCAAAACGGTCGTCTCATGCGAGATGACCATTTCATGTAGTTTCCTATTCTGAATCAAATTGGCAATTCAAATCCAATTAATGCCCAACATGATGCCAACACTAATCCTTGATGCAATTAAATTTTCCCGCAAATAAAAAAGTTGATAGGCCTAAATTGTGTGTCTAAAAGGAGGTAAACTCAGAAAGATCAGATTTTTAAATTTATAAACTGAAACTTTCATGGACCCCAACAAAATTATTATGGGGTCAAAGTAGATATATGGGGTCGAACACACGAATATGAGTTTGTCTCGGACGCTTAAGACATCACTCTTAAGTCAGTTAAGACAATATTACAGTTGATAGAAGTATGGAACTAGAACTAGCATAGAAAAATGTAATGAAATAAAACAAAACAAAGTATAGAAAACAAAATTGAGTCTGTAGGATTCTACTAATCAAAGAGAAGTAGTTCCTTGCTATATAACCTCAAATTGGGAAGTCTATGCACATGATATCAGGCATAGACAACCCTCAAACACCCCAACAAACAACCTACATCCAAATATGGTACGTACAGTGGTAATTGTTCTTGTGGGGTCACCCCACTCGCTTTCAAGAAGCATGAATAAAACCCATCAATGATATGAAACCTCGCTCGAGGATGACAAATCAACACCCTAGAATATTCTAGATACCCTCTTAGGTCTAGAATATTCTAAGATGCCAGGAACATGTGTGATCTGGGTAGAATCTGGTAGTGGGCCTGACCGTGCCCATGTTTACAGTTATGCACAAATCACCTTGAACCATCCTCTTCAGATTCCGATCGAAACTACCTTCTCTTATCTTTATTTATAACAAATATATCGATATATGAAGAAATAGAAGTTCAAGTAAGAAAAGGATAAACCAAACTAGCAATCCTAACTAGAAAGAGAAGATAGAACAGAAAACATACTATAAGTGAAATAAAACTGCTTGCTTAAGGTAAAAGTACGTAAACATGCCCAAAACAGGCTACATAGCCAAGAAGGAGTTAAACTAGCCGTGGACAATCATATTTGGCTCCGAACAAAGATGGATGGACATCATTTGTATAGAAACAAAGGAGATTAGTATAAGAAAGGAAAAGAAGAACAAATTTAGCCCAAAGAGGAGAGGTGTCTCTTGCTGTTTAGCCTCCGTATAGGCTGGATCTCATCTTTGGGTCATCCTCCTTGGTCTTCTGGACTCCTTGGCCTCCTTTCTCTTCGATTCTGCCCTGAACAACATCTTGGTGGGTGTATGGAGGTGGAACATGGTTGGGAATGATAGAATATGGGTGAATGGTGGTGGAAAATGATGGTGGATGGAAGAAAATTGAGGAGATGGGCGTAGGATGAGCACTTCAGCCCTTTTAGACTTTGGAACTCTCCCACTGGGATTTGGGAACCAAAATGGGTCAGAACTGTATGTTTGGAATATGCATCCCAAATTATAACATGTATGAACTTGGGCATTCCAACTGAAGGATGACTCATGGGTGGAAGCAATTTTCAAACATGCTGGTTGGAAGAGAGGTTTCATCCCAAAATCTGGTTGGAATGTTTAACTTCAGTCATTCTTTCACACTAAGGGCTAATTTAGTAGGGTGAAATAGGGTGTGGTTCTGTAATTTGGGAAACAAGTCATATATAATCATATTATTTGAACTGCCTAGACTAAAAAAAAAGATGATTTCTTCATGTGGTAATAATGTCAAAATAGGAAGAGAAGCTGCAAATCCACCCGACTACTACTAAAATGTACTGATTTTGAATTTTTACAGCCAATGAAGAAGTTGGATGCATGTCAAATTTGACAAAGGACATGTTTGATTGCTCAAGAAAGAAACACCTAAAGTTGCAAAACAATATGTTTTCCAACTCTTAGTGTTTGGTTCCGTAACAATCTAACTATTAACGAGAAAACCAACCGCACAATATATCTACTAATGCACAAAGTTGTGTAAAACTATTCGTGCCCAAAATTGGCGTATTTGGTTTTCCAGTCCGCTGCATGATGCCATTCTCTATTGCGTGCATCATCTTCTAGAGCTTTGTATTCTATGCCTGATCAGCATCTACTAGCATCATGCATCAGCTTAGAAGTACAAATGCATACTTACCAAAATAAACAAATTAGAAGTATACAAATATTATCCTCTCAACTAAACTATGATCATGCGGTTTAGTCTCAGTATTTTTGTTTTCTTGTATTTAATTTCTTAGTATGGGTTGGTTCTGCATCCAACCATATTGGCCCTAACTATATTCTAATACATCCATGCAAATCAAATGTAAAATCGAAAAATGAACATTTGATTGTAATGGAGTACAAGTGTCATGTACGAAATAGACCCTAATCCATTACCAAGTACTTCAGGAAAGGGAACAAATGTTTCATTGACGCATCATGTTTGGTCATCTTGTGCAACAATTCCCTGACCTTACTTGATGTGCTGGATATCAAAGTTTGCTTACCTTAACTCAGTCCAAACTGAATCAGGGCTGGAATAATTACAAACTTCCAAATTCGCACTGGGGTTAAATTTTCAGCATGTTAGGTGCCTGTAGGTGTGTGGAAATGGCCTTCCAGACTGCCGAAAACTACCTGCCATCCGAGTGTCACCTAACCCATTGACCTACTACCCCCACTATTTGTTTGTTGAGCCAGCTACTCTACTTGAGGCCTGATGCATGTCCACTATGGGTACAGACATTGCACTAAGAAAAGATGGGAGAGGGTTGGGGTCTTGTGATGGAAATTTACAAACATTAACCCCCAAAATGTTCTTCTTTCTTCATCCAAAAATATCTTATTTCTTCCTTCTTTCTCCAAAGACCAGTGATGGTCGTGCCCAACATCTCCTCTCCAATGCCCAGATCCTTTTCTCTGGTGCCCAACTTTGACATTAGCTTCAACAAGATTAAAGAAATCCACACCAATTAAGTATACACGTACTACTCATTTTTAAGACAGATATATCCCATTTTAGGGCATATATAACCTATTTATGGGTGTGTGTGTCTCAATTTTGGGTGTGTGATCTCTACTTGTGGGCGCAAGTATGACATAATAGGCCCGCAATAGTAACTAAGAATGAATGTGTATTCTACATGTTTGTACACTTATAACACATGTCTGGTCGTGCATTCCTAATTTGTAGGTGTGTATAACCCATTTTAGGCACGTAAAACCACAATTTTGGGAATATATTACAATGTCTTAGAATTTAAAAAATGAGTGTGCCAATTAAAGGGTTACACATATGCATAATAGTTGATGCCAACACACACTAATTGTGTATCAACATCCACGACTGTGTAATTGACACCTAAACAACTTTTTGGCACCCAAAATATAATAAAATTAATCCACACCCAGTAGCACATGGAATGACACCCAATGAATGGGTAAGTCTACCAAAACATGGGTAAGTGACACTCAATAAGTTAATAGCATCCAAAACTTAATGAACACAATAAATGCTCAATACCACATAAAATTACATTGAGTGAGCGGGTAGGTGCACCCAAAACTGGGTAATTAACATGAAAAATAACTTGTTGGCATCCAAAACTCAATCAACTTAATCAGAGAATAGTAACCCATGAAATGACACCCTACGAATGACCAAGTGCACCCAAATTAGGTAATTTGACACCCAAAACAACTTGTCGGTGCCAAAAACTTAATGAACTTAATCAATGCTCGGTAACACATAAAATGACGCCCAATGAGTGGAAAAATGTGCCCAAACATGGGTACTTGACATCCAAAATAAGTTAATGGTGCTCGAAACTTAATGACCAAAATAAACACGCAATAACACAAGAAATGACACCATTGAATGGGTAAGTACGCCTAAAACTAGGTAATTGACACCCAAAAACACTTGTTAGCACCTAAAACCTAATGAGCTTAACCAACACCTAGTATCGCATGAAATGACACCCAATGAATGGGTAAGTGCGCCTATAAATGGACAATTGATGCCCAAAATAAGTTAATTGCACCCAAAACATGATGAACATAATCAACAACCCAATACACATGAAATGATTCCATTTAATGGGTAATGCCCAATAATGGATATCGATAATCAAAACAAGTTATTGGCATCCAAAACTCTATGAACTTAGTTAATGCCCATTAGAACATGAAATGACAATGGTTAACTATGCCCGAAATTTGGTAATTGACACCAAAACAAATTAATGGTGCCCAGAACATGATGAACCTAATCAACTGCGCAGTAACTCATGAAATGAGGCCCATGGAATGGGTAAGTGCGCCAAATAGTAAGTGATTAATGCCCAAAATATACACTTCTCCCTTTACTTCCCTAGTCACTTCTCTCATATCCTCCCTTTACTTCGCTCTTCTTCCCTGTCATTTTACTCCCCACTTCTCTTATCTACCACCATGGCTTCCCTCCTCTCTTATTTTTACTTTCTTTATCTCCTTATTTTTATACATTTATTTATTAAGTTAGTGTGTAAATGAGAAAATAAGTACTAATATAAAATACACATTTTATTTTTTTTAATGATGTTTTTCCCAAAATTATATTAGCGTTGGTCTTGTTAGAATGTATTTTTGGTAAGAAATATAACCATTTTTATTTTGTTAAAATATTCACCACAGATTAAAAATTATAAACAAACCAAATTTCTCTCTCATCACATCAACCGTCTCTCCCCTACATGTATTGTGCAACAATAGAGTGTATTCATTGTGTCTTCAATAAATGGGCCCACCAAGACACATAACCATTTATTACCCTAGGTCCACACTCCTAATGGCTACACAGCCAAAGACAAGGGGACATGATCGTCCATCCCTAGAATGGATCACATAACATATGCATGAATAAGATCACAAACAACAACAAGGTAAGAGACAACATGACATATTAAAAGGAACTAAATGAAAACCTAAAAAGATCTTAGTCCATATATCAACCCATATGTGTTCCATTTACATGCCATTATATATCGTCAGAGTATGAGCATATTATCAAAAGTGCGGAAGCAACGATTATTATTAAAGATTTATAGTGTACATGTGACTTAAAATCATGAAATGGATACACGTCAGCACAACTATGATGAGTATGCTATAATATACATAAACTTGTAGGTTTAAGAGAACATATATGCTTGATAGAACTTGATATAGTTGTAAGAAAGAAGTAAGAAACATTAACTACTTTCTTATTAACAAGGAAACATATTTTACATGTATCTCCACTATACTAAATAACATTTTATGGACATTTGACCGACTTCCTAGTTAGGGTCCATGAGGATGCCTTGTACCCTTACTCCAAGAATCAAGGAAGGAGCACAAGATTTTTATATTGGACAAGTTCAACTATGTTCAAGGTTTGTTCAATTTATTTCAAGCAAAATGAGCATGCTAATATAGGGAACAAGTAGCTCAAACAAATATATACAACCAAGAAATTTTATTATACATACTTACAAGCATGTTCAATACAATTAGTTTGGAAAATAGGAGGATAAAGAATGCTTTGATTGGAGCACAAGATTAAGATACTTGATTAAAGAACTATAGCTAGCAAGTTGACTAGATCTTGGCATGATTCATCTTAGGATAGAAATAAGTGTAATTGGATTAACATTTGAAAGATTAGGACTCGTTAATCATTATTTTGGTGGTTGGATGTATCGCCTAAGTGTATGGATTATAATCTTGAATATAGATTTCAACATCTCAACTGGGTAATGCAAAGGCCTCATCAAGTTACATACTACATCAAGGACTCATTAGCACTTAGGGTGACACATCACAACTAGATAATGGATATATGATTAGAGTTTCAAGATTTTATTTAGAGAAATCATATGATTCAAGCAAGTTTAGTCAATCATGAGTATCAACGTTGTCAAAACTAGTCATTGAGTCATATTCATGCTAAATTGTCATCATCAGAGTATGGGTGAGTCCACTTATATCAGGAGTCATAAACATCAAAAAGTTATTAAATTTAAAGAAAAAGGTAGCATGAGTTATCATTAAAGTGAGATTCATGCATGATTAGTGATATAGGTCTCAACATGTGTACTAGGTCACTAATTAAGTCAAAATTATGGCATGTAGTCACATAAGGGAGAAAGAGTGACCCACTAGTCATTTAAGTGTACAAATCATGATATGTTACTGACTTGTTGGGGACATAATAGTTTTGAGTAACTTAAGGGAAACATTACAACAATGTTTAAGATGTAGGTGTTGGGTTTTACGTGGTCATAGTAGGCAGAGGAAACAAAAAAATTTCTTGACCATTAACCCATAACTAGCAGATCACATCAATATCTATGTAATGGGAAGGATGGTTTTAGCGAGTTATATCTGGTCTTGAGGCTTGCTCAGTGACTATACCTCACAGCAAGTGTGGTCTTCAACCACCTATCTTCAATGACGTCTGTGCAGCTCCTAGTCTTGACCTGGACTATGCTTCGATATCATCTTCCTGAGCGGTAGAAGTCTCCCACCTCAATAGATAGTCCACACAGACTATCAAGAACTCTTGTCATCCTAAAGAATGGACTAGAAGGATTCGTTCCCTTCTATTGGCATACTAGTCACCAACACACTCTCCCACAACTAGTTTGATGTGTGCTATTTTAGCACCCTTTTCTTTGCAATTATTTAAGCTTGTCAAACAAAGATATTTATTTCATCCCCTAGAATTGCACAAATCCATATTTTCACATTTTTCACAAATATCCGTGATTCTAATAATTTTGTGCATTTTTTTCACAAGATCAAAGCATGAGTTGATCGTCTTATCGCTCCAACCGATCGTTTCATCTCTTCAAAATGATCATCTCATATGTCCAACCGATCGTTTCACCGACCAACACCGATCATCGCTCTTGTCAAATGACCGGCCAAAGCGAATTACTTCCCAAGATTAAATGCTCGGACGAAGCCCTAAAAATGGGAGAAAATCCATCCTAGCCAATCGGGTGTTGCTCACACCGCCACCCTAATTAGGGGTGGTGACTGTTCCTTTGGCTGCCATTTTCCCCCAGCCGCCAGTCGATCGGCTCGGCCATGAACCGATCGGTTGGCGCCTCACAGACAGACCAAAAAACCCAGCCGCCAGCTACCATTCTCTAAACCCTAAGTGTAACTTTGCCCCCTCCTTCTCTTGTAAAAGTAGGGACACTTCCTCCTTGGGGCATCACTTTTTGTACAAAGGATTTTTGGAGCAATTTATTTCTGTAATCTCATTCTTAAGCAATAAAGTAGCATTTCATCTCTCTTAGGTGTTATTTTCAATTTCATTATTTCCATTGTATTTAGATCTAGTTCTTCATTATCTCCTCCCCCTCTCTTGAGAAATTGAGCAAGGTAGGAAGAGACACCCATCTTTATTGTCTCTAACTGAGGATCAATAGTTGTAAGATTGGAATATGGCTAGATCACTTCCTTCCTCCATCTCTACTTACTCCTTCTCCATGAGTGAGTAGTCTTCTATCGAGGCAAGGGGAATAATCCCATAGCCATAGCTTTCAGGTTTTCCTTAATGATTCTAGATGACGTTTGAGATTGATAACAAGTTGATATATTAAAGTAATTAATTGATAATATCAAAAATTAATCAGAATGGATATGACCTTGGAAATTCGGGTTTCAAACGACAATCTCAATTACATAAGAGTTTTGAAACGATCGTGGATTTTATATTTTTTGGATGATGAACTAAGAAACATGAGCACCAAGACCAATGGGCTCGTTTGGAGATCATGTTGAATGGATTTTTAATTCACTTTTCTTCATCAAATCCGTCGTTTAAAAATTAATTGTTTGCCTAGGCTAAGGTGGTGAAAACCCCTAAAGCCTCAATTCTCTCTCTTTGATTTCAACCACCAACTGTTTTTGTTTGCTTTAATTATTAGACTTTTTAATTCAAGATTGCTTTTTGTGCTAACAATAATCTTTGTTTGCATTTTACAGGGCTAATAATATTTTGTTTAGTGAAATTTAATTTCTACAATTTTCATTCTTAGTGTAATCAATCATCATCCAAACTGACTTTTACATTCTTGTTCCAAATATGAAAATACCAAAAACAAATAAATAAGTTCTTCAAACAATTGGGTTAAGAAGAAACAATCTTTAAAACTTGTCCTATGGGATTAATCCTTTCTATACTAACCTTATCCGAAAAGTTTAAAAAAGGTTGAAACTCTAGGATTAACAATCTTAGTGATTGGTGTGCTAAGAAACATATATCAATTTGGTGTCATTGCCGGGGACAATAGATTTGTTTTTTTCGAACCCCAAAACTTTTGAAAAACAATTTTTTCCTTTTTTTATGCCTTCCGAGTAACATTCTGGAAGTGCTACTCCTCCTTCTTCTGAGTTTCCATTTTGATAGTCTATTTTTTCTACACACAAATAATTGCTTAATTTGTGCATGTGATGCCTGAACGCTGATTTTCAAATGTTTGATCCGGAAATAGAGAGAACTTTTCATCGTTTAAACTATTAAAATCAAACAACAATGAATGAAGAATAAGTCACTCGTAGGATTGAACAAGCTCTCGCAGGTCCAAGAGAGCTCATTCAAGACAAACAAGAGAAAAGAGAAGCCGCTTTATGAGTGGCCTACAGGGTTGAACAAGAAACCATAGAGGCCGATAGGAGGGAAGCCGAAAGGCAAAAAAAACTAAAGGGTTTTCTATTCCCAAAACTACATATGAACAACATTCGATCGTGCCTCCTGACATCATTGCTCCCTAATTCAAGATTCGAACCCAATAGATCACCATGATGCAAGCCAGTCCCTACTCAGGAAGTAATGGGGAAAGTTGCCAAGATCACCTTCAAAGGTTCATTGGCCTTTGCTTTCTGAACAAACTCCTAGGCATCTATGAAGATGCCATCCCCTGTAGATTGTGCAAGTATTCCCTCTCTGGCCAAGCTAGTAGCCAGTACAACACTATGGAGAGTGAAGAACATGTCACAACTTGGGAAGTTCTACAAAGCAAGTTTCTTGAAAATTTTTACCCCCCTTCTCTTACCAATGAGCTCAGGGGACAAATCACTCACTTTTCCATGTCCCTAGGAGAAACTTTAGGAGAAGCTTGGAAAAAATTCAAAGACTTACCTAAGAAGTGCCCTCACCATGATATCTCTCAAGCCCAGCTCATAGAGATCTTCTATCATGGTGTTGATGATGATACCAAATTCTTTCTTGATTCCTCATCTGGAGGAAATTTCATGCACCAAAGACTGACTAGTGCATGGGCGGTAGTCAAATGGGCTTCTGAAACAAGGGCTAGAAGGGGAATTGGTGGAATCCTTAAGGTTGCCAATGTAAAAGTTAATCATGATATCCAAAGCATAGCAGAATGCCTCAGATTAATTGCCTCTCATTGTGACATTTGCCAAGGATACGATCACACCACATGCACTGTCAATACCTCTACAACACCCCCATGCAGCCAAAAATGGGACAACAACTAGAAGACCTCAATTCACGCCATACCATACCAGGCCAAGGTTAATACAACCCCAACCAGACTAGAAACCACCATGGTTTCCAATATAAGAACCCTACATGTGCCGAAAACTCTAGCCAACTCCAATCCCATCAAAGGCCTCCTTACCCTCAAGGTAACAATCGGCCACCACCTGGATTCCCATACAACAACAAAAGGAACTTTGGAACCCAAGGAAACTATTGAGGAAATCATCCAACCCGACCACCATATCAAGGACAACAATTCCAAAACTTAAACCTTCCACTTCAAAATCTCAATCAGCCACCTCCTCAACCGCCACCAAATGTTCCTACCCCCACCCCCTCAGCTGATGAAAGGATATCTTTCTTGGAACAAATCATAATTGCCCAACAAGCCCAGCAAAAGGCAACTAACGTCTAGCTAGGTCGTTTGTTCGCCCAATAGAAACCCCCTGCCGAAACTTTTGCAGGGCATCCTGAAAACAACCCCAAACATTCCGAACAACTCAAGGTTGTCTCCACTTATTCGGGAAAGGTGCACTCCCCTCCTCCTCTGAAAACACCTTCGGACCCACCTCTAGAATTCTAGGATGAGGACATGGTAGTTATTGAACTTGAAGCTACACCTAAACCATCCATCCCTAAAACCCCTCAGGCAGAAGACGAAGAACCCATCTACAACTCCCGACCTCCCTACCCAGCCCGCCTTAAACAAACAATACTTGACTCCTGCTTCATGAAATTTAGGGATGCTATGAAAAAAATACATGTCAACATCCCTTTCCTTGATGCTTTGGCAGACATGCCTACCTGGTCCAAATACATGAAATCCCTCTTGGCTAGGAAGTATGCCACTAGAGAATACAAGACTGTTAAACTAGCTAGGACCACTTCAGACATATTCCTAAGTAAGATGCCTAAGAAATAGAAGGATCTATGTTCTTTTGGAATATGATGCTACTTGGGTGACATTGCTTGTAGAAAGGGCCTAGCTGATTTAGGAGCCAATATATCCATAATGCCCTACATCCTTTGCAAAAGACTACGATTCCATGACATGTTACCCACAACCATGACTATCCAACTGGCGAACTCATCCATGACCAAACCCATGGGAATCATGGAAGACATTCCAGTTAAGTTTGGAAAAGATGCCTATGCTCCTTGTGATTTTGCGATAATGGACATATAGGAAGATCTACACTACCCTATCATTTTTGGATGTCCCTTCTTAGCCACTGCCCGAGCTTTGCCACTGCCCGAGCTTTGATTGATGTTGAGGCTGGTACCATTCATGTTATGATTAGAGAAGCAAACCCTAGAGTTTAGGGTGTTTGAAAGCATGAAAGGGCCTAGTCTTGAGGAAGAGGTCAACCTCCTTGATTGCATTGACAAATTATCCCAACTAAGACATGAATGGGAGTTAGTTGATGACCCCCTACACACATCCCTCACCACCCCTTATGAATGTGTTTTTGACAATGAACAATTGAGGACCTTAAGATGATTTCCACCATAGAAGAAAAATCTAAACCGCCAAAGGTCCCAAAAATGAAGACTCTTCCCATAGGCCTGAAATATATCTTTCTTGATGAGCTAGAATTGTGCCCTATTATCATAAATTCGGCCCTTCCCCTTGAATAAGAAAACAAACTTATGGTTCAACTTAGGAAAAAAGGAGCTGCCTTGGGGTACAAAATGGTAGATCTAGATGGCATAGATCAATCCATCTACACCCACAAAATCCCTATGATAGATGACCACAAACCTCTTCAAGATCTACAATGAAAACTCAACCCAAACATGAAGGAAGTAGTCCATCTAGAGGTAATTAAACTTTTGACTGCATGAATCATCTATCCCATCTCTGACTCCCCATGGGTCAGCCGAGTTCAAGTTGTTCCCAAAAAGGGAGGTACTACTGTCATTCAAAATGAGAAGAATGAGCTCATTCTCACTCGCACGGTCATAGGGTGGAGAATGTGCATTGATTATAGGAAGCTCAACAAAGCAACTAGGAAAGACCACTTCCCACTTCCCTTCCTAGACCAAGTCCTTGAACACTTAGCCCATCAACAATACTTCTGTTATCTACATGGCTACTCATGATTTTATCAAATTCCTATCCATCCCGAGGATCAAGAGAAAACCACCTTCATATGTCCCTTTGGAACATACACTTTTAGACGAATGCCCTTTGGCTTGTGTAATGCGCCAGGCACTTTCAAAAGATGTATGTCTGCCATTTTTTCAGGATTAACCGAAATAGTCATGGAAGTGTTCATGGACGATTTATATGTCTATGGAGACCATTTTTATTCTTGCCTTAAAAACCTCTCCCTTATCCTCAATACATGTACTGAGTCACACTTAGTCCTTAATTTGGAGAAGTGTCACTTTGTGGTTAAGGAGGGTATTGTTTTAGGCCATAAGGTGAGCAACCAATGCATTGAAGTGGACAAAGCTAAGATTGAGGTCATCACCAAGCTTCATCCCCCAACCTTAGTCAAAGACTCATGAGCCTTCTTAGGGCATGCCGACTTCTATCGGCGATTCATCCGTGACTTTTCCAAAATCACAAAACCTCTCACCAATCTTCTTCAAAAGGAGGTGCCTTTCCATTATGATAAGGCATCCATGGAGAAGTTTCTATGTTTAAAAAATGCTCTCACAACCAATCCAATCATTCGTGCACCAGACTGGGCCCTTCCCTTTGAAATCATGTGTGATGCTAGTGACTAGGCTATAGGTGCCATTTTAGGATAGAGAATTGACAAGAAACACCATATCATTTATTACGCATCTAAGACCTTAGATGAGGTTTAGCAAAATTACACCGTCACTAAAAAAGAAATGTTATCCATTGTCTATGCATTTGATAAATTTCTCTCATACCTTGTTAGTTCAAAAGTTATTGTTTACACTGATCATGCAGACATTTGCTATCTCATGACCAAGAAGGATGCCAAGCCTAGACTCATAATATAGATTTTGTTATTGCAGGAGTTTGATCTAGAAATTTTAGAAAAAAGGGGTCTGAAATTGTCATGGTTGACCATCTAAGTAGACTTAGCTATAGCCCCATTGATAAAATTCCCATAAATGGATCTTTACTCGATGACGAATTGCTCAAGGTAGACTCCCAATTCCCTTGGTTTTCCGATTTTGTGAACTATTTAGCTGCAGGTGTATTGCACCCCAAATATATGGGACACTCTAAAGCTAAGTTTTTACATGACGTAAAAATTATTATTGGGATGAACCTTATCTTTTAAGACTTTGTGCCAATGGTTTGTATCATCGTTGTGTATCCCATGAAGAAAGCATTGACATTCTGGAACAATGTCACTCTGGCCCCTATGGTGGACATATGGGTTCCCAAAAAATAGCTAGAAAGGTCTTCTAATGCAGATTTTTTTGGCCCACCATCTTCAAAGATTCATATGATTATGTGCTCTCATGTGACCAATGTCAAAGGATGGGAAACATTTCCAAGAATGACCAATTTCTCGTGACCTCTTGACACGAATTAGAAATTTTCGACGTCTGGGGGATCGACTACATCGGTCCATTTCCTTGTTCTTATGGGTTTTCTTGCATCTTAGTCATAGTCGATTATGTGCCAAAATGGGTTGAAGCCAAACCCACTAAAACCTGTGACTCCAAACCTATTAAGAAGCTCTTTAAAGACATTATTTTCCCTAGATTTCGAGTCCCTCACACCGTCATTTCCGAAAGGGGGGTCCCAATTTTAAAAGAAAAGTTTTGAGGCTCTATCGAAAATATATGAGGTTTACCACAAAGTCGCCACTCCTTACCATCCTTAGACCAGTGGGCATGTTGAAGTATCCAACAGACAAATCAAATCCATTTTAGAGAAAACTGTTGGACGTACTAGGAAATATTGGGTGTTGAAAATCAATGACGCTCTGTGGGCATACCGTACTTCTTACAAAACACCTATTGGTACTACCCCCTTTAGACTGATCTACGATAAGTCATGTCACTTACCAATAGAATTAGAGCACAAGGCCAGCTGGGCCATCGAAAGTTTAAATTTTGACCTTTCTGTGGCAGGAGAAAAATGTCTTCTCCAAATAAATGAGCTTGATAAACTTAGAATGAGTGCCTACAAAAATGCTAGAATCTACACAGACTGGACCAAAATGTGACATGACGGTCACATCAAGTGTAAAGACATTAGAGAAGGGGATCATGTTTTAGTTTTTAATTCAAGATAATGGCTTTTTCCTAGAAAACTCAAGTCAAGATGGTATGGCCCCTACATTGTCAAGTGTGCCTATCCACATGGCGTCTTTCTTCTTTAGGATAAATTTTTGGGTGAATTTAAGGTTAATGGGCACCGACTTAAAAGATACATCACCACTAAAGACATTGTCACTTCAGATTTAACCAAATGTTCACCTTTGGAAGACCTAAACTAACCGACCCCACAACTCCCCTAGAATCCAAATAGACTGATCCCTCTCTTGTCGGGCCACGAAGTAAAACAAGGCAGTAGTTGGGAGGCAACCCAACACTATCTTCCCTTTTCATTTCTCTCCCCTATTTTTTGTGGTTTTTGTTTCTATTTCCTTCCTTTCTGGGTAGCAAGCCGACCGCTTCCATTCACCAGCCGATCGGTTCAACCAAAACTGTAGGGCCTTCTAGATAGCTCAGCCGATCAGCTCAGCATCCAGTCGCTCGGCTCGGGTCCCGACCTTGTCATAGTTCCCACAATATGTCCACCCCTCTTCTCCCTTTAACCAAGGTAGTCCCTCTTTACTCGACCTTGGCCAACACACAAGGCACATAAGACGACCAGCTTAGACACCAGCTGATCGACTCAAAGGATTCACTTTGCTATAAAACAACTTCCAAGGCAAGTGGAACCCTCCCAACTCACTCTCTAACCCTAGCCGCCGCCCCACCGTCGTGAGATCTCACTCTCATACCCTCACGCTGGCTTCATATTAGCTCACCTTATGCTTGGGATGATCGGCGCCGGACTCCGTCAGTCACCTAGCTTATGCCTTCGATCAGCCCTACTGCTCGCCGCTCGCTTCACCCCATTCACCTCGACAACGACCGCTCAATGAGCTCTGACATCATCTGGCTCGCTCCCACCGCCACATTCCAGACGCTACACCAGGCGGCGACCAGACAAGGACGCCATCCCTTACGGCTTCTATGAGGTTCAGACCCAACTAGATGAGATCCATCACGAGCAGCATAGACATGGCCACAAGCTCAATCACATGTACCTAATGCAGCATTCGCAGGAGTCCTGGAATGTGGACTGTTGTCACTATAGCTCGAGCCGACCATCATATGAGGAGTACAGAGCCCAGCAGAGCTATCTAGGTCCCGACTCCCCTTATTAGGGAAACTATTACTCCTCCCACCAACAACACCCTCCACTGCAATGATCTTCTTCCCTCCATCTCGGTAGAAGAGTTTGCTCGGGACGAGCAAAATTCTAAGTCCGGGGTGGGGGTGGGTGGTACGTGATCCACCCTCTATCTTCCCTTTTTAGCATTGTTTTTTGAATTTTACATTATATCACATTATTTTTCCCTTCAAACATAGGCCTTTATCTATTCGACCGAGTGTTGTATTTTATTTTAAAAAATGAAATTAGTGAAAACCTTTGCATTCTTAAAATTATTCAAATGCTTTAAAATATCAAGTTCCCTATGATCATGATAGTAATTCTTGGAAACGATGGTAAGCCTTAGAGTATCAAATAGAATCAAATTCAGATTTTCTTATTTTTTAGCATTAAATTAACTTATCCTTTTTACTCTCATATAATGTAGCTACATGTCTTTTCTAACTTATGCAATGCATCTAAAAAATATTTTTTTTACACGGGAAAAATAATTTACATGCCAAACCCTAAGTCTGGGGTGGCAGGCTCCCTTTTCTTCTTCTTCTATACCCCTCATAAATTTAATAGGGGTGTACCGCCAAAAGAAGCCGAAAAAAAAGAGCACATAAAAATATTATGGTCAATGTAACCACAAGTCGATAAAAAATATATCCCAAGTCGAATAGAGGAGGGATTCTTCCTTTACACCTCAATTTTCTCTATTCCTGTGCAACAATTAACACATTAAAAAAAAATTGGAGTGTCGTAGTGCAAGTAAGATTAAGAATGTTTCAACAAAGTATAAGTTTTAAAAAATAAGTTATGAAAAATGTTTTCATAAGAAAGATAGTACTTGCAATTCGTGGTTCTAAGAGATGGGTCACTTGGCCATGAAAAGGATAGAAGAATTGCTCATCTAGGGAGGATGAATTTGTTATTTCAAAATCTTTGATATTGTTTGAGGACAAGCAAAGCTTTAAGTCTGTGGTATTTTGATGCATGCTATTTTAGCACACTTTTCTTTGAAATTAATTAAGCTTGTCAAACAAAGATATTTATTTCATCCCCTAAAATTGCACAAATTCATATTTTCACATTTTTCACAAATATCCTTGATTATGATAATTTTGTGCATTTTTCTCACAGGATCAGAGCATGAGTCGATCGTCTTATCTCTCCAACCGATCATTTCGTCTCTTCAAAATGATCATCTCATCTATCCAACCAATCATTTCACCGACCAGTACCAATCGTCGCACTTGTCAGACGATCAGCTAGAGTGAATTACTTCCCAAGATTAAACACTCAGATGAAGCCCTAAAAATGGGAGAAAATCCATCCCAGCCAATCAGGTGTTGCTTGCACTGCCACCCTAATTAGGGTTGGTAATTGTTCCTTTGGATGCCATTTTCCCCCAGCCGCCAGCCGATTGGCTCGACCGTGAATCGATCGATTGGCGCCTCATAGACATCCCAAAAACCCAGCTGTCAGCCACCATTCTCTAAATCCTAAGTGTGACTTTGCCCCCTCCTATAAAAGGAGGGGAACTTCCTCCTCCTTGGGGCATCACTTTTTGTACAAAGGATTTATGGAGCAGTTTATTTCTGTAATCTAGCTCTTAAGCAAAAAAGTAGCATTTCATCTCTGTTAAGTGTTATTTTCAATTCTGTTATTTACATTGTGTTTAGATCTAGTTCTTCATTATCTCCTCCTCCCCTCTCTTGAGTAATCAAGCAAGGTAGGAAGAGACATCCATCTTTATTGTCACTAATCGAGGATCAGTAGTCATAATACTCGAATATGGTTAGATCACTTCCTTCCTCTGTCTCTACTTGTTCCTTCTCCATGAGTGAGTAGTCTTTTATGAGGTAAGGGGAATAACCCTTTAGCCATAGCTTTTGGCTTTTCCTTAATGATTCTAAATGGCCTTTGAGATTGACAACTAGTTGATATATCAAAGTAATTAATTGATAATATCAAAAGTTAATCCGAATGGATATGACCTTGGAAATCCAGGTTTAGAACGACAATCTCAATTGCATAAGAGTTTTGAAAAGACCGTGGATTTTCTCTTTTTAGGATGATGAACTAAGAAATATGAGCGTCAGGACCAATGGGCTCATGTGGAGGTCATCTTTAGTGGATTTTTTATTCACTTGCCTTCATCGAATTTGTCATTTAAGGATTAATCGTTTGCCTAGGCTAAGGTGGTGAAAACCCCTAAAGCCTCAATTCTCTCCCTTTGATTTCAATCACCAACCATTTTTGTTTGCTTTAATTATTAGTATTTTTAATTCATATTTGCTTTTTGTGCTAACAACAATCTTTGTTTACCTTTTACAGGGTAAATAATATTTTGTTTAGTGCAATTTATTTCTACAATTTTCATTCTTAGTGTAATCAATCATCACCCAAACTGAATTTATCATTTTCGTTCCAAATCTGAAAATATCAAAAACAAATAAATAAGTTCTTAAAACAATTGGGTCAAGAAGAAACAATCTTAAAAAGTTGTCCTTGGGATCAATCCTTTCTATACTAACCTTAACCAAAAAATTTAAAAAAAGGTTTCAACTCTAGGATTAACAATATTAATGATTGGTGTGCTAAGCAACGCATATCATAGTTGTTATTCTGTAGTTGTCTTTCCCTCATTGTTCCTACTTGGATGGGTAGAACTTACTTGGGCTCTCTCAGTTACCACAACCAGAGAGGACAACAACTTTGTTGAGCAATTGATGTTTTGAGTTGTTTCTATAGAGAAGCCCCATGTACCCCTCTATTTATAATAGAGGGTAGGGTCAGGGTTCCCAGTCTGTGTAGGAATAGAAGGGTATGGAATTTCCATGAACAATTTACACCGCGACAGGCGAACCGGTGGTTTCATAACTGAACCGGTCGTTTGGCAAGGTGATCTGGTTGGTTCACTAGTGAACTAGTTGTTTGGGAGGGTGAGCTAATCGGTTCACACAGTGAAGTAGTCATTTTACTTCCCAGTCTGCATGCAAATGACTTTCCTTATTTGTTTCTAATTAACACAAAGATTAATTCTTGTCCCAATCGAATTCAACAAGTGAAACAAATTTTTTTCCCACAAACTGGGAAAACCCAACACTACTCGTTTGGTCCAGTTGGACCGATTAGTTCACCAGACTGAACCGGTCGTTTCACTAGCCATGAGCTGATCGGTTCACCCAGTGAACCGGTCGGTTGGTGGTCCAGATTGTGCTGAATACAATCAATTCATATCTCAATCATTGTGACTCTCTAATCAGTTGGTTCAACACTTGGACTTGATGATTCTGAGTCAATCTATTAATTAAATGTTTGATTGAGTACCTAAACACTTTAATAATCAATCCAAACATCATTCATCAATAAACTCCTCTTCCAGGTTAATCCTTTCTGTGTCACCCTATAGGTGCCATTTCACATTGGCAGTGAATGTCCATAACTAGCTTTTGACATCACAAGAAAAGAGAGGTACCTAGTCACACATCAGTGCTACCCAAGTAAAAAGGAAAGTTGGAGAATAACTTTCAATCCTACATCCTGTTATTGGTGTTCCAGTGAATGCATAATTCATTTGTCTCTGATATCTTGAATGAACTCAAGACATGGAGTTGTCATCCTTTCAACGTTCATTCTTGTTTCTTGAACTAGACTAGATTGTCTGAGATATGTGTGACATCAGTATCATATACTGATTCACATGTGCATGCACATGCCTTTCTCAGTCTAGCTTATCAAGTGGCTTGGACATCATACTCCCTTAGGAGGGACAAATGTCATATCTATCACTCACATTATGTCTAATGCGTCAAAGCCACACAATCATTACCTTTATAAACAACCCATGTTTCAGGACTGCATTTTATGATGTCAAAGTGTACCCAATCACATTCGATGAGTGCAGTGATTTTAGGTCTAAGAATTACAATCACACCATCACTATGAGAGATGATTCTGACTACCATGCCATGGTTCCATGTGTCACTCTCATGGTGGGTCTGTCTGATACACTATTCTCTAATATGTATCTATGTGCTTGGTCTCATATAATATATCATGACCAATGAGACACTATCATCATCCAACACACACTGTAGTCTTGATGTGTCATTGTTATCTATCTACCTTCCACAATGACATCTGACTAGGGACACAACAAGTATGTACATACTCTTAGCATATGTATGATCTCATTATTTAAGTCCTCAACCTGAAGACATACGTCATTGAGTATTGTCATTCTTTAGACATTCATTCTGCTCCATCATATATCTCATAATTGACTGAGCTAGAATAAATTGGAAGCTTGCCTTTGATATTTATCAAATCAATCATGATGTATGCCAAACCAATCATCATATGATTGTCTCTCAAGGCACACATACCAATAGACTCCCACTTGCACTTAGAGCCAATCACCTTTGAATCATATTCTTAGTGATCTCTAAACATGTCCCACATGTTTTTGTTGCACTAGTGCTAATCCAGTGAGTTAGCAACATTTTTCTTAGTTGGTATATTGCATGTCTCACATCTCCTTGTTGTACGACATTTCATATGAGATAGAGTTTTCGTAATATGCTATTTGATATTCCTTGCCTTACAATTAGCTCCATAGTTTGACTTAGTATTTCTACTTTATCATCAGTGGTTGGAATATCTATAAGTTCATCTATATGAACTTCTAGATCCGTTAGTATCCTCTGGTGTTCATAACACAAGGATACTCGACATTCCTTTTAGAATTAAATGGCTTTTAATTTTAATCAGAACATTTCCACTTAACAACTCTTGTTCACTTTACAATTGAATATAAATTTTAGATTTTGCATTTGAGATCATTTTCTCTCATTTTGGAATTTTGCATTAGTGTAACTAATTTACACTCAAATCTTCCTTTTATTACTATAGAACTAATCCATTAATACTTCATAAGTACTTAAATAAGTTCTTTATAGTTTTCCAATGACTCTCACTAGAAGCAGACATACATCCACTCATCATGTCCATTACATACGACATAAATGGATGAGCATATCATATTGTCATGTCCAATACATACATGATGATTAATGCATATACATTTTTTTGTCATGTTCGATACATACAATATAATGGGGGTGAATACATATATGATAGATCCAATTGCAAATGCACAAGGCATCTATCTATGTGTTCCTATTCTTCATAAGAATTTGGGACACTAGGCATCTGAGAGACTAACTCCATGTAATATGGACATGTTTTCTCCCACTGAATCTTTGCATACTAAACCCTTCAGCATAGACTACCAATGTATGCTCTCTCTTTATCAGGTCAAGAGACTTTCAAGAACTATCTCTATAGGTCTCTATTCCTATCACATAGGACATTTCTCTTTATTCCCTTAAAGAAGGTATTTCCACACAAGTTTCTATTCTCAGAACATTTCATTCCTCATCATCATATGGAATATGAATACGCTCCCACTAAGTCTTTGTAATCACAGATCCAATTTGGAGAATGTTTTCTTAAAAGGTGAAATCAGGAGAGAGAAAGTGTGTAGAACCTTCAAGATATTAACTAAATGCTCAAATAACTTCAACATGTAAAATTGATGGCAAATTCATATCCAACACATTAAATATGACTTGTGGGTGAAGTTTCATCAAATTTGGAGTATCTAAATGTCATTAATGCATGAGGAAGGAGAAAATAGTATTTTATTTATTTAACATATTAAAAGTTCTCAAAAGTTAAATCTAATGGCATAATCAAAATTTACATTCTTTAATAGTCTCTATGAAAAAGTTCATCTAATTTGGAATTCTTTTGAACCCCCAAAAGAAGAAAGAGAAAAAGAGGAATAAATACAACCACACTTTCTTCCAATTCGATTTGGATTTGATTTATGTGTCACGCTCCGTCGGACGAATGGGACTGATCTTGTCCATCATGGACCAAGATCTGATGGTTCTCAAGTTTTCTCCTACCTGGAGTAGGAACGGGCCACGTGAGCAGTACATGGGTTCTGAGTTTCACATATTTCTCGGCCTACATTCAAACTTTGCTCGAGATTTTTGTTGCTTTGGTTTCCTTAGAAGATTTACATGTTTCCATATCCCACTTGGGATCTATCATTGAGTATCTGAGTTTTTCCCAATTCCTTCTCTCCAAGCTTTTTGGCCCAACTACTTCTTGTCGCATCCCTCAACCAAACCTATAAATAATCATACCCCAAGCTGTCACAACGCATGTGCGATGATTCACTTCAGTCAATTGCTCGAGTTCTTGTGTCTGTGTGTGCCAGTGATTAGTTTTTGGATCTTATCTTGCGACACCTACAACTCTCTCTCCTCGCCACCTTTGACCGAATTGAAGGTATGATTGAGTTCGATTTGGTCTTGATTTTCTTTTGCATCTCTCTTTTTCAAGTTTTGTATTGATTTGCTAATTCACCCAAAATTTTGCCCATGGTTCTGCCGTCAGCATGCGGATGTGAGGAAGAAGATTAGTGCATGATTTTTTTTACTATTTTTCCGCTCTACTCTTCGTTTCTGGCCTCTCTGCCTCACACGGGGGTATCGATGTCCTTTCAAGCTATTTGCCTTGCGTCACTGACCGCGACTGTCTAAGTGTGGATCATTGACTTGGCACCCCGCGATTGGGCCAAGTCATGCGCTTGCCCCTCGCTCTCCCTTTCTCTCGTAAACTTCTTTGCTGACTTGGCATTTTGGTTTTTTTTCGATTGGTCGAGCTTTAAAATTCTATAACTAATTATCTACTTATCAAAAAATTAAAAATAAATACTCGTTGGATTCTAAAAAATGTAAGATTTCTAATGGTATTGGCTTGGTCGCCGAATTCTAATGTTATAAAGAGGTTATTTTAATGGATCTAATTAAATAAAATAATTACTTGTATAATTCATAAAAAAATATTTGTAAATCAAAAAAATATAATATAAAGGTGATTTATAGGGTTTTGAATAATTAATAGAAACCTAACCCTAATTCCACCTAAATGCATCATAGGTTCTTTGGAGGCCATGGTTTGGACCTAAAAGTGACTTTGGACTTTGGACTCTAAAGTTAAGGTATGTTGTATCCCCTAATCCTCTATGTTGTGGCAATTCACCTATCTTTTCATTCTTTTGACTTTGGCCTACACATATGTCTATTCTCTTGATATCATCATTCGTGTGAACTATATTACTTGTTATGGACTTAGATATTCTCTTGATATCATTTTCCTATGCCTTGGTGCATGTTGGTCTTATATAATGATATGTGCCCACTTTGAAGTGGATGTTTATATGTTTGTTTTGTCCATTGTGTGATGGCAATATTGTATAATTCTGACTATACTTTTCTACTTGCCTCAACATTTTACATGCTATGTGATTCAGTAGCACTAGAGTAGTGTAAATTACATTGGTCTTGGGGAAGTAATCCCCTATTGATTATTAAGGAGGGTGGAAGTATACCATTCTCTGTAACCAAGTGTGGAAGTAATTCATACTCAACTTTATAAATTGGGAGATTGGCATCATTCCTTTCTTTACCAGGTTTCAAGTTTATACTTTGTCGCCTTTATATTTATATTGTTCTAGGGCTATGGTTATCTCACATGCATGCAAGTTATTGATGTTGATTGTGGGGTGTGTACCCTACTTTCTTTTTGTGCCAGTATTGCACAGTCTTTATTGTTTCATTTATGACAAGTATCTTCTTTTATGATGGTGGTGTTTCCTATCTTTTATGGCCTCTTTGGGTAGTCCTTATCTCTTGCATGGGAAGCATTTATACTTGATTTCCTTATTGCTTATATTGCTCAAGTTATCTTTAGTTTGTACATACCAACCTTTACTGATGTCTTTTGTTTTTCTCTTCTTGCTGGGGTATGCTTCCAACCCTAGGTAAAGGACTTGGATAACAAGGCATGTTGACCTAGACATAGATTGTGAAGTTAAAGTTTGGAGACAATATTGAGGTGGTTTATATCTCCTCTACATGGATCCTTATGTTGTACCCTACATGTAAGTTTAAGATGTTATCATGTTTTATAAATTGAATATAGTCATGTTTCTATTCCGCTACGACACTTTAGTTGTTTGGTATACCATTAATAAAGATGTGAAAATTTTACACCCACTCCATACCTTTGAAATGTCTTTGGACTGGAGGTTCAATTATTCAAACACTACTACATTTTTTTCCAGTAACATCGCTACCGATAGCGTCATTTTTACTAGAATAACCGACCTAATAGGCTATTGCATCGACTTTATCATAAAAATTGAACTTACAGGTTTCCCGTGGCAAAAATTCGCACAATTTTGGCTTCATGCCTCGATATATAGGGTCATTTTTTTTCCAAATAATCGATACTATAGGGTCAACAAAAAATGCGGGCACCGCTTTGGAACTCTAGGTTCTATTTTTTAAAATAATCGAGCCTATAGACCCTGACCTCTAGGGTCGGTTTTTTCAAAAAACTGACCTTATAGATGGTCTCAAAAATTTCGGGCACCACTTAGTCTCTAGAGTCGGTTTTTTCAAATAACCGACCCTATAGACCCTGAACTCTAGGGTCAATTTTTACAAATACCTAACCTTATAGATGGTCTCAAAAATTTCGGACACCACTTAGTCTCTAGGGTCAGTTTTTTCAAATAACTGATCCTACAGACCCGACCTGTAGCGTCGGTTTTTTGAGATAACCGACCCTAGAGGTCGGGCTAATATTAGACCAAAGCCGAGTCGTGTTTTAGTGTGTTTCAGTTCATTTTGTTCGTCTCCCCATTCCTTCTCTCGAGCACGAAGAGAAGCAAATTGCTGCCGCTTCCAAGGTCACCTCCCCAACCATCTCCACGCCCAAAGAGAGGCAAATCGGCACCCCTTCTTTGGACGACGACGCCCAACCTCCGCATCAACCACCATCTCTAGCGCCATGCACTTTGGAGATGACGGCCAACCACTTTCTTCCTTGAACGGCGACAATGCCTATGGTGTTGCAAGGTTCGTGCACCTTCTGTCTCTTGTTCTTCTCCCACACAAGCTCCCCCACCATCAGGTTCTTCTCAAGGTAGCACAGTTGTCTCTACTGCCTCACTCCTTCATTTTCTTCTTACTGTCATACAACTGACGAGGTAGCATGGCCGTGTTGGGCACCACATTCGTGCTGGCTGAGTTGCAAAAACTTCAAAATTTGTCAATTTTGCATATGTTAATTCTTACTGCTCCTCTAAAATTGATATATATTGACCCCAAATTAATACATTAAAACATAATTGAATATTGCATTTGTGTTGTTGCAGGTGGTATTGACTTGTTGTTGCCTTGCATATATTTCTTCTTCAGCCTACAAGTGAGGTATAATATTCTCACTCTCCCAATGTGCCATTTTATTTGACTTGTAGATCAACCAATAATAAAAATATGTATTCTTTCATATATACATTTTGTTATCAATCACATATGTAATCATTATATACATTCCATGAATATTAGGGAGACATTGTGTAGTCTTAGACCGACACTTTAGGGTTTATAGATGAGATCATCGATGTATGATGTTTAACTTAATATATAAATATGAAAATAATACATTTATGTATCAACTTAGAAACCCGTTCAAAATTTACTCATTAGGAGTACATTTTGGATAGTCCCCAGTTTGGGATGAATATTATAAATATCAAGACCATGCTGAAGGAATTTTACTTGACTAACAACTCAACCAATAATAGAGGCATGTAATCTTTGAATTATTTAATTTATTATCATTCAAACACATAATCTTTTAAATATACATCATATATCATGTATTATCATGTATACTTTTATCACTTGTGCTTTTATTATCACTTATGTTTCTTTTATCATGTATACTTGCAGGTTCTAAAATGGCGAGCCAATAAAAATATAAAATTAAATTACCACACGTTATATCAATCCGAAAATATGGTCAGTCGAGTTTGAAACTCGGCCGAAAAATAGGTCAGAACATTCTTCAAAAATTCTGATATTTTCAATAGTGCTAACATTTCAGATATCCAACTCATATTCAAATTTATTTAAATCAGAGTTACACATAAAATACTAAAAATCATTTAGTGAGACACTATACTTATCACATTTGATATTCATATTTCATCAAAATTCTAATTGGGGCCGATTACAGTTTCCAAATCTTAACATTAACTACGTGAAGAAAAGTATGATTAAACATTCTCATTATATTAAAAACATCAAAACTTAACTACCATCATTAATCAAGCTTTAAACTATGATCAACCTGGTAAAGCATACAATCATCCAAGTAAACCCTAATTATATGACTAATTTGAAAATGGGTCATTACAAATTCTCCCCTCCTTTTAGGATTTTGTCCCAAAATCCAAGAAAAGATATGCAAGAATATCATATCATCTAATCATTCATATCTTTGGGAATAAAATTATAAAGACTTTCATTTTATCTTTCTTTCATATGACATTTTTTTGCATTAAATGGATTTTTCATCCCTGTCATCGGCATATCTCACCTTGGGTATTACAAAGACTTACTTCACAAATATTAGTAAAACATCATTTATCAAGATCTGATTCACATTGCCTTTCTCATCCTTTTTTTATTATTTGATTGTGTATCTCATGGATTAATATCATGACTCATTCACATATTATCACCTGCATTCATCAATTTCCTTTATAAAGAAGATCACCTAGTTTGCATCTTAGTTCATAGATTTTTCACACAATTTCAGATTTCATACTCAAATTTAAACTCATTAGATATTGTCTTCATAATCCATTAAGCTTTCATCTTTCTTATATGAAATTTTGTTTTCCATAGGTTCCATATTGAATTATAAAATCTGTTTCTCTTTCACCATTTTATCACCATTCTTTTTTTATGCATCTTATTATACTACCAAATTATGTTTATCTAGATACTTGGTAAGGTCATCTAGAAGAAGTACAGTCGGCAGTTCCATACTAGCTTAGCTCAATACCCAAATACTTGACCAGAGTATCTGTATATTGAGTTCCGTCAGTATGCACATCATTAAGGTTATATTTGACATCTACATTATCATATAGTCCTAGATCATATTGTCCTTGTATACTCATCTAACCTAGGCTCTAATACCACGTTGTCGGGATCCACTCTTTTAATCAGCATAAATACCAACTATTAGAGATAATCCCATAACCTAAACCCATATTACAAAATAAAAAAATGAATTCTTGACAAAGGCAATTAAATAATATACGAAAAACACAGATAGTTTTTCCTTTTTCTTTCTTCACAAATTCATAAATAAATGTCACATCAAGGACATCACATTTAAATAACACAAATCTTATTCATCTCCATTAAAGTTGGAATCAAATCTTATTCTTTTATGCAGTTCAATTTACATCAGATACATGTACGTTGATGAACAAACTTAGTCTACAACCCATCCCGAGAAAGTGAGAGTACAAGGACATTATAATCAATCTAGATTATGCTATTTATATCTTCTTTGTCATGAACTCTTTGCAGGATAGAATTATACCTTAAAACATTTGAAGAAACCTCATGAGACTCAATATAGAGCCTCAGTGAGTGGATACCTCCCACTCAATCTAGATACATGCATCAACATCAAATTAAGTATAATAAACTTAACAGAAACATGCAGATATTGAAAAGCTTAGTAGATAGGTAGATCATAAATCATATCTAAATTAAGTATAATAAACTTAACAGAAACATGCAGATATTTTAGAGAATGTCTATGAACAAATCAACAAATACTTCTTAGTTCAAATTAAGAACCCTATTGCGTGAGAAATAAGACAAGTTCTAAGCATTTTGAATCAATACATAACAATAACATTATCTTTATGACACTCCACTAGCCGGACCAGGAACACATCCTATAGTCCTAAAGTTGAAGTACACATAATACATATGTACCAAACAATACTATAAAATAGCTAGAAATCCAACTCATATTCAGAATGGATATAAATCCTATCATTTATAACTTATCAACATGACATATTTGAATATGAAATAAAAAATGTCCATCGCAACATTATAACTTTCCATAACAAGAAGAATACTCTAAAATGGCAAATCATCAACTAGAAATACAAGGAATGTAACAACCATTCAAATCATGTTCTGCACGGCTTATCATGTTTTATTCATTTTCCCTAAAACTACTTGACTTGTACGTCACCAAGTTGAAGTTTCCACACCTGATACTTGTGTCAACGACTCACCGTCACTATCTTAGGGTTTAGTCGGCCACCCTAAGATATTAATAATCGACCATGGCCACCTCAGGGTTGCCTAAAGAGGCTCACAATCACATCTCAGGTAGATGAGTTAGGAACCAACAAAATAGTATATCACATATCACAGTATTTCACATATATTCACATTTCACATATTTCATTTCATCAGAGTCTATTCCATCTGGACATAGACTTTCACAGTTAGGATTTAGGGCCAGAGCCACTCCAGATGACTCACTCCTAAATCCGGGTGGTCTACCTTTAGAGTCTCGATCCACACTTCAGAAATCCTTCTCATAATGAATAGATTTCTATAAGGAGATATGTTACAACCCCAATTTTTGGGTTCATTTGGTGAGAAATGTAATTTATTATATTAAAGATATTTGAACAAAGAATGATATAATTTGTTTGGAATAAATGAATTTCATTTACAAAAGCCTTGATGATTGTTTTGTGGGCTTTATCGGCTATTGGGCCCAATAACAAAGAAAGGACAAAAGAAACTCTATTATTGAGTAAATAAGAAAATAGAGGAAAGAAAAATGTGGAAACCTCTAGAAGGAAAATTCAAAGAGGGATTTTGTGCCTCATGGGTTCCTTGGGATCCAAGGAGTCCAAAGTTGCATAGAGAATGCAATAAGAAAAGAAAAGATCAATGAAATATTTCTTTGTTAAGAAAGAAATTGAAAACTATGATAAAATGTGGGACTTGGTGGATTTTAGTATCCAAAGGATTAGTAATGTTAAATAGAATGCCAATAAGGAAAATAAAAAGAAAGATAAATAAATATCCTCAAAAAGAGATATTTTAATAGAAATAAACAAGACAATGTGAAATAATGAATATATATAGATGCATCTAGAAGGATAATGAGTATCCTTAAAAAGGAATTTAGAAATATTAGAGTTCCTTGGGATCCAAGGAGTCCCAATAAATAAGAAAGAAAGAGAAAATACCAATAATGCAAAATAAGAGGATAATGTAATACATTATTAAAGAATTTTATTGCATTGTTAAATAAGTGGTATTTTCCTACTAAAATAAAACATAATTTTGTGCCAATGGATTAAAGGGCAAGTATAAGAGAAGAAAAGAGGTGATTTTTGAAATCCAAATATCTAAAGAATAAAGAATATTAAAAAAAGATAATTAAGAGAGAGAGAGAAACTTGATTCTTCATGAAGGAATTGGATTTCTATTAGAAAAGAACTTTGTTTCTTCGTGGGCAAGCATCTTAGGGCGTTGATACCCTCCCCTATATAAGGGGTAGCACCCTTGGCCGAATCCAAGATGATCCCATGCACCCTTCTCTCTCCTTCTTCATCGATTTCATCCAAAAACCCTAACCATAGATAAGCTCTATCTCAGGAGCAGCAGGGAGTCGTGAAGGGGTTGCAATGGGGCATGATGCTCCCACTATGACCTAAGGGAACTCCACCATTGTCTTCTTGCTCTAACCCTTGTACATCACCTGCAAGAGGTCTATAACCTCACTACAGATTGTGGAACTGGCACCCTTGATATCAGACGTCACAGCCTTGTGTCAAGGGCTTGTTGGGCGTGGGGGAGAGCTGCGGAGGCTGGACGCTAGTTTCCTACAACTCATGGGGAAGGGGCAGAGAACCTCATGAATAGCTCCATTCGGCGGCTAGGGCGATGCAGCAGAGCTGCGTGAGGTTGAAGGACACAGAGGTGGTGTTGGATGGGTTTGCCCCTCCATGAGCTGAAGGACCTGTGACTTAAATAAGAGAAAAAAGGACATTTTGAAATGTTTCCAAACCTGCTAAGCAACGTTGCATGAGATAGGGCGATGTGGCAGCTTTTGATTGGTCCAAATCCTTGCAAAATTCATAACTAAATAATGGTAGCTCCAACGGTAGCAAATGATATATGTATTTTTTCTCAGAAAAATGAGAGGAATTCATTAAAAATGGTTTTAGAAGCTAATTCCTCTTTGTATTCAAAAAGTAGTGTGAGTTATGAACTTTAATGCTTTATTGATTAAGGAACTCTATTCTGAGATGATTAATGTGTTTAGTAGGGTTTAATGGATGATTAAAGTTGATATTTACCTATTAATTGTAAAAAGGTACATTAAGAACAAAAAGGATGAACTTCGCACGTAATTAGTTTAATTTGGAGTTCCATGTGCATAAATATGTTTTAATGGGCCATGAAACCCTAATAATAGTAAATGAGACTCTTAATGGCTTTTATTGATCAATTTCAGGATTAGAGTTGAGATAAGATAATTCTAAGCTATTTCAAGTATAAAAGTTCCTAATTGTGGATAAATACCATTAATGTAGAAAATTAGGGCTTACTAATGAGTAAATGTAGAATTGATGACAAATAGAGTTCATATGTGACTTAGACTATAATGAACTATGAATTGGTGATAAATGAGTGTAATGATCTTGTCATGGATTAAAAGGATAAAAATGGTAGCTTTGATGTAAAAAAGGCTTAATGGACTTAATTAATGGATAATTGTGCCTTTTTATAGAATTAAGGTTATATGTTGTTAAAAGATAACCTTAATATCTTTTGTGACGAATGGATAAATAATTAGGGTTTAAAATAGTAAAAGATGAAGGGAAACCCTAATTGCAATGAAAACCCTAAAAGTGAACTAGAAACCCTAGGAAGCGAGCTAGGTTTTATAGATCTTGATGACATGAATAATCAAGAGAAATTGTATGATTATTTCATGATCTTGTTATGTGTGCTTGCTTGCTTGGATTTCTTACTTGTATGGATTATTCTATCTCAAATTAGCATGACAGGTATGTGGTTACGCTTATGAAAATCGCAAATTAGTTTTCTGAGGATTTCTAAAGTTTTCATCGGTGACTTGAATTAAATTGTTGGATGAATTTAATTCATGCAAACTATAATGTGGATATGACTATCACCTATGATATGTGCCTACTAGCTCAGATCCTAGTCCCCTTTGTAGCTTGAATAGATTGACCTAGTACATGGCCACCTATGGGGTAGGTCCATCAGGTCATTGGATGACTTTGTACATGGAAACCAATGGGGTAGGACCATCAAGTCACTTTGAGTCAGGTATTGGGCTACCTTTGGGTTGGGCCATGTGACTCCATAACCCTAAGTATTGGATACATGTGAGGTAGGGCCATGGGGGTAAGGATCTACCATATGAGAGAGGTAGTATCCAAGTCCACTGTAGGGACAACACACAGATAGGGGCTAGGTAAGGATTGAGTAATATTGCTTAAAACGTAATCTTTGTTGTTAAATGATAATTGGCTAAGTACATTTTTATCATAGTTGCACGATTATTGTTTCCCCCACATACCAACTTTAAGCTGGCCGACGTTTTGTTTGTTGGCGTTTTAGGTACAAGTGAAAAGAACAAATAGTAAAGTGACATATGTGGAATTAAACGAGGATCGAAGTATAATGGAGGATTACTTAGAATAGACTCCAGATGTAAATTGAAATAGTTAACCAAGTTTTTAAAAAGGTATGCAAAGTTTAATTTTATTACAGCCTTTTAGTATAGTTTGGTAGAATTTGATAATTGTTATTGATTATTTATCGAACCATTGATCCGGAAATTGGGATAATGACTCTGACCTCTTAGTCTCCCTTAATTGGGGGTTACCGGGAGGCAGGGTCATTACATGATCCATTTTGTTTCCCCAGCGTGGCCACCCTGGGAAACTCACGGTGTTCAGGGAACCAAACTAGATGATCTATCATTTCATTTGTTATTAATCTCTTTTACTCTTCTTAAAAGAATTCAAAATATCATATATGATATCTATGTATTGTCATGTTACTAGAATAACATGAAATAGATTAAGTTTATCAATAAGGACAATGATCAAAGTAAGAAGCACAATAAATCTATATATTGCAACACATATGATTATTTCTATATTCTACATCATCTCATAGCATTAATCAATATTGGGCGCTCAACCTGAGACATATTCCTATTGTCTATCTTTTACCCCATCAAGGTTTTATCATCAACAGTGGACTTTCAGCCAAAGACATAACCTCATTATGCAACATTTACCCTTGTTAGGGTTTCTCAAATGTAAGGAGTGCATATTAAAGTCAATTTTAACATAAATTTTATCAGTTCATTGTATATCACAATTCTAAACAAATATTAGCAGAGACATTAGAACTAGAAAAAGTAAAAGTATATAAATATAGTGTATCATTCCTCATACTCAGAATAGATTTATCATACAACATGTTCTTGTTTCATCCAATCTGAATAGATGCCAATAAATTTCAAGCATATACATGCATAACAAACTTAGTTCTCTTCTTCATTTATTTCACATTCTTCATATGGGGTTACTAATCAATACATGTTGACTATCAATTGAAGCTTTTACTATTAGTCCATTCTCCGAGTACAATTCACAATTCAAGAACATATTCTTGTAAATCAATTCTAATACTTGAATTTCATCTTTTAGTTGAATTGAACTACATCTATGTGCATCCCTTAATCCCTCATTTGAGATTATCATTAACTAAAATCATCAAACTCATCATTTTAGGGTATTAGTTACATTCTTAGAATCATCTACTAATTCTTATATTTTTCCTTCATTTTATGTTTAGTAGTCTCAACTTCTTTCATTTCATATTCATTACATTATTGAGACTAATCTTTCTTGATTCACTTTACATACAATGCTTATCTTCTACTTAACATTTATTAAAGTCCAGTTATTAGTATATTTCAATTAATTTGGGTTAAGCCACATGTAATTAAAACAAATGATTAAATACTTTATCATAATAACTTTGTTAGTTTCATCTTTAACTTTCTGTCACCATCAGTACAATTTTTGTCCATATCATTTCCTATATTTAGATAGTTTTACCATGTAATTGACTTCTAATGTCATTCCCATAAGCACCAATGATCATTCTTTATTATACTAAAATAGATTCATTAGACTTATATGATATTAGTAAGACTCGTCATATTCAATTGAAGTATTAATGCTTTCAATTTCAGCATTTGATCACATTTACAATATCACATACAAGTTCTAACCTTATCACTCATAGTCATCCTAATACTAAACTTTTAGGGTTTTCAAGAAGTCATTACTTAGTTCAAAATATCATAAGAATCATATCATTCAGTAATCTAATCATGATGCATAGGTTCATTAGGGTTATTCACAAACATAGAAATCCTAGTTTCCATTTTCACACATTTCATTCATAGATCATAAGTATACATTTATTAATTGACTCATTTGATTCCCTTCCTCAACACAAACCCTAATCAAGATATGTGGTCACCTCATACTGACCCTTACACATATATTTTATTCATTTCCATTAACATTCAACAATACACTTGTATAATACAATATCGTACAATTCAAATATGATTTCATTCATGTTAATTAAATTCAAAGCGTATTTTCCCTTGGGCTAATTTTTAGGAAAAATTCACATGAAATAGCATAGTCATCTACCCATAAGAGTACCCATGAATCATCATTAAATATATTAAGAACTAATCAAGTTCCAATCAATGAGAAATAAATAAAATCAGTAGAATTAGATCCCCCTATATCTTTAACAAAACAATATCCAATCACATACATTTACAAGCAAGGTTTCTGATTATTTTAGTAGGATAGAATTAGGCTTTCAATATGAATATAGATCTTAGGAGGGAGAAAAACACTCACCTTAGGTACCAAGCACCTTAAAAACTTAGGTCAACCTTTGATATTTTGGAAACCTAATCAAACTCTAGCAAATGAATCCAATTCTTTCTCCTCTCGACTCAGAAACTCTAAAAATGGAGATTAGAAGAGAAAGAGTGAGAAAAGGGGGAGATATGATGTAATTTCAAATCAAATCAGAGGAGGGATGAAATCTTGACATGTGAGAGAAGATTCACCATGAAATGCTATACAAAGAAGATAAACTTGATTTCATCATATCTTGAATAGAGAAACCCTAGGTCAACATCTCCACCACTTTCTCTTCTCAAAACCCTAGCTCTCCTCTCTCTCTAGAATTTCATTTATTTGATAGGAATGACGAGTTGTGAGAGCTCCTTGTGTGTTAGGTTAGTCATATAGATGAACTGAGGTGCTTAGAACAATTGCAAACAAGCCCTTGAATATATTTTTATTTTTCTCAGACTGGTTGGTCAGATGAGTAATAAACTCGACCGACACCACCCTTTTTAAGAACTCAAAAAAAGTCCAAAAATTATTAAACTTTAACGTAGTATCTGAAATTGAATTTTAAGCAATAGTAAAAATTTTAGATCACTTAGAGTTACCAATTAATAAATAAAAATCAAATACTACATTGCTATATTGCAGTCTACAACATGGTTGGTCAAGTTTGTCCTTCACAGAACTCGAGCGACACCCTTCTCTGTAGAGATCAAGCATCAACAGAAAATTATGACAATTTAATAGTATGTCTATAATGTAGTTTTTCAACTATAGTTAAAATTTTAGATCAATTGGATATAGCAATAAAAAGATAAAATCAAATTTCCACATAGTATGTCAATCTGAAATATATGGTCGGTCGAGTTTGAAACTCGATCAACAAACATGTTAGAACATTCTTCAAAAATTAGGATTTTTTCAATATTTCTCAAATTTGAGATATCCAAGTCGTATGCAAATTTTAGTTAAATTAGAGTTACCCATAAAATACTAAAAATCATTTAGTGAGACACTATACCTATCAAATTCTATATTTATATGTCATTAAAACCCTAATTTGGGTCGATTAGTGTTATGACCGCATCTAAGCTTAAATGGGTAAACTAGGGTTTACCTGGATGATTACATGCTTAATTGGATTGATCATTTATTAAATCTAATTAATGATGATAATTCAATTATGATGTCTTAAACCTAATAAGAACTTTAAGTGTGCTATTACTTTGAGAAATTAGGGTTTGAGAAATATAACCCTAATTAGCCCAAATTAGGGTTTTGATGATATATGAATACATAATTTGATAAGTATAATGTCTCACTAATTGATTTTTATTATTTTATGTGTAACTCTGATTGAATTCAAATTTGAATATAATTTTGATATCTTAAATGTGAACACTATTAAAAAATATCATAAGTTTTGGATAATGTTCTGATCTATTTGCCGGTCGAGTTTCAAACTCGACCGAACATGCTGCTGACTACAATATAGGAGTGTAGTATTTGATTTTTAATTACTTATTGATAACTCCAAATAACTGAAATTTTTACTTGAGATCTGAAAATCAATCATAAACAACATATAAAATTTTCATAATTTTTTGACGATCTGTTAGCTATTCAGTAGATGAATTACAATAACATTTGTATGTCATAAAATTCAACTGAAATAAGAGAAAGTAAAGTGAGGAGTCAATGTGCAATTGACACAACCAGCTCAATTGCTCTATACGATCAACCTAACACACTAGGATCTCTCATAATTTTTGATTCAATCTAGAGAAATGAAATCCTAGAGAGAGAGGGAGAGTTAGGATTTGAGAGGAAAAAGAGGTGGAATTGCTGATCTAGGGTTTCTTTATCTGAGATATGATGAAATCAAGTAAGTTTAGCTTCTTTGCATAGAATTTAATGGTGAATCTTATCTCACATGTCAAGATTTCATACCTCCTCTGATTTGATCCAAAATGATATCAACACTTCCCCTTTTTAACTCTTTCTTCATACTCCCTCATTTTTAGGGTTTCTGAGTTGAAAGGAAGAAGAATTGGGTGAATTGCTAGGGATTTGATATGTGATAGATATTTTTAGAGATGAGCTGCATTTTTAAGGTGTTTTCACACCTTAGGGTGAGTGGGAACTTCCTTTAAACATTATATTGCATGAAAATTTATTAAATCATCCATAATCTTCAATTGCTTAACATGCGACTACAAACCATGAATTGTCTGTTTGATCTAAGTTGTTGCAAAATGATATGAAATGGATTCATCCTATATTTGGATGAATTTTAGATGATAAAATCACATTATAAATGTATACAATATATCCTAATGAGAATTCCCTAAGTATTCACAAAGGCTACAACAGTAAACTGAATATATGGAATTTGTTTATGACTAAAATTGTTGTATAATTAAATAGAGAAATTTGTTTATCTAGATCCCCTTGGTTATGAATGATTTTTAATCTAAATTCATAGTACATATATGTCAGATACTATCTTGGATTACATTTAAGGTGAATAGTGTTGTTTGATATCTCAGTAAAGAGGGTGAAACCCTAGATGCGAGGAAAGGTGGATATTTACAAATAGATATCATGAAATCCATTTAAAGAGATTTTCTTGACATGATAGACTTTATTTATTCAATATTATTCTTGATGCATGATATCTCAGTGAATGGCATGGAAACATAAATTTAGCTCAGTTGTTTCATACATATATTGATTGTATATGATTTAAGCAGTCTTTATTCAGTGAATGTTTATGTCGTATGAAATCCTTATGAGAGCCATCTGATAAGTGAATGAGGTAAATGAAACCCTAAGGATAGGGTGTTCAATGAATTAAGTATTGTGACATCAATGTTCTCAGTATGAGATGTGGTGATGCTTAACACTTCAATTGCATGATTCTAGTGTATGAAGTGCCAAGTTGACATGTATTCTGTTTATTTAAGAATTTTAGTCTGCTGGTATGTATAGTATGATGATTACTCAGCATATTACTGTGTTTTGAATATATTGCTCTGCCAAGTTTTGAATGATATACATGTTGTATTATAAACTTCAAATAAATAGACGCGGTACCATAGAGATACGATAGTCAAGTATAAGTAAGGAAAAGATACAATATAGTAAGAGTTTTCCAAGAATAATAAAATAATAGACTTAGGGGCCCAGAACATCGTAGAACCCCTCTAAGAGGTATGTGCCTTAGGGGTGAAACGACCTAACCCTAGCAGTGTCCAATATATGGGGGTCGAAACGTACTACCAGGTGGTACGGAGGACGAAGCCCTAGTGGAAGTCTCCTAAAAATACAAATGTAATATCCAAAATCAACCAGAGATCTTGGTGGAACTAGAGTACATAAAAGCCAATAGGTATCTTGACTCTCTTCCTATATGCTCAGGTTAGAAGAGGAGTCCAGATTTACCGCCCACAGGTGTGCTGACGCTAGAGTGTCATTACATTGTTGCAGACCAGTGACGTAGTTAGACTTAACATTCCCGGGTGTGTCGGCGAAGTCTTGTACGGTGTGATCGTAGTGCACTATCAGTCTTCATATGTAGAGTACACTGCATATGATCAGGGCATAAGCTAAAATATGATCATATAGGTTTAAAAAGCTTCTTATAAATAAAAAGAGTTAAGAAAGATTTGAGTACAGTTTTGTAGTAGTTGTTCTTTAAATGCAATATTTACATTCTCTATTATTTTAACTGTATTGTTTTAGATCTGCTCAGTGTAGTAATTATTGTTGTTATAATTGATATCAATTTCTCAAAGGTATATATGTAATTATATCAGTGCTTTAGACTATTTCTGTGAAGTACTCATTCACTGAGAGAGTAGGCTCACCCCTCTACTCAAAATTTTTAGGAAAACCACATGGACTTGAAGAAGGTCGAAGCATTAGAATAGATCTACCACATGAGTTAAGTATGAGATTAGTTAAGTTCAGTCGGTCCCTGTCACTCTAGGTCCTTGTATAGATGTGAGAGAGTTATAAATGATGTTTTGTATCATTGTTTCCTTGATAAGAGAAAATGTATCTCATTATCATGTCATATGTACATGGAAGTGTGATAATCAGAATGAATGTATGGATGTGTATCATTAATGTTGAGATCATATTAAAGTAATAAAAGTTTAATTCTCTTTTAAAGTTTGTTTATGTGATTGAATGCGAGAAAACAAAGAGTTTGAAAAATAAGAAAAGTCAGGAGTGAACTTTGTATTAAGTGTAATCCTCATAGTGATGCCCTAATCTCACGAATAGTGGTAATCTTGGGATGTGGGTGTGACAATTAGGGTTTCCAAATCATAACCCTAATTATGTGAAGCAAAACATGATTACACCTTATCATTATATTAAAAAAATCAAAACATAACTACCTACATTAATAAAGATTTAAATAATGATCAACCTGGTTAAGCATACAATCATCCAAGTAAACCCTAATTTGATGACTAATTTGAAAATGGGTCATTACATCTGCCATAGTAAAGTGTGAAGCTAATACTAATGAATGACTGGCTCAATTCTAAGCACAATCACCTGAAGGCTTTAAGAAGCCAAGTTTTACTCCACCACAGTAACAATAGAGGTCGACTTTTAGTGAGTAGAGGTCTTTTACTCCATCCCAGTGGACCTTAGGTAGGGGTAGAGGTCACAATTTTCTACCTACAAGAACTAGTAGTACCTCATCCGTTTCAGTGACAGGGCCTTCTAGGATGTTCTATGAGAGAAAGACTTACTTTATGTGTGGACAGATTGAACATACAAGACCGTATTGCCTAGTAAAGAATGAGGATATGACTCAGTAGCCAAGGCAGAGTAAGCCTGGACCACAACAATGACTATTTAGTTCTAATAGTTGTAGAGGACATGGGAAAGCATCACAGATAGATTCCTCTAGACATGCTAGTAGAGGACATGTATGAAAACACACAATGATTCTATGCTATAAGCTAGCCAAAAGCAGTGGTTAATCCACGAGTCATGATAGGTCAGATGGAGTTATTTCATTCTGATTTGTCTGCTTCTTGTTTTGTATCTATTTTATTAGAGCCGGGTGTGATGCACTCCTTTATCACTAGAGAAGTGATAGATACTTGTTATCCACCTATTAGTCATAGATCTATTAGTCTACAGTTAGAGTCTCTTTTGATTGGTTCCACTGAGTTGTAGGAAGTATGTTCTTCTTGCGTTCTTTCCTTCTCAGGATACAACATTCAAGTGAATCTTTCTCACTTGACATGTATGTATTTGACATGATTCTAGGGATGGATACCTTACATAAATACAAGGTTGTATTGAATTGTAGTTCTATGCTAGCGACTATCTATGATGGTGATGTTTCATGGACCCTTCAAGGTGATAGGAAGATTCTTCCTACCTATTTGATGTCAGCTCTAGTCGCAGAGCAGTTGATGAAATAAGGATATGGGGCTTTGTTACTCATGTTGTGGATACAAAGGAGAGAGGTCCTAGTATCTTAGACGTAATAGTCATATGAGAATTTCAAGATGTTTTCACTAAAGAGTTTCCCAGAGTTCCCCCTCTTAGAGAGATTGACTTTGATATCAATCTTCTTCGAACACAACCCATAGAACAATCACCATAGAGGATGGCACCGACAGAGATGCAAGAGTTAAAGAAATAGTTGTAGGAACCATTAGAGAATGATTTTATTAGGATGAGCACTTCCCCTTGGGGTGCTTCTGTGTTTTTGTTAAAAATAAAGACAATTAAATGAGGTTGTGTATAGACTACTGACAGTTAAACAAAGTGACAAATAAAGAATAAGTATCATTTGCCAAAGATTGATACTCTTTTTGATCAGTTGATAGATGCCACCATGTTTTCAAAGATAGAATTGAGGTCATGATACCGTAAGTTGAGGATTAATGCTGATGACAACCCAAGTCGGCTCTAAGGACTAGGTATGGCCATTATGAGTTTGTGGTTATGTTTTTTTTGTTAACCAATGCACATGTAACCTTTATGGATCTGATGAATAGGGTGTTTAGACCTTCTCTTGATCAGTTTTTGGTTGTGTTTATAAATGATATCCTAATATACTCTAAGGATAGTCAGTAGCATGAGCTACACCTTCACTAGGGATTGAGTTTGTTAAGGCAACACAAACTATGTGCTAATATTAGCAAGTGCGAGTTATGGTTGTCAGAGGTGTCTTTTTGGGGACATGTCATATCTGCTAAGGGCATTTGTGTGGACCCTAAGAAGTTTGAATATGTACTAGAGTGGTAACATCCTAAGACACTGATAGAGATTTGTAGTTTCTTAGGTTTTGCGGGCTACTACAAGAGGTACATCAAGGACTTCAGTTTTGTAGATTTACCCCTAACCAGGTTAACAAGGAAGAGTGTTCCTTTTGCTTGAAATGAAAATTGTAAATGTTCTTTTTATCTGTTCAAAGAAAAGTTGACTAGTGCACCGGTGTTAGTGCTTCCAGAGCAAGGGAAAGGATATATTGTCTTTTGTGATGCTTCAAAAAATGGGTTGGGATGTGTGTTGATGGAGGATAAAAATTCACACTCTTTTTCTTCATGATAGCTTAAGAAACATGAGGAGAATTACCCAACATATGATCTAGAACTTGCAACAATGATCCATGCTTTAAATACCTAGAGACACTACCTTTATGGAGAAAAGTGTCAGATCTTCACTGACCACAAGAATCTACAATATATCTTTTCAAAGTAGGAGTTGAATATGAGGCAAAGGAGATGGATGGAGCTGATTAAGGACTGTGATTGTATAATAGATTACCATCTAGGAAAATTGAATTCGGTAGATGATGCTTTGAGTAGGAAGTCAACTTCATCCTGATTTGAAAATAATGCACAAATGTATTCCTTAGTTTTCCACAAGAGGGATACTCTAGTGTCTCTTCGCCAGATGAATGTACATCTAGATGTTTCTTTATTGGAAGGTCTATTGGAATAGTTACAGGTCAAACCAAACTTGATATAGCATATTCATGAGTAAAAATAAAACGATACAATGATACAAAATATCCAATTAAGGATTGGAAGTGGAAAGTATGATGGCTTCTATGAGGCAATTGAGGTACAATATGTTACCAAAACATGACAGTAGTTCCTGATGTTAAAGGGTTGAGGAAAATGGTACTTAAGGAGGCTCACTCCTCGATGTATGCAATGCATCCGTGAAGTACTAAGATGTACCCGAACATGAAGGACTTGTATTGGTGGCTATGTCTAAAGCGTGATGTGGTAGAGTTTGTTGCCAGATGTCCAGTTTGTCAATAGGTAAAATTTGAGCACCAGAATCTTGCAGAGACACTACAACCTTTGCAATAACATAATGCAAATGATATCATATTACCATGGGCTTTGTGATTGGTCTTCTCATGACAACCAAGGGTCATGCTTCCATTAGGGTGATAGTAGACAAATTGACTAAGTCGGCTCATTTTCTACCAGTCAAGATGACATTTATAGTAGTGAAGCTGTCACTGGTGTATGTTGATGAAATAGTCTGTTTAAATGGCATTATAAGGACTATAGTTTCTGATAGAGGTCCACATTTCACAATTCATTTTTGGGAACGTCTACATTGCGTAATGGGAATACATGTAAGTTTCAACAAAATTTTCCATCCGCAAGCTGATGGCCTGCCTGAAAGGACTATTCAAACATTGGAGGATCTCTTGAGAGTATGTGTCTTATAGTTTTTGAGTAGTTGGATATACACCTAAGTATAATAGAGTTTGCCTATAATAATAGCTATTAGAGAATCATATATATGGCTCCTTATGAGGATCTGTATAGGATACAATGTTGGTTTCCTCTTTGCTGGTATGAGACCAGTGAATATAAACTTTTAGGTCCTGAACTAGTACAACAGACTACAAAAAAGATTAAAGTGATACAACAATAGTTGAAGCAACTCAGGATACACAAAAGACTTATGTAGACAATCTTTATAGATAGCTTGAGTTACAATTGGAAGACAGAGTATATCTCAAGGTCTCTCCTTCGAAAGGTGCACTAAGGCTTGGGAAGAATGGTAAGCTAGCTCCGAGTTTTATGGGACCATTCCCTATCTTAGCTCGTGTTGGAAAGGTGGTATACAAGTTAGAGCTACCTCTAAAGCTTTAAAAGTTGCATCATGTTTTCCATATCTCAATGTTGAGCAAATGCCATCCAGATACATATCAGACAATCGAACCATTAGAGGTTGCGTTAGATGATGATATTTCCTATGTTGAGGGTCTTGTGTTGATCCTAAATATAAGGGTGAAAAAGTTGAAGAAGAAAGAGATAGTTTTATTGAAGGTTTTGTGGCATCTCCATGGCATAGAGAAAGCCACATGGGAACTAGAGGATGAGATGCCTAGAAAGTATCCATATCTCTTTGTGTAGGATTTTGGGGTTGAAATCCTTGTTATGAGTTTGTAGTTGTAAGGCTCCTAATTGAATTCTTAAAACCTTAGTCTAACCTGGAAACATGTCATGGAATTATAAGACAAGCTTAAGTTTCAAATTTGGTCCAATTTAGACACTGTTTGAGCATGTTATGGAATCTTATGTACATTTTGGGATTTTGTGCAATTTACCCAATTAGGAGGTTTACTTGCAATTTGTCACATCAATTATGTTCCTTAAATGTTATCTTATTATTCTTGAGCGAGTTGCACCATGGGGTACCTAGGTTAGCCCTGGTTTGGAGATGTTTACTTCAAGGGTATTTTAGGGTTTACCTCTTTATGGATGAGCTACCTTTAGGAGCTATCAACCAAGAGTTTATTTGTTTCGCATGGAAAACCAAAAAATGGTGGAAAAGAAGGTCTCCATGAATATTGGGGTATCTGCTTGTGTGGCTCCTTGTACATCCTAAATAGTTTAAGGCCATGGACACGTGGAAAACTACTAGGACACCTCAAAATTTTCTTTTCCTTTATCCTAAAAGCTTTATATACTTATCCTTAAACACCCAAATGAAACTTTTTTGATCTACCACTTATCTCCTTCTAAGAAACTTCCCTCTCTATTCTGATGTGGAGTACCTTTCCAATGTAGAAGAAGAATGTGATCTTCTTGGTGGAAGCTCCTAGGGTTTTATTTTGCTTACTTTAGGGTTTCTAAAGATCCTTCTTGGTGATCTTAACCTAAACAAGAAAGTATACCCTTATTTCCTCCTTTTGTTTCTCTTATCCTCTTGCTGATACATTTCTCCAGGTCATAACTCTACTGTTCCATGTTAGAGGTTTCTCTAGAACTCAAGAATCTACCTTTCTTGCTCTTTCTTCTAGGGTTTTACTTCCTTGTGGAGAAGGGTGCCTACTTGGCCCAATTTAGATCTAAAACATGGGTTTTCTTACATTCATTTTTCAATTTTCTTGCTTATAGAAGTTTGTTCTCCTCATTAGAGGTGATTTTTATAACCTTCTTCACTTATATTGCTTACTAAAACTTTGCTAGTTCATGCATATGCTTGAAAGTGATGATCTAAGCATAAAGAAACCATGCTTGCTTAGGGTTTTAATTTTTTTTTATGGTTTTTTGTAGTATGTTCCAGTACTAAATGAATCTATAATCAGGTGTACATCCTTCCTAAGGTATAATATGATCTAGGATAGGTTGTTCCAACAAACAATGGTGCTAAGCACCTAAAATCGATGGTTCAAAATAGGGTTTAATTACAAGCTATATCATTCACTACCATATGACCCGATGGTGATATCATGAAAATTGATGGTGATATCATGCCAATCGATGGTGTTGCTATCATGACAATTGATGGTGGTGAACAAGGGTGTCAATCTATGGTCACCTCTTAGGTCATGTTTTGTCTCAATTAGAATCTTGATGATCAACCACTAAGCTCCCTAATGATGCTATCAATAATTGGTGACATTAGGTCATCACCCGAGTTTGAAAAATGATAGTAGTTATGATCCTACCAACCAATAGTGACCCAAGATGTCACAACTGATTGTGTATCAGGCCACCATAACCAATGGTGAGTCAATCTCTTAAATGTATCTTCCACTCATCCCTAAATGAATGTCTCTTGGTTCAATTGATCAAATGGTTGGACTTATACCCTAATTGATGATTTTGAATAATGAACCCGATCCAATGAATGAGATTGGATGATTCAACATTCAATGGGTTAGAATGAATTTATAGTCTTTTAAGTGGTTTCTAATAATGAAAATTTGATGGTACAACACCATTGTGCTTGTATGAATATAATTGATAAATCACCATAACAAGTGGATGTGTACCCTTAATGAAACATGGCTTGTTACACCAACACTAACATGATTAAATTATGGTTATTGGTTATAATTATGCCTATTGAATGATTAATGTGGCAAAGTATTACACTCTCCTTGTGTTGAAACCTCAATGTAATACTAATTGAATATCTTAATGCTTTTCCATGTTAAAACCTATGGGATACATATATGTTGATGATCTTTTGATCCTTGTTTTAAGGCCTAGAATGATAATTATAATCTTGTAGGGATTAATTTAATGGTCTTAATTGCCTTTGGACATGTTTGGACCCTGATTGAGGTGAAATCCTCTTTATGTTCCAATAAGGGTTGAAACCCTAAACTTATGATATGAAATGGATATCTTGAAATGGTATGATGACATATGTGGTTCATTAAAATGCAGTGAGTGATATCATGTGGTAATGTGATTAATATTTATACCTCAAATATTTTATATATCTGAAGTTTCAACCCTTATACACTTGATATAAATGAATTAGTGCTTAAACATCCATGTGTATGATGAAGCCTTAATGCATTCAATTGGCATTATCTAATCAAGTGTAACCCTAATCATGTATTTCCCTATTCCATAGATTCATTCCAGTGTCAGAACTTGCTAGGTGGTGAGTATGCGGGGACAACTTGGTATCTGAATATCAAGAAATTGAGGATGGCTTTCGTCGTGCCTCAGATATTGTGATTGTGACGCCACCACGCCAAAAACCACAAGATAACTGAAAACTAATAGCGGAAACAAACCTAAACAAACATACTACTAGTAAATACTGGAAATGAAAGCCATATTCATTATGAACCAAAGTAGCAAAACCCTTTAGATATAAGTCCTCACTGGAGACACGATACTTACATCAACATATTCTTACCATGTATGCCATCAACTTGTTATAACAGAACCCATACCAAACATATATACATGATCACTATACCTTTACATTTAAAAAGGGGCACACGAGGAAAAGACATGTATCAAAAGCACTTCTACAAAACACACCCAAAAACTATCCCAAAGACCTGAGTATACAACGACAACTCTAGGGCTTTGACAACAAAAAGACCACCAACAACACTTCCCACCTTGTCATTTACTATACTTCTTATTTTGCTCAACCTCTACTGCACAATCTCTACCTCCTCATACATGTCCATCTAAAAAGATGTGGGCAACCCATGGGTTGAGATTCCAAATCTTAGTAGGACATATAACTCTCCACCAACTCTATTATTAGCACATATAAGGTGATAAAGAACAGAAGTAAAGCCACAACTATGATAAATAGGTAATCATAACTATATATGCAATCACAATTAGATTATGAAACATCTTATCATCAAAAAAGGAATATGAAGAACATGTTTATTCACTACTAACTATACTATCCAAAAGCAAGCAAGGCCTCATCTAATGTTTTTGTATTTGAACCTAAGTAAGATACTACATGGCTGATTACGTATTTTATTATGGCCTGAGGATTTGAGTCATACCACCCAAATCCATTCGACTACTGCTAAGTCAAAATCAGTCTCATACAAGGTTAATGGAAGAGCCGGAATCCATGACCTCTCCAAACCTCATGGTCAGTACATGAGTACCTAGGAAAGACATATTAGTCAACTACAACCTATGACATATAGTCAACAGTGAAAGTCTTATCCCACCTTGGTACTGGTCTTGGGACTTGTAAATCTAAGCTACAACTCGTAGCCACATTCCTTCCTGGGTATCTCTCATAGACAATCCTACGAAATATCATAAGCAACATATCACTGAGCTACGTCCCACAGCCAGACTCTTGCCAAGGTATGGCCCGCAGCCAATCCTGTGAATGCATATACTCAACAACAAATGACTCTAGGCTTCCACTAATGGAAATCCCATTTGACCATCTAGAATGTGATGACACTGAGATGGATAAATGGCACAAGGAAAAACTACATGATTAGGTTCCAATTTATTAGTTAAGTCAATTAAGTGTCTTTTATCATCAATCAAGTTACAACATATAAAGTCATAAGAAATTCTACAAAAATAAGGGCATAGAACACTTTTAACAGATGTAAACATATAGGGCATAAGCTTGTCACACTATCACCACATTATGCATGTATTATTTCCATTCACAACATCATCAATAAAATCACATACCATGTGATATCAATCCATAAATTTATCTCATATTAGTCTAAAAGTCACTTCCAGGTCATAGGACCATTCACATCGTTCCTGTATCACAAGGGCCTCATCACGCCTCTCAAGATTCATTTAACATGTATTATATTATTATCACCATAGCATACACTATAAATGATTATTAATCTTATAATACCTACATGGTTAGAAATTGAAAGGCTAGAGAGAGATAAATACACAACATCATAATATTTTCATGATAGGAAAACAAGAAAGTTCATAATTCACTATTTGGGTTAGGGTTTCCTATTAAAAAATTAGAGATTACAAAATTAGGTACGGCTATCACCTTAGGATCATCACCCTCCATCATCTTGGTATGCATGTGGATTAGGAAACACCATTAAGGTTGATCAGATAATGTTCCAAAAAGCACTATTTATGGCTTATGTATTATTCATATATGATTATCATTAAGCATTCATATGTGCTTAACAACCACCTACCACTTAGCCACACTGGTCGTGACCAACCCTTATATCATGTTGTTCATGTGACACTAGGGTTAGTGTTCTATCCAAAGATCTTGACTAGAAGGTGTATTGACCTCAAGGGTGTCTCAACCTCAACCTATGTCACGACACAAGATCATCATGGTTTGGACCCTATATTCTAGGGTGAGTCTCAACTCAAGCAAGGCAAGAAAAAGACACCAACACCAAGAGTAACTAAGCCACCACACACCATGTGTCTCGATCCTTCATCGCTAGGTCCAACTCCACCATAGGAGGGGGTATCTCGACCAAAGGCTAACTAGGTCATGAGCATCAAGAAGAAGATGTCATGACCACACCAAGATACACCACCTAGATAACCAAATTAGAACTAAACAAGGGTGAAACTATGGCTATCATGGATAAAAGGGTCACATGAAAATGGTCGCCAAGATGCAAAGTCATAGATCAAGAAAAATTAAGGAAGAACTTTTCCAAGGAAGAGAAAACCATACTCAAGTTGACCAAAACCTAACCTAACACCCCTCCAAACATAGGTGTATAGACACCAAATATGAGAGTAAGGTAAAGAGAATGACACATAGAAAAACCTTCATAACACATTATCTACCAAAACAAGTTTAAAAGATTAGGGTTTCAGATTGCCTTCAAACCAAGCAAGATGACTTTACCAAACAAGATCTAGAAGATTACATTTAAGCACAAGTATGATGAGGAATCAGTCTAGAGAGAGAAGTTAGTAACAAAATGTATAAAGAAGTGCAATAATTGAGTAGGTTTAGTGTTTTATAACCCGCCTTAAGTTGATCACCACCAAGAGATCCAACTCCAAGATCAAGAATTCCAAGAACATGATCTAAGGGTTGAAGAAACATCACCAAAGGCTCCACACTCAATGACAAGAGCACCACAAGAACAAGAAGGGTGAGATGTTAACACACTAAGGAACCCAAGGGATACTTGTCCTCACAAAAAACCAACATGCACCCACATGAAACCATTTAAACATGGCATGCAAGACATGGTGATATACTCTAGGTAGTGTCTCGACCATAGTGTCATCCCCCATGGTCGTGGTTGTGGCCAACCAAGGGTGCACCTCCCATGGTCGTGACACCATCAACCAACATCACCTCTAGGTCAAGACAAGACACCTCCACAAACCTTAAGTCATCCATCTTGACCCAATATCACCCTAGAGATCCTACGTCGCAACCCTAGAAGAGGTGTATTGACTGCAACACCATCCAAAACCAACCTTGGTCATGACCCAAGGTCAAGACAACAAACCCACTCACACATGGCAAGGTACTCAACGCTCCCATCAACCATGATCACCTCCTAGGGTGATGCTCCTCAACTAAATATCAAGAAAGATTCCCTCCTCTTTATATATTATATAAATTATGTAATAAAAATTAGGGAATAATATAGAGGTGACAAATTGCACATCAACCCCTTATACTAGGTAAATTATAAATTGCACCAAAACTAGCACAGAAAGTGCAAACAACATCCAAATGAGCTCAACTGGAGACTTAAGCTCTCCATAAGCCCTAATTACAAATCAAAAGATTAGAGTAAGGTTCTAATCACTTTAGTAATCCATAGAAAATAGGGTTTTTCCAAAAATCAGGTTAGGGCCCTTACAAGCCATAAACCCCTAACAAGGATTTCACCCATGAATTCCTAAGGGAAAAGAGAGGGGTACGGTGACAAAGTGGAATTATACATTAGTATGATGAAATTAAGATTTTTCCCTCATTATACTCACTCATGACCCTCAATCATTTTTCTTGGCTTCATAATCAATGTTGAGACTCAAATACAAAATATGGTGATCAATGTGAAATTATACACATTATAACACCTTAAATTTGATTAACTGATCACTTTGCCCAAAGAAGAAAATTGATACCTAAAACTTCATCTTTTTGTTCTCAAACATTTTCTAAAGGTTCTCCACGTTTTTTTGAAGTTGTGGTCAAAATTTGAGAACAATTGGACATTCCTAGGACTTACTATGAATTCTTGAAGTTTATGAATTGAAAACCCCTTTTTCCCCTTTTATTTGTGCTTTTTCTTAGCTTTGCCATGTCTATGTTCCATACAAGGGATCCGGGGTAACTATTGGCCCTTAGATCTACCTCTCACAAATATAGGCCTGATCTAGTGGCTGTGAGGTCATCATCAACCTCCCTCCATCAGTGGGGAGGTGTCTTTATGGCCGAGACTTGCAGTCTTAGGCCCTTGACCTCAATTCAAAATTCCATGAATAGAAACGACCGTCTCACCATTTTGAACTTATCTAGCCCAACTTTGACTGGGTTTCGCGCCTTGTTATTCCTCCAAATGACCCCCTCACCTTTCCATTCCCACTCCAGCGGCCTTGGCCATTCTTCAAAACTTGGGCTAGCCAAACCCTAGTCCCCAATACTGTATAAACACCCCCTAAGGATCATCACCACTCCACACAACTATGAGCCACGCCCTTGCTCACTCCCTCTACCCCGAATGGCCCAATTTTCTCCTATCCTCCTCCTACTACCATAACAACACTACCACATAGGCCCCTTTGGGCATCTTTGTTACTTGCCTCCTCTCCCCTTTCTCTGCCCCCCGGTCCATCAGGTCTGCGAGGCCAAGACAAGCCCGACTGGCCTACTCAAACTCTATCTTTTCCCCTCCTACTCCCAGAAATCCTCCACTCCAGTGAGCCCCACTGTCCAATTTCTAGGCTCGTGAGGGTGTCCTGCGCGAGAGAAAGATGGTCCCGTGAACCACTGGTCCAACAAGTTGCAGCCAACCCAAAATAAACTGATCAATCGAGCATTGAACCAGCTTATTAGAGGAGTGAACTGGCCAAATGAAAAGCTTGAATTGGACCCTAGACCAGAGAGCCTCATGGAACGATCTAAGACACCCAATCGACATCCAATGATCAACCTCTTTCATGAAATAAGATATTTATCTCGCTCTCTGGAAAATATTCATTTAAATGCCTAGTTCTTGATTTAATTGTAGAAAATGCATCCTAACTCCAAATAATTTAACTAAATAGTTAATATTGATCAAAAAAATCCATTGGATGCATTAAAAATACTTACATAGTCTAATTCCTTGTGAATCTCATCGTGATCCCTACTTTTGATCTCTTAGTCATAATGTTTTAACTAATGACTCTAATTTTAGTTCAATCTTTATGAAACCCTAGTTTCTGATTCTAATGATCATATTGAGACACCAAATTGAATTTGACAAAATAAGAGTTAGATATAATCTTCTTAACTCATTACCCTAGAATATGAATCATTTACATTGAAGTATGGATTACTCTTGATATGATGATGATTGATTTGTACCTTGCAAAATCCTTGATATATATATTCGACCCATCAATATGATTTTTGAAGTCCAATTATGCTAAGTATCAAGATTATGATCAAGGATTTCGATGATGACTTGGATAATGATCATAAAATTAGGGTTTACGCATATGATCCTAGAAAACCTAAGTAGATCTTCCACACTTGAAATATACTTGACACTTGAATAATGTCAGACATATTGATATAGTATGAATCATAAGTGGATGACCTAACCCTAAGGTTGAACTAGGAAAGTTTAACCCTAATATAGAATATTGAAACATGATATCCAAATATATTAATCTTGACCCTTGATCCAAATATTGTGTTTTAGGATCTATCTCGAAGGGTCGACCTATTACTAGTTGATCTGTACTCGAAATCCTTAGTGAAAGGTATGCTAATATATAACTCCTCCTTGATTGTATTGAAGATAATTTTATGTATCTCTTGACTGTATACTTGGCTACTTACTTGGATGAGCTACTATTCCCGATGATTAGTCTTCTATTTTTCTATATTATATTTTAAAAACCATGAAAATATAAATTGCATGCCCATTATGACAGCCCGTATATTGATAATGATGATGATATTGATAATGTTGATAATGTTGATATTGAGTGCAACAACCCCCTCATTTAGAGGTGGGACTTGTACATTGGTCTCCTATTTCTTATGCTGATAAACAACCTAGTGACCTTCCCCATCGCATTGGGGTAATAGAGTCACACAAAATATATAAACATCTTATTTGATTACCGCATAATGGGAAGTCGTAAAAAAAATTGAATTGTTGAATAACAAACATTTTGTCGAATGATGTTGGTTTTGGAAATTATTTGTTATTCTTTTGAATATAAATCCTTCCAAGTATAATCTTTTGTTATAAACCATTTTACTTGATTTTGATAGTGTACCGTGCAATTTCATGATTGTGTCTTGATTTTCTTGATTTCACTATTGACAAAGACAAATTGGATTTATCTCCATATTGGGTTAGTTTTTCTTTTTTTCGAGTTATTATTTCTTATTGTATATGCCAGTGTGTTAGATCCTATCAGGCCACTCAGGGACGAGCACTCTAATCCCTTTGACACTGCCCATTTGGAAAGTGGGATTGGGATTAGGGTAAGAACGGATCTGTGAAAGGTACTTCCTCCTCTTCTCTTCCTCAAGATTCCATGTGGCTTCCTAAATACCACAGTGATGCCACAAAGCCTTCACAAGCACTATATCCTTCTTCTTCAGCTTCTTTATTCTTCTGTCAAGGATCAACAGTAGCCTTCCCCATAGGACATGTCCTCATCAGGCTCGATCTCTACTGGATATAACACTAATTCTATATCCGGATATAACTTTCTTAACATACTTACATGAAACATTGGATGCAACCTCTACAACTCAGGTGGTAGATCCAACATGTAGGTCACATTTCCATCACATTACATCATAGGGTTTGGTTCCTAAACCTGGGAGACAACTTACCCTTCTTACCAAACCTCAGAACACCTTTCCTAGGAGAGATCATAAGGTAGACTTTGTCTCCCACTTGGAAATCCAAAGGTCTATGATGGTTATCTGTAACATACTAGATCTCAGACCCTACCTTGGAAGTTGACATTTTGGACTTAGCCAAACAATTTTGAAGGTTAGACCTAAATATATTGTTTAGTATAACCCCAATGAGGTAATGCATGCATACATCACCTTAATATAATCTAATGCTCAAACATAAATCTTAGGTTTATAATGGATACATAAAATATGCCACATAACTCATTGTGGTGGTAATATAAAGATAAGAAACTTAATTGGATGAATAATTTAGATAATGGGCCATTAATGGGACATATGAACTATCTCATAAAAAGAAGTCTTAAAACTAGAAACAAACTTCAAATTCGAAATGTACATATCAAAATTAGCCTACATGTCAAATTTCATCTAATTTGGACAACCTTGAAATATTAGGATAAATTTAGGAGAGTGAAAATGAGTAAAAGGAATAAGTAATGAATAATGTGATTATATAATTTCAAAATATGGAAATAATAGAAAATTAATATTCAACACATCAAAGATAACTTGTGGATGAAATTTTGTCCAATTTGGATTTTGTTTGTGCAAGTTATGCAATTTTACTTACATTCTGGACTTTTCTACAATTTACCCAATTGGGATGTTTCATTTTCATATTATCACCTGAATTATAATACTTATATATTCTCTTACCATTCTCGAGTTTTTGAACCATGGGGAACCTAGTTTCACCTAGGTTTGACGATGTTTCTCTCTTTATAAATGAGCTTATCTTTAGAAGCTATCAACCGATTGTGATATTTCTTTGATTGGAGGTCGATTGGGATGGCCTATAAAAATCCATAAACCTAAATTTAATATTCAAGAAGCCTCTATGAGCTGTCCTCTTGCATGGACATGAGATCCCTAGGCTAATGACACATGGAAAGCTCCATGGGCACTTAATGCTTGACTTCTTCCTTATCCATAAAGGCTCGCATGTCCATAGTAACCCTTAGCATTAAACACATGGAATGTAACTTGACACCTCATGCTTTACTTATTACTTATCTACAAAGGCTTTCATGTCATTGGACACCCTTATACATGACAAATGGAAAGTCTCATAGATACCTCATACTTGACTGCTTTTTATATATAGCCATATCTACCCCTTCCCAACTCCCAATTTGAAAACTCTTTCTCTTCTTTATTTCCTCTAGCTTAGAGCATAACTCATACTCTATTTGAACATGAAGGTTATATCCCAAGGTAAAAGAAGGTTCCTACCTTTCTGAATAAGGCTCCTAGGGTTCCAAATTTGCTCTATTTAGGATTTCTTAAGTTCCTCCTTGGTGATTTTGACCAAAACTAGTAAGTATCATCCTTTCCTTCCCTATTTTCATATTGTTAGTCTTCCTTCCACCCTCCTCCAAGTCTTAACCCTGGTCTTTCATGGTGAAACCCAACATAGAACCCATAAACACATCATCTCCATTTTCTTTTGATAGGGTTTTTCTCCTCTAACATGGAGAAGGTGCTTCTTGCTCGAGATAGGAGTTTTGTTGGAGAAACCAACCTCTCTAAGCATGACAACCTTACTTATCGGACTTTTACACCTTCCCTAGAGGTTATTTAGATGCCTAGGCTTGACTTGGACTATTTAGACTCTGAAGTTTAAGCATGATGTATCCCCTATTATTCTATGTTGAGCAATTCACCTATGCTTATTCATTCTCTTTGTGCTATGGACATTAGCCTATACGCAATGTATTTTCTTTTGAAAATCATGGTTCATGTGAAATACCTTATTTGATATTGATCATGTGATCATGGATATTATTTTGAACTCTTATCTTATGCTTTGTTCATGATGGAACTCTAAAATATGACATGTGATGTTTTTTGCCAACTTATGAGGTGGATGTATATGTTGGTCACTTATGTGGTGACTAGTTTATATATTCTGACTATACTTTCTACTTGTCTCTACATTTAACATGCTACATGATTCATTAGAACTAGAGTAGTGTACATGCATCGGTTTTTATGGAAGATGTGTTATTTCCTGTTGAGCAGATGTTATATTTCCTGCTCATTTGGAATGGAAAGGAACCTCCTACCCAGGGCTAGATGTGTGATTCTTGGCCCATGTTTCATATATTTGGGAGATTGGAGGTATTCATTTCTCTATCAGGTTTCAAGTTTATGAGACTTGGCCAACTTTGTGTTTATATTAATCTAGGGTTTTATTATCTCACATGCATGTAGGTTGATGATGATTGTAGGGGTGTGTGCCCTACTTTCTTTACATGTGCTAGTATGTCACAAATTTATTGTTTTAATTTTGGCAAGTATCTCTTTTATTATTAAAAATCATTTCTCTTAATACCCACTTGGGTTGTCCTTATCTTTTTCATGGGAAGATTCTACACATTGATGGCTTTTATTCCATATATAGCTCAATTTCCTATTTAGTATGCACATACTAGCCTTTACTGATGTCATCTATTTTCTCTTCTTGCTGGGGTATGCTTCCAACCCTAGGTAAATGACTTGGATGATAAGGCATGATGTTTTGGACTAACTTAAGGAGTTAAATCTTGGAGATAAAGTTGTTATGGTTTACATTTCCCTCTACTTAGATCCTTATGTTGTATCATGCACGTAAACCCTTACAGGATAATATGTTATACTTTTGTAATCTTTTATGAAAGTTGAATATAGTCAGTTATTTTTATTTCGCTGCTACACTTTGGTCTTTTACATAATATTATAATAAATTTGGAATATTTATACCTATTCCAACATACCTTTGAGTGTGTTTGTAATGGATGTTAATTCTTAAAAAAAAATAGTAAGGGGGTGATCCTGCAGTCCTTACAACAAGGTATCAGAGCCCATGGTAGTCAAAATCTGAATATTTTAATTTTGTCTCCCTAGTTAGAATACTTTCCTTACCTTTAAGTGACATAGTTTCCCTAGAGATGATCAATATAGGATGAAGGGTTGATTTAGGATCCTATAGTTTCTCATTAGAATAATCATGACTACATCCCTAAAATACTTACAAGTAAAAGATGCATAAGTAGCCATAGTAACTTGAGGTTGTTTCGCTTGGCCTTTTGGCAGCTACCAGGACATAAAGTTGAAAGTAAAGGTGTCTAGAAAGGATTAGGGTTTGGGGGTTAGCGAGATATTCCTCCGAACTACTAGCTTGGTTTACTAGCACTCCTGAATCTATATGATATCGACATAACCTGAGCTGATATGAATTCTCTGAAATAGCATGCTTTTAGGTAATAGTAGACTTAGATATCTATATGATTTATCTTTAGGGACCTTAATATATTGAGCTAGTCTCCCAGATGTAAATACTTGTTTGAGGATGGATACCCAACATAGTTCCCTTATGACCCATAGAACCACATGTTTCATAGTTATTCCTAGAACCTAGACTTTGACGCTTGGTGTTTAGTAAGCAATCAGTGTGCATAGTGAAGCATGATGGATCTGGTATACGATCTAGTTAGAATCACCCTTTTTAGTTTGGTTTGGTTTGTTAAATCCTTTAAGGGGTGGTGAATAAGTTGTTTTCTTATATGTGGATATTTTTATTTCGAGAACGAAATCCCTTTTAGGGGTGGTGCGTTGTAACATCCAAGATCTCGGTCCCTACCTTGGAAATTAACATTTTGGACTTAGCCAAACAAGGTTGAAGGTTAGACCTAAATATATATTTAGTATAACCCTAATGAGATAATACATGCATAGATCACCTTAATGTAACCTAATGTTCTAACATTAATCTTAGGTTTATAATAGATACACAAAATATGCCACATAACTCATTTTGGTTGTAATATGAAGATAAAAAACTTAATCAGATGAATAATTTTGATAATGGGCCGTTAATGGGCCATATGAAATATCTCATACAAATAAGTCTCAAAAGTGGAAACAAACTTCAAATTCGAAATTGACATTACAAAATTAGCCTAAATGTCAAATCTCATCTAATTTGGAAAACCTTAAAATATTAGGATAAGTTTAGGAGAGAGAAAATGAGTAAAAGACATAAGTAATAAATAATGTGATTATATAACTTCAAAATATGGAAATAATATCAAATTCATATTCAACACATCAAAGATAACTCATGGATTATGTTTTGTCCAATTTGGATGTTGTTTGTGCAAGTATTACAATTTTAGGTACATTCTAGACTTGTTCCACAATTTACCCAATTTGGATGTTTTATTTGCATATTATTACCTGACTTATAATACTTATATATTCTCTTACCATTATCTACTTTTTAAACCATGGGGAACCTAGTTTCACCTTGGTTTAAAGGTGTTTCTTTCCAAGGGCATTTTAGGGATTACTCTCTTTATAAATGAGCTTATCTTTAGAAGCTATCAACCAATGGGGATATTTCTGTGATTGGAGGTCGATTGGGATGGCCTATAAGTGTCCATAAACTGAAATTTTATATTCAAAAAGCCTCTATGAGCTTTCCTCTTGCATGGCCATGAGATCCCTAGGCTAATGACACATGGAAAGCTCCATGGGCACCTCATGCTTGACTTGTTCCTTATCCATAAAGGTTAGCATGTTCATAGGAACCCTTAGCATTGGACACATGGAAAGTAACTTGACACCTCATGATTTACTTATTCCTTATCCATAAAGGCTTGCATGCCCTTGGACACCCTTATACATGACACATGGAAAGTCTCATAGATACCTCATACTTGACCACTTTTTATATATAACAATATCTACTCCTTCCAAACTCTAAATTTGAAAAATCTTTCTCTTCTTTCTTTCCTCTAGCTTAGAGCATAATTCCTACTCTATTTGTCCATGAATGTTCTGTCCCAAGGTAAAAGAAGGTATCTACCTTGGTGAAGAAGGCTCCTTGGGTTCCAAATTTTCTCTATTTAGGATTTCTTAAGCTCCTCCTTGGTGATTTTGACCAAAACTAGTAACTATCCTCCTTTCCTTCCCTATTTTCATATTATTTTTCTTCCTTCGACCCTCCTCTAGGTCTTAACCCTAGTATTTCATGGTGAAACCCCACCAAGAACCCATAAACACCTCATCTTCATGTTCTTTTGTTAGGGTTTTTCACCTCTAAAGTGGAGAAGGTGCTTCTTGCTCGAGATAGGAGCTTTGTTGGAGAAACCAACCTCTCTAAGAATGGAAACCTTTCTTATTGGACTTTTCCACCATCCCTAGATGTTATTTGGAGTCCTAGGCTTTACTTGGACTATTTATACACTGAAGTTGAGGTATGATGTATTCCCTATTCTTCTATGTTGAGAAATTCAACTATGCTTATTCATTCTCTTTGTCCTATGGACGTTAGCCTATACATAATGTCTTTTTCTTTTGAAAATCATGGTTCATGTGAACTACCTTATTTCATATTGATCATGTGATCATGGGTATTCTTTTGAACTCTTATCTTATGCTTTTTTCATGATGGAACTCTAAAAGATGACATGTGATGTCTTTTGCCAACTTATGAGGTGGATGTTGGTCACTTATGTGGTGACTAGTTTATATATTCTAACTATACTTTCTACTTGTCTCTACATTTAACATGCTATGTGATTCATTAGAACTAGAGTAGTGTAATTGCATTGGTTTTTATGGAAGATGGTTTATTTCCTGTCGAGCAGATGTGATATTTCCTGCTCTTGTGGGATGGAAAGGAACCTCAACCCTGAGCTAGATGTGTGATTCTTGGTGCATGTTTTATATATTTGGGAGACTGGAAGTATTCCTTTCTCTATCAGGTTTCAAGTTTATGAGAATTGGCCACCTTTGTATTTATATTGTTCTAGGGCTATGCTTATCTCACATGCATGGAGTTTGATGATTATTGTAGGGGTGTGTGCCCTACTTTCTTTACATGTGCTAGTATGTCACAATTTTATTTTTTAAATTATGGCAAGTATCTCTTTTTTTATTAAAAATCATTTCTCTTGATACCTACTTGGGTTGTCCTTATATTTTAATGGGAAGCTTTTACACTTTGATGTCCTTTATTCCATATATTGCTCAATTTTCTATTTAGTAAGCACATACTAGCCTTTGTTAATGTCATCTATTTTCTCTTCTTGCTGGGGTATGCTTCCAACCCTAGGTGAAGGACTTGGATGATAAGGCATGGTGTTTTGGACTAACTAAAGAAGTTAAATCTTGGAAAAAAAAGTTGTTATTGTTTAGATTTCCCTCTACATAGATCCTTATGTTGTATCATGCATGTAAACCCTTACAGGATAATATGATGTACTTTTGTAATCTTTTATGAAAGTTGAATATAGTCAAATATTTTTATTCCGCTGCTACACTTTGGTCTTTTTCATACCATTATAATAAATTTGGAATATTTATACATATTCCAACATACCTTTGAGTGTGTTTTGAATGGATGTTAATTCTTTAAAAAAAAATTAGTAAGGGGGTGATCCTGCACTCCTTGAAACATGGTATCAGAGCCCATGGTAGTCGAAATCTGACTATTTCAATTTTGTCTCCCTAGTTAGAATACTTTCCTTATCTTTAAGTGACATGTTTTCCCTAGAGATTATCAATATATGATGAAGGGTTGATTTAGGATCCTATAGTCTCTCATTAGAATAATGATGAATGGATCCCTAAAATACTTACAAGTAAAAGATGCATAAGTAACCATAGTAACTTGAGGTTGTTTCACTTGGCCTTTTGGAAGCTACTAGGACATGAAGTTGAAAGAAAATGTGTCTAGAAAGGATCAAGGTTCAGGGGCTGGTAGGATTTTCCTCCGCACTAATAGCTTGGTTTACTAGGACTCCTGAATCTATATGATACCGGCTTGGCCTGAGCTGATATGAATTGTCTGAAATAGCATGCTTTAAGGTAATAGTAGCCTTAGACATCTATATGATTTATCTTTAGGGACCCTAATATATCGAACTAGTCTCCCAAGTGTAAAGACTTGTTTGAGGATGGATACGCAACATAGTTCCCTTATGACCCATAGAGCCACATGTTTGGATAGTTATCCCTAGAACCTAGACTTTGAAGCTTGGCGTTTAGTAATCAATTAGAGTGTGCATTGAAGCGTGATGGATCTGGTATATGGTCTAGTTAGACTCACCCTTTTTAGTTTGGTTTGGTAGGTTAAATCCTTTGAGGGGTGGTGAATAAGTTTTTTTCTTATATGTGGATATCTTGATTTTGAGAACAAAATCCCTTTTAAGGGTGGTGTGTTGTAACATACTAGATCTCAGTCCCTACCTCAAAAATTAACAATTTGGACTTAGCCAAACAAGGTTTAAGGTTAGACCTAAATATATGTTTAGTATAACCCCAATGAGATAATGCACGTATAGATCACCTTAATGTAACCTAATCTTCTAACTTTAATCTTAGGTTTATAATAGATACATAAAATATGACACATAACTCATTTTGGTTGTAATATGAAGATAAAAAACTTAATTGGATGAATCATTTTGATAATGGGTCGTTAATGGGACATATGACATATCTCATAAAAATAAGTCTTAAAAGTGAAAACAAACTTCAAATTCGAAATCTACATATTCAAATTAGCCTACATGTCAAATCTCATCTAATTTCGACAACCTTGAAATATTAGGATAAGTTTAGGAGAGAGAAAATGAGAAAAATGCATAAGTAATGAATAATGTGATTATGTAACTTCAAAATATGTAAATAATGTAAAATTCATATTCAACACATCAAAGATAACCTGTGGATGAAATTTGGTCCAATTTGGATGTTGTTTGTGCAAGTTATGCAATTTTAGGTATATTCTGGACTTTTCTGCAATTTACCCAATTGGGAGGTTTTTTTTGCAAATTATCACTTGAATTATAATCCTAATATATTCCCTTACCATTCTCTACTTTTTGAACCATGGGGAATCTAGCTGCACCTTGGATTGAAGGTGTTTCTTTCCAAGGACATTTTACGAATTACTCTCTTTATAAATGAGCTTATCTTTAGAAGCTATCAACCAATGGGGATATATATTTGATTGGAGGAAGGTTTGTATGGCTTATAAGTGCCCATATACAGACATTTGACATTCAAGAAGCCTCTATGAGTTGTACTCTTGCATGGCCATGAGATCCCTAGGCTAAGGACACATGGCAAGCTCCATGGGAACGTCATGCTTGACTTCTTCCTTATCCATAAAGGTTTGCATGTTCATAGGCACCCTTAGCATTGGACAAATGGAAAGTAACTTGACACCACATGCTTGACTTTTTCCTTATCCATAAATTCTTACATGTCCATGGACACCCTTATACATGACACATGGAATGTCTCATAGACACCTCATACTTGACCTCTTTCTTTATATAGCCATATCTACCCCTTCCCAACTCAAAATTAAAAAACTCTTGCTGTTATTTATTTACTCTACCTTAGAGAATAACTAATACTCTATTTGACCATAAAGGTTCTGTCCCAAGGTAAAAGAAGGTGCCTACCTAGGTGAAGAAGGCTCCGAGGGTTCAAAATTTGCTCTATTTAAGATTTCTTAAGCTCCTCCTTGGTTATTTTGACCAAAATTAGTAAGTATCCTCCTTTCCTTCCCTATTTTCATGTTGTTATTCTTCCTTCCACCTTGCTCCAGGTCTTAATCCTGGTCTTTCATGGTGGAACCCCACCTAGAACCCATAAACCCCTCATCTCCATGTTCTTTTGTTAGGGTTTTTCACCTCTAAAATGGAGAAGGTGCTTCTTGCTCGAGATAGGAGCTTTGTTGGAGAAACCAACCTCTCTAAGCATTGGAACCATACTTATTGGACTTTTCCACCTTCCCTAGAGGTTATTTGTAAGCCTAGGATTGACTTAGACTATTTAGACTCTGAAGTTGAGGTATTATGTATCCCCTATTCTTCTATGTTGAGAAATTCTCCTATGCTTATTCATTCTCTTTGTCTGATGGACATTAGCCTATACACAATGTCTTTTCCTTTGAAAATTATGGTTCATGTGAACTACCTTATTTTATATTGATCATGCTATCATGGATATTCTTTTGAACTCTTATCTTATTCTTTGTTCATGATTGAACTCTAAAAGATGACATGTGATGTCTTTTGCCAACTTATGAGGTGGATGTATATGTTGGTCACTTATGTGGTGACTAGTTTATATTTTCTGACTATACATTCTACTTGCCTCTACATTTAATATGCTATGTCATTTATTAGCACTAGAGTACAATAATTGCATTGGTTTTTATGGAAGATGTGTTATTTCCTGCCGAGCAGATGTGATATTTCCTGCTCTTTTGGGATGGAAAGGAACCTCATACCCAGGGATAGATTTGTAATTTTGGGCCCATGTTTTATATAATTGGGAGATTGGAAGTATTCCTTTCTCTATCAAGTTTCAAGTTTATGAGACTTGACCTCCTTTGTGTTTATATTGTTCTAGGGCTATTTTTATCTCACATGCATGTAGGTTGATGATGATTGTAGGGGTGTGCGCCCTACTTTCTTTACATGTCCTAGTATGGCACAACTTTATTGTTTTAATTATGGAAAGTATCTCTTTTGTTATTAAAAATCATTTCTCTTGATACCCACTTGGGTTGTCCTTATCTTTTTCATGGGAAGCCTAAACAGTGACGTCCTTTATTCCATATATTGCTCAATTTCCTATTTAGTATGCACATACCAGCCTTTACTGATGTCATCTATTTTCTCTTGTTGCTGGGGTATGCTTCCAACCCTTGGTGAAGGACTTGGATGATAAGGCATGAAGTTTTGGACTAGCATGAGGAGTTAAATCTTGGAGACAAAGTTGTTATGGTTTAGATTTCCCTCTACTTCGATCCTTATGTTGTATCATACATGTAAACCCTTACAGGATATTATGATGTACTTTTGTAATCTTTTATGTAAGTTGAATATAGTGATTTATTTTTATTCCACTTCTACACTTTGGTCTTTTGCATACCATTATAATAAGTTTGTAAAATTTATACCTATTCCAACATACCTTTGAGTGTGTTTGGAATGAATGTTAATTCTTCAATTTTTTTTTAGTGAGGGGGTGATCCCGCACTCCTTACAGCATGGTATCAAAGCCAATGGTAGTTGAAATCTGACTATTTCAATTTTGTCTCCCTAGTTAGAATGCTTGCCTTACCTTTAAATGACATGTTTTCCTTAGAGATGATGAAGGGTTGATTTAGGAACCTATAGTTTCTCATTAGAATAATGAAGAATGGATTCCTAAAATAATTACAAGTAAAAGATGGATGAAGGGTTGATTTAGGAACCTATAGTTTCTCATTAGAATAATGAAGAATGGATTCCTAAAATACTTACAAGTAAAAGATGCATAAGTAACCATAGTGACTTGATGTTGTTTAGCTTGGCCTTTAAGCAACTACTAGTACATGAAGTTGAAAGAAAATGTGTCTAAAAAGGATCACGGTTCAGGGGCTAGCAAAATTTTCCTCCACACAACTAGCTTGGTTTATGAGGACTACCGTATCCATATGATACCAACCTAGCTTGAGCTAATATGAATTGTTTGAAATAGTATTCTTTTAGTTAATAGTAGCGTTAGACATCTCTATGATTTATTGTAAGGGACCCTAATATGTTGAACTAGTCTTCTAGGTGTAATGACTTGTTTGAGGATGGATACCCAATATAGTTCCCTTATGACCCATAGAACCACATGTTTGGATAGTTATCCATAAAACAAAGACTTTGAAGTTTGGTGTTTAGTAAGAAATTAGAGTGCGCAGTGAAGCATGATGGATCTGGTATATGGTCTAGTTAGACTCACCCTTGTTAGTTTGTATTGATAGGTTATATCCTTCAAGGGGTGGTGAATAAGTTGTTTTCTTGTATGTAGATGTTTTGATTTCGAGGACGAAATCCCTTTTAGGGTTGGTGTGTTGTAACATACTATATCTCGAACCCTAACTTGGAAGTTGACATTTTGGACTTAGCCAAACAAGTTTGAAGGTTAGACCAAAATATATGTTTAGTATAGCCCCAATGAGATAATGCATGTATAGATCACCTTAATGTAACATAATGTTCTAACATTAATCTTTGATTTATAATGGATACATAAAATATGCCACATAACTCATTTTGGTTGTAATATAAAGATAAGAAACTTAATTGGATGAATAATTTAGATAATGGGCCGTTAATGGGAAATATGACATATCTCATAAAAAGAAGTCTCAAAAGTGGAACCAAACTCCAAATTCAAAATCCACATATCAAAATTAGCCTACATGTCAAATTTCATCTAATTTGGACAACCTTGGAAATAATAGGATAAGTTTAGGAGAGAGAAAATGAGTAAAAGACATAAGTAATGGATAATGTGATTATATAACTTATAAATATGGAAATAAAGGAAAATGTATATTCAACACATGAAAGGTAACTTGTGGATGAAGTTTGGTCCAATTTGGATGTTGTTTGTGCAAGTTATGCAATTTTAGGTACATTCTGGACTTTTCTACAATTTACCTAATTGGGAGGTTTTATTTGTAAAATATAACCTGAATTATAATCCTTATATATTCCCTTACCATTATCGATTTTTTGAACTATGGGGAACCTAGTTGCACCTTGGTTTGAAGGTGTTTCGTTCCAAGGATATTTTAGGGATTACTCTCTTTATAAATGAGCTTATCTTTAGAAGCTATCAACCACTGGGGTTATTTCTTTGATTGGATGTTGGTTGGGATGGCCTATAAGTGTCCATAAACCAACATTTGATATTGAAGCCTCTATGATCTATCCTCTTGCATATCCATGAGATCCCTAGGCTAAGGACACATGGAAAGCTACATGGCACATCATGCTTGACTTCTTCCTTATCCATAAAGGTTTGCATGTACATAGGCACCCTTAACATTGGACAAATGGAAAGTAACTTGACACCTCATTATTGACTTTTCCTTATCCATAAAGGCTTGCATTTCCATGGACATTATACATGACACATGGAAATTCTCATAGACACCTCATACTTGACCTCTTTCTTTATATAGCCATATCTACCCCATCCCAACTCCAAATTCAAAAATTCTTGATCTTCCTTCTTTCCTCTATCTTAGAGAATAACTCCTACTCTATTTGGTCATGAAGGTTCTGTCCCAAGGTAAAAGAAGGTACCAACCTTGTTGAATAAGGATCCTAGGGTTCCAAATTTGCTCTATTTAGGATTTCTTAAGATCCTACTTGGTGATTTTGACCAAAACTAGTAAGTATCTACCTTCCTTCCCTATTTTCATGTTGTTAGTCTTCCTTCCACCTTCCCATAGGGCATAACCTAGGTATTTCATGGTCAAAACCCACCTAGAACCCATAAACCCCTCATCTCCATGTTCTTTTGTTAGGGTTATGCACCTCTAAAGTGGAGAAGGTGCTTCTTGCTCGAGATAGGAGCTTTGTTGGAGAAACCAGCCTCTCTAAGCTTGGGAACCTAACTTATTGGAATTGTCCACCTTCCCTAGAGGTTCTTTAGTGGCCTAGGCTTGACTTGGACTATTTAAACTATTAAGTTGAGGTATGATGTATCCCCTATTCTTCTATCTTGAGCAATTAACCTATGCTTGTTAATTCTCTTTGTCCTTTGGACATTAGCCTACACACAATGTCATTTCTTTTGAAAATCATAGTTCATGTGAACCACAATATTTTATATTGATCATGTGATCATAGATATTCTTTTGACCTATTATCTTATGCTTTTTTCATGATGGAACTCTAAATGATGACATGTGATGTCTTTTTCCAACTTATGAGGTGGATGTATATGTTGGTCACTTATGTGGTTAGTAGTTTATATATTTTGCCCATACTTTCTACTTGCTTCTACCTTTAACATGCTATGTGATTCATCAGAACTAGAGTAGTGTATTGCATTGGTTTTGTATGTAAGATGTGTTATTTCCCACCGAGCAGATGTGATATTTCCTGCTCTTTTGAGATGGAATGGACCATCATACCCTGTGCTAGATGTGTGATTCTTGTCCCATGTTTTATATATTTGGGAGATTGGAAGTATTCCTTTTGCTGTCAGGTTTCAAGTTTGTGAGACTTGGCCACCTTTGTATTTATATTGTTCTAGGGCTATGCTTATGACACATGCATGTAGGTTGATGATGATTGTAGGGGTGTGTGCCCTACCTTCTTTACATGTGCTAGTATTGCACAACTTTATTGTTTTAATTATGTTAAGTGTCTCTTTTGTTATTAAAAATCATTTATCTTGATACCTACTTGGGTTGTCCTTATCTTTTAAATGGGTAAACTTTGCACTTTGATGTCCTTTATTCTATATATTGCTCAATTTCCTATTTAGTATGCACATACCAGCCTTTGTTGATGTCATCTATATTATCTTCTTGCTGGGGTATGCTTCCAACCCTAGGTGAAGGATTTGGATGAGAAGGAATGAAGTTTTGTACAAGCTTAAGGAGTTAAGGCTTGGATATAAAGTTGTTATGCCTTAGATTTCCCTCTACTTAGATCCTTATGTTGTATACTACATGTAAACTCTTACGGGATATTATGATGTACTTTTGTAATATTTTATGAAAATTGAATAGACTCAGTTATTTTTATTCTACTGCTACACTTTGGTCTTTTGCATACCATTATAATAAATTTGGAAAATTTATACCTATTCCAACATACCTTTGAGTGTGTTTGAAATGGATGTTAATTCTTCAAATTTTTTTAGTAAGGGGGTGATCCCGCACTCCTTACATTATCTGCATATGAATTTTTTTTGTCCTGTTCTTCCTTCAATTGTTTTTGAATCACATTGATCTTTTCAGTGTTATATTGCGCAAGCTCACGACCAAGAAGTTGGTATTCACCAATCTCATACCAGTGCAGTGGAGACCTACAACGCCTCCCATATAACACCTCATAAGGTGCCATGTGTATGCTTTACTGATAACTATTATTGTAGGTGAACTCTATCAGGCTGAGGTGTATGTCCCAACTACCCAAAATTAAAGAACACGTGCTCTCAATAGATACTCGAAGGTTTGAATGGCCCTTTCATATGACCATCTTTTTGTGGGTGAAAGGCAGTGTTGAACCTCTAATGCGTACCCAAAGTTGTGTGCAATCACTCCCAAAAGTGACTCGTGAACTGAGAACCTCTATCAAACACAATAGTTGTTGGAACACCACACAAGCACACTATCTCATCAACATAAATATGGGAAAGCTTCTTAGTTGTATATGTTGCCTTCAAAGGAAGGAAATGCACTGACTTGGTAAACCTATCAACAATCACCCAAATGGAATCATGGCCTTTGATTTTCCTAGGTAGAATAACCATGAAGTCTATAGTCACATGATCCCATTTCTACAGTGGTATAGGCAATAGTTGCAACATTCCTACATGCTTTCGATGCTCATATTTAACCTACTAACATGCAACACATCTCACAATGAACTCTACTATATCCCACTTCAAGTCGGGCCACCAATACATGTCCTTCAGGTGATGGTACATCTTGGTGCTAACTAGGTGCATATCCTACATGGTTGAGTAAGCCTCTTCCAACCCCATCTTCCTTCAATCATCTGCATCTGGGACCACAACTCTACCATTGTAACAAACTATCCCATCATCTAACTCATGTAAACCATCACACTTCTCTCTGCTAAACTCTGATCAAATCTATTGTATCATGGTATTAACCTGTGGTACCTCTCTGATCCATTGTCTTGGTGTGGGCTTCACCTACAACTATGCCAACAATCCTTCTAGAAAAGAAACTTCCAGCTTAACATTCATCTAACATAGGCAAATCAACATATCCCGCTTGTGGCACACCAAAGAACACAATTGCACCTTCTCTGACAAAGAGGACTTCCTACTTAGCACATCTACCACGACATTCACCTTCCTTGGATCGTAATCAATTGTGCAGTCATAATCCTTGATTAACTCCATCCAGCATCGATGTCTCATATTCAACTCCTATTTTGAGAAAATGTACTTCTCTCCATAAAGTAAATGCCTCTAGATTTTCAAAGCATGGAGCACAGTAGCTACCTCCAAGTCATGGGTCGGGTAGAGCTCCTCATGTTTCTTAAGCTGTCGAGAAGCAAAAGAAACAAATTGCTTGTCCTGCATTAGCACACAACCCAAGATATTCCTAGACACATCACATAAGACTATGCATCCTTTTCCTTATTCAGGAAAGACCAAAATCATTGCAATTGTCAACTACTCTTTCAATGTTTGAAAAGCATGTTGATATCTTTCATCCTAGGCGAACAACACATCCTTTCCTGTCAATGTTGTTAGGGGAAAAATGATACCACTAAAGTCCTTGATGAACCTCCTTTAATATCCTATGAAACTTGGAAAGTTGCACACTTTTTTCAGAGACTTTCACTGCTCCCACTCTGTCACTGACTCAACCTTCTTGGGATATACATGAAATCCCTCGAAAGATATAACTTGTCCTAGAAAAGCTACCTCCTTTAACAAGAACTCACACTTGCTAAACTTAGCATAAAGTTGATGCTTCCTCAACATGGTCAACACCTGACAAAGATGTTATTCATGCTATAGATTGTCATAATATATATCAAGATGTCATCTATGAAGACCACCACAAACTAATCAAGAAATGTCTGAAACACTTTGTTCAACAAGTCCATGAACACTTCTGGTGCATTGGTCAGCCCATATAGCATAACTACAAACTCGTAGTGACCATACATCATTCTTAAAGATGACTTAGGTATGTCATCCTCTTTGATCCTCAACTGGTGATATCTTGACCTTAGGTCTATCTTAGAGAACACTTTTGTGCCGCGTAATTGTTCTAGCAGGTCATCTATCCTTGGCAAGGGATACTTGTTCTTTATCGTCACCTTTTTCAACTATCTATAGTCTATACACAGCCTCATGGACCCATCTTTCTTCTTCATGAAAATCACTGGAGCACCCCATGATGACATACTCATCCCGATGAAACCTTTATCAAGTAACTCTTGCATCTATGTTTTCAACTGTGTAATCTCTATTGGAGCCATCATGTATGGTATTTGGGCTATTAGTTGCATGTCAGGAACTAGATTGATCTCAAAATCAATCTCTCGAGGTGGGGGAACAGCTAGAAACTCCTCAAAACACACATCCTCAAACTCTTTGACAGTTGGCACCTCCTGGATACTAGGACTGCTCACCTTAGTATTTAGTACATGTGCTAAGAATGCCTCACAACCCTATCTCAATAGCTTCCGTGCCACCATCACTAACACCATACATGTCAAAAGAATCTTCCTATCTCCCTAGAAGATCCATGTCTTATTTCCATCTACAAAGATTGATTTCTTGTAACTATAATTCAAGACCACTCTATACTCCTCTAAGGTGTCCATTCCAAGGATTACATCAAATCCACACATATCAAGTAGTATGAGATCCACTTGAATGTTTTTCCCTGAAAAAAAAAGGACATAGAAGGATACACCTCCTACTACACTACAAAACCAACTAACAAGGTTTCTAGCAAAAAACTATCTCTCATATGACTAACAAGCAAATGACAATTGTCAAGCACTTCATGAATGATAAAAGAGTGTGTTGCAACCTGGTCCACTAAAATAGATACAAAGTAAGAAGAAGACAAATCAGAATGAAATAAATCTCTTTGACCTATTTCTACTTGTGGGTTAATCACTGTCTCTGAATGAATCATGGCATAGAATCTAGTTGTTCCATGTTGTCACCACTGTCCTCCACTCCCCTAAGTAGATGATCTGGCTTGCAACACTTGTCCACACCCTCGTCCTCCTACATTGTTGTTCTACTATCTCTACAAGCCCCGTTGGCTTTGCCACAGTTGCTGGGTCACATAGTCGTCTCTTACTTGGAACTCCTATCTTAGATGTCCTACTTTCCCACACTTGTGGCAAGTTCTGGTCTCAAACTATGGCCTAGATGGCCCCTTCACTAACACTAATGTTCTGTTGTGAGCTCCAATAGGTAGAAGGCTACAACCTTTTCCCTTACTTGGTGACCATTGCGTTTTAGAACTAAACCTCTGCAGTGATGGCGGTGCAGAAAACCTTGACTTCTTAAAGCCTCCTGACGAATTTCCTTGGGACTATGCATGCCTCTTCCTAGAACTCCCCCATCGCTTCTCAATCATATATCTCTCTATTCCCCAAATAGACTCCACTAACGTGGAAAAGCTTTCTCGATTCTCTAAGGTTTCCACTGGGGTAGACAAATCAACATTCAACCCCTTCTCAAAATGGTGAATCCTCTCATCATCTATAGTAGCCATGTGAGGATAACACCAAAGAAGCTTCGTAAAGTTAGCCTTGTACTCATTAATAGACATGGACCCCTGTTGGATCCGCTCAAATTGACAAATCTTCTCATCAAGATAGGTCTGTGGGAAATACCAACTGACTAACTCACGTTGGAACTCCTCCCAACCAACAACCACTCTTCTCCTCTACTATGGCCCACCAATGGCCAATACTCCCTTTCAGAAGGTATACCGCATGCTTTGCCTTATCCACCTTTGGGATACTAAGTATCTTGAAGGCTTTCATGAAATTATTAAGCCATAGATCAACATCTACTGGATCATCCATCCTAGCATACTCCACTACCCCAACACGACAAAGACGCTCAAAAGTCTTCCTAGTACCTGGAGATTCTACAATGGGAACCAGTGACCTAGGTTGTGGCGTGGGTATCTTGTCAGTCATATGTGTCATAGTAGCCATGAATTGCCCAAAAAGAGACTGGAAGGTAGGATTCTCAAACATGGCTAGGTTAAACTGGGGACCCTCAGACACCCAATCTTCATATGTTTGGTTCCTTGCACCACCACCTAGTGCAGCAACATTGCTCTCAGCAGTGTGTTATTCATGTTCTCTAGACACCTTTAAGTTTTCTTCTTCTTCTTCATAAGACTATAACACAGACTGGAGGACAAAAAGAATAGACATAAATCCTAGTTCTAGGTCTTTGTAGACTTTGCAAAACCAAATCTCTAATGCCAACCTAACTATGATGCCCCGTGCTACAAACCACAAGATAACTCAAAATTAATCACGAAAACAAAGCTAAAAAAATCAATTACTAGAAAATACTAGAAATTAAAACCATTTTCATTTAGCCCCAAAGTAGAAAAACCCTTTACATATAAGTCCTCACATGATACAAGATACTTACATCAACATATTTCTACCATGTATGCCATCAACCTGTTAAAAGAGAACTTGTTCCAAATATACATATACATGTTCACTATACCTTAATTTAAAAGGGGGAACATGAGACAAAACCATGTATCGAAAGCACGTCTACAAAAGACACCCTAAAACTATCCCAAAGACATGACTGTACAAGGATGACTCTAGGACTCTAACAACAAATGGACCACCAACAACACTTCCAACCTTGCCAGCTACTGTCCTTGCTGTTGCTCATCCTATGTTGCATGATCTCTACCTCCTCGTACACGTCTACTTTAAAAGATGTGGGGAACCCATGGGTTGAGATTCCAAATCTCAATGGGAGATATAACTCTCCACCAACTCTATTATTAGCAGAGATAAGGTGATAAAGAACATAAGTTAACCCACAACTATGATAAGCAGGTAATAATCGTTAAAAGTATATACAATCACAATAGGATTATGAAACATCTTATCAGCATAAAATGAATGTGAAGAACATGTATATTCACTAACAAGAATACTATACAAAATCAAGCAAGGCCTCATTCAATATTTTCATATTTGAACCTAAGAAAGATACTAAATGGCTGATAACATATTTTATTATGCCCTGAGGATTTGAGTCATACCACCCAAATAAAGCTGACCACTACTAAGTCAAAATCGATGCCATTCAAGGTCTATCGAAGAGCCTAAATCCATGACCTCTCCAAACCTCATGGTTAATACATGAGTACCTAGCAAAGACATACCAGTCAAATGCAACCTATGGCATATAGTCAACAATGAAAGTCCTAGCCCACTTTTGCATAGGTCTCGACCCTAGTGAAACTGAGCTACAACTTGTAGCCGTACTCTTTCTAGGGTATGTCTTGTAGACAATCCTATAAAATCTCATAAGCAACATATCACTGATCTACGACCCATAGTTGCACTCCTGTCAGGGTATGGCCCACAGCCAATCATGTGAATGAACATACTCAACAATATATGACTCCATGCTTTCTCTTAGGGAAATCTCATTTCACCATCCAGTAAGGGCTAACACTGAGATGGATCTATGGAATAGGGAAAAACTAAGTGATTGGGTTCCACTTGATTAGTTAAGTCAATTAAGTGTCATTTATCATCGATCAAGTTACAACATATAAATTCATAACAAATTCTACAAAGATAAGGGCACATTATCATATGTAAACATATTTGGTGTGACATTGTCACACTATCGCCACATTATGCATGTATTATTTCGATTCATAACATCATCAACAAATTCACATATCGTTGGATATCAATCCCTCAATTCATTTCATATTAGGCCACAAGTCACTTCCAGATCATAGGACCATTCACATCATTCTTGTATCATAAGTGCCACAACATGCCTCTAAAGATTCTTTAACCCATATTATATCATATCACCATATCATACACTAGTTATGATTATCAATATTACAGTACATGTATGGTTAGAAGTTGATAGGAAAGAGAGAGATAACCACGCAACATCATAATCTTTTCATGATAGGAAAACACTTAAGTTCATCGTTCACTATTAGGATTAGGTTTTACTCTTAACTGATAAAATATTACAAAATTAGGTATGAATATCCACCCTAGGATCATCACCCTCCATCATATTTGTGTGTATGTGAATTAGGCAATATCATTAAAGTTGATTAGATAACATTCCAAAAAACACTATGTATGGCTTATGTATTATTCATATATGATTATAATTAAGAATTCATATGTGCTTCACAACCACCTACCACTTAGCCACACAGGTCGTGACCTCCCATCATGGTTCATGTCATGACAAACCCTTAGATCATGTCATGCCCGCAACACAAGGGTTAGGGCTCTATCTAAACATCTCGACCTCAAGGGTGTCCCAGCCTCAACCTATGTCATGACCGAAGATCATCATGGTTGTGACCCTATACTCTAGGGTGAGTTTCAACTCAAGCAAGGCAAGAATAAGAAACCAAAACCAAGGGTAACTAAGCCACCACACACCTTGTGCCTCGACCCATCATCACTAGGTTCAACTCAACCATAGGAGGGGGGATCTTGACCAAAGGCTAACTAGGTCCCGACCATCAAGATGAAGGTGTCCCGACCACACCTAGATACACCACCTAGGTCTCCAAAATAGAACTAAAAAAGGGTGAAACCATGTCTATCATGGAGAAAAGGGTCACACACAAACAATGGCCAAAATGCTAAGTCATAGATCAAGAAACAACCGAGGAAGAAATTTTCCAAGTTAGAGAAAACCATGCTCAAGATGATCAAAATTGAACCTAACACCCCTCCAACCTCTATGTGTACAAATACCAAGTATGAGATCAAGGTATAGAGCAAGACATAGATAAAAATCTTCATAACACATTATCTACCAAAACTTGTTCAAAAGATTAGGGTATAAAATTGCTTTCAAACCAAGAAAGCTAACTTTGCCAAACAAGATCTATTAGATTACCATTAAGCACAGGCATGATGAGGAAGCAATATAGAGATAGAAGTCAATAACAAAACCTATACATAAATGCAATAATAGAGTATGTTTATTATTAAATAACCCACCTTAAGTTGATCACCACTAAGAGCTCAAACTCCAAGATCAAGAACTCCAAGCACACGATCCAAGGGTTGAAGGAACTTCACCAAAGGATCCTCACTCGGCCACGACAGTGCCTCAAGAACAAGAAGACACCAAAGTCAAAGTAATCCCAAGGAAATAATTGAAGAAACACTTGGCTAAACCAAAGAGGAAAGGAAGAAAGAGAGGAGAAATCATCTTCACACTTGGGTCTACCTTGTCAAGACATGGTCTATGACCCTTGTGATGGGGGGTTTCTCTCTCAAAACCACCACCAAGGAAGAATCATGGTCTAGATCTGAGAAAAGAGAGAAATATGAAGGTATGAAATCAAAATAAGAATCAACTTAGAAGACAAACACTCACCAAGGATGGAAGATGAGCTCAGATCACCACCACCACCACCACATGCAAGAGGAGAGAGATTCCCCAAGCTCCAAGGAAAAACCTCCTTTCTCCACCAATATCCAATGCAAGAAAAGAAGGAGAAAGAATACATATGGTCTAAAATGTTGCAAATAAGTAAATCTAAGGGGTTATATAGGAAAAGGATGAGAGAGAGAGCAAACAGTGAGGTGTCAACCCAATAAGGAACCCAAGGGACATTTGTCCTCACAAAAGACCAACATGAACACACATGCAACCACTTAAATATGACATGCAAGGCATGGTGATATACTATAGGTAGTGTCTCGACCACTGTGTCATCCCCCATGGTCACGGTCGCATCCATGCTAGGGTGCACCTCCCATGGTAGTGACACCGTCAACCAACATCACAACTAGGTCAAGGCAAGACACCTCCACAAACCCTAGGACATCCATCTCGACCCAAGACCACACTAGACCTCCTATTATGCAACCCAAACACCTAGAGGAGGTATCTCAATCATGACATCCTCCAAAACCAACCTTGGTCGTGACCGAAGGTCGAGATAACACAACCAACTCACTCACGATCAAGGTACTCATCACTCACATCAACCCTGATAACCACCTAGGGTGATGCTCCTCAACCAAGGATCAAGTAAGGCTCCCTCCTCTTCAACTTTCCTCTAAATTATGTCAAGAAAGAGAGGGAATACTATAGAGGTGAAAAATTTCACATCAACCCCCTATAATGGGTAAATTGCAATTTGCACCAAAACTAGCACAGAATGGGCAAACAACATCCAAACAAGCTCAAACTCGAGACTTAAGCCCTCTACATGCCCTAGTTACATATTAAAAGATTATAGAAAGGTTCTAAGAACATGATTATGCTAAAAAAACTAGGGTTACACAAAAACTCAAGTTAGAGTCCTTACGGTGATATTGTGATGTGTGAAAGGCAACTATATAACTACAAGATGGGTCTTATAGAACGACCATGCATGATCTATTCTCTAGTTTCATAACATCTACCAAGGTGGGATAGCTATTTTTAGTTGATTATATGTCACTATTAGCAGTTGACTGATATGTCTCAGTGTTGTCTCTCATACTGATCGGGAGTTGTTGGTGAGATCATGGAGTCCAAGTCATCAATAGATCTGGTATGGCACTGATTCTGACTTAGTAGTGGTCAATTGGATTTGGGTGGTATGACTCAAATCCTCATAGCATAATTAAATATGTAATATAAGCCATGTAGTATATATGCTAGGGTTAAACACATTTCACATTCATTGGTTAAGCTCTTGCTTTAGTTTTATACTACATAGTTCTTACAAGATGCTTTCCTTTGAAATATGAGTAATTATACTTATTACTAAGTTTACTTTTCTATCTTTCTTAGTATGCTTAAATTTCTCAATCTACTTAATTTCTTAGTTAAGTACTTCAATTTCTCAGTTTAGTTACTATTAAATTATATGTTGTGATCAATATTTGTTGCAAAGAGTCATATCTCTTGCTGGGACTGGGTCTCACCCATGGGTCACCATATCTTTTTAGGTGGTCACTAAAAGTGTGGTCGAGGTCTTTCCATGGAAGAGGACCACCCTAGTGACCAATAGATTCAGAAGGTTAGTCAGTTATACATGTTAGTAGTAAAGCCTAGTGTAATCCATGCACTCTTAGGTCCAGGTATGGGAGGTGTTTTCTAGGTGATGTACTTGTATCGACATAAAATTTTAGAAGTATGAAAATGTATGTGTATATGGAATGAACATGTCAATGCATCTTTTGTATACAGGATGTGGCTGAGGTCATTGAGCACATATGTAAATTATTGTGGAAATATATGAGAATGGAATGATTAGCCTTTATGTAAATATTCCAGAGTTTGATTACATTGTTGAAATTGGTTGTAATCATTCCACATTTTTTATGTCATTAATTACAAGTTGATTGTGTCTTATGTTTTGAGTAATCTCATTTAGTGTGACAAGGTGTCACAATATCACTCTGTATTCATAACACAATTATACTTGGCTTCAATTATAGAATTATCAATGGCTATTAGTTCAAAACCCTTCCAACTAATATATCCATTTATCTTTAAAATAATAATATTTTAATTTGTGATCTGATTGTCATCACAAAAGCTTACTTCAATGTAACCCTTTACATCCAACTCTTCCTTTAATTTCTATCATAATTACCTAGCAATCTTATCCTTAAGTACTTCATAAGTACTAATGTATATCATTTAATGACTCTTCAATAACCCTTATTGAAATTTGACTCATCTTGTCATGTCAAATACACACATGATTATATGGGAGAAGCACATTCACTACATTCATCATAGATTCACTACTAGGCTGGCCCATGGAATCCTATTCATGATATTTCACTCTTCACAAGAAAAGGAATATAGGGTTCATGAGAGACTAATATGAATTCTCTCTCATTGAATCCTTCCATGTTGAACTCTTTCAACACATTTCTATTATAAGTGCTCAAACCTCCATTGTGAAACATTTAAGAACTATCTCATAGGTTTTGGTCCATATGTTATAAGATGTTTCACCTTATCCTTCACGGTAGAAGGAGCTCTCCATGCCAGATCTCAATATTCATAATACTGAGATGGCATTCCTCATCATATGTGGAATATTCATATATGCTTCCACTAAATATTTTGAAATTACATATTTCATCTTTTATCTTCATTCAAGTCAAACTATTTGACTTTCTTGTCAAAATCAGAATATCCAAATTTTGGGTTGCTTATTTCAATCCCAGATTGAGCTTTGCAGTTTGTAGACTTTATTTGCATTCATGAAGTTATAAAATCTTTTAAGTTATGTCACTTACACATCCTTTGATGTATTCCTTTTAAGGAATCTGGTTTTATATTCATATGCCAAATCTCTTACTCTATTTTAAGTACAACATCAAGCTTGACAATTGGTAATGGAATTTCTATCATGTTCAACAACTTGAACTGGTTTGAAAATATACTCAACCAACTTTTCATTTTATGTTATCCATGTAGTTATTTGCCACAAGAACCTATTGCACCCTTTGGGTATTACCCCTTTAGGTGGAGTTTCTAATGTCCTACCTTGTTTGCTTACACAGATCCCATATTACTCAGAAATGGCTTCTAGTTGAGTAGTTGGATAATGTTGTATGACCAACCCATCTGAATTGTTGGATTCACAATCCTCAAATCATAGATGAGTTTTACTAGAAATGTTTCTATGTGTTACATGATGATCTTGAGATTCCAAAATAACTTATATTTCTCATGGTTCTAATTGTACCCTTTTGTTGACCTCAAACATTTTGAGTTTTACTTATAACTCCCACTGATTCATTAGGAATTCACTAATCCTATCAATGTTTTTTTTGTAATTGGATTGGGATTAATAGTAATATTCAACAATAATGGTTTATTAATAAACCTTCTTCAAGAAAAACTTTCTCAATGTAGATTTTAATCCATTAAACATATTGGGACATTCCCAAATCATATCATGTATGATGTCTTTACAAACCATTCATTTGGTACATGATTTAGTTGTTAGGTGTATAATTATGATGGTATAAGAAGGCAATATTAATTGATGATTATGTCATAAACTATCATGGTATAACTCCTTCAATCTGACACATTATTATGTTCATATGGTTTTGACTGGTGATACATTGTCACAGTCCTTACTTGAAGGTTATCAAGATATTGATGCAAAACATTTCAAAATTTGATCTCATCAAAGTTTCTTAATACTTTCATCAAAGCCATACTTCATTTATGATATCTTTGAACACTTCAATAGATTTATATTTCTTCTTTACTGAGTACATCTCATTATCCTACTAGTAAATGAAACTGAGTATATACAATAATCCATATCATTTATTCATAATATCTGTACGCATCATATACATGAGGTCTGATGAAAGCTTATCCTTCCACTACGTTTAGTGAAGGACATCATGTCATATTGTGTGTGAATAAGACTTTCATGTTCCCTTATGTTCAATATCAAAGGGAATCTAGATCAACATCAATATGTGTTCTAGGCATGCACCTCTCAAATTCGTATAAGATGACTAATGCTAATGATAGTCGTGAGTTATGAATTATTATCCTTTTTTATAAACATTATTGCATTCATCTTTGTATCATTCCACATAAATAACACAAGATGTTTAGGGCCAATTCCATATAAAATCATATATTTTGAAATAGAAGTATTAACAAATATTTATTGATAATCATCCTTGTCCATACAAAATGCATAAATGAAATGTTTCTTATTCTAATGGCATGATGAAATAGAAGTTTTAGTAACTATATTGCATGCCCATTGGGCTAAGATAAATTTAAATATAGACTATTGATTCCGCAATACTTGATCTTCCTTGTCCATCTTTGTCCTTTTGCGAGGGTTTTTACTTCTTGTTAGATCATGCACATCAATATGTCAGATTTCTATCTGGTATCATATATCATAATTTAAGAAGTAATCAAATTTAATTTATGTTGTTTACACCTGAAGTGGATACCTCAATGTCGTCCTTCTTCTTCATTAGTTCCTCTTACTATAATAGACAATATCTCTTCCAATGTACAAGTTGGTAACGATGGTGGCAATCACCTCTTTGTTTCTGTACTCCACCTTTTGCCTTGAGATATGAAGACTTGGGATTCTGGATAGCTTTAGAACTCTTCTTAGCTTTTCCTTTTCCTTTAGACTTCCCATTTATGTTGTTGATCACCATCACAGTCTTGGGCTTGTCTTTCTTCATTTGTGTCTCAGTTATTCTCATCATGCCCAACAAATCTTTCAACGGCTTGTTGAAGTTATTTATGATGTAGTTCATGGCCACTTGACTATATGACTCTAGAAAAGATTGTACAATCACATCAATAGCCAACTCATGACCCAAGGGGAATTTCAATCTTGCTTGGTTCTCCACATATCCAATGAGCTTGAGTACATGAGGATATATATTATCTGCTTCTGTCATGCCGCATTTAAGCAATGCCTTAGAGACATGGTATCTCTCTTGTCTTGTCTGATCTTGGTACATTTTCTTGTCATGTGGGACCATTTCAATCACTCCCATGTTCTCATGCTTCCTTTAAAACTTGTGGTCATGGAACATAGCATCAGACACTTGACATCCACAAAATCTTCAGTATGTTTCTTATAAGCATCCTTGTCATCCCTTGGAGCATTCTGAGCTAGTCCCTTTGGTTCAGGCATTTCTAGGAAATAGATCTTGCACTCTTGTGTGAGAACAATTCTCATCATCCTGAACCAGTCATGAAATTTGTTCCCAGTAAGGTCATCCTTCTCAAGGACTAATCCTAGATAAAAGTGATTGTTGTTTGTTGCCATTTGATTCTACAAAAGAATTTACAATTTTTTCAAAAGCTCATTTTTGATATAATTTGATTTGATTAAAATTTGGGTGATAATCATTAGGTCTTTAATTAATTACCGTTCTCATTATTTTTGTTCAAGTTGATAACCCTCAAGTATCTATTTGGAAAATTATAGTGAATAATTTTTGAATGATCCAAGATCAATATTTTGTCAAATCATGAGTCAGATTTTGTTGATCGCCTATAGATTGATTATTTAGGTAGACCATCATGCCAATTGCATCACATGAAATTCTTGGACAGATGACACGTGCAACTCCTTAGCATGATCATCTGCATGCTTTTGGGTTTGGGCTCTCCATGTCACCAGTTAGACCTAACCCAATAGCCAATGCCATAGATACACACCACGCTTTGTGAAAATCTATATATCTACCATCACACTTCTACGAGATAGATGGTGCACCATGATTTGTGCAAATATATGCTTGGTCAATCAAGATTTTCATGTGTATTTCTATTAGAAAGAATCTTAGAGCTAATATGTTTGATTGAGGGATTTTATATATATAATATATATACATATATTGTATCCAATCACCACATATATACTACATATCATATACATGCTAAATCCCACAACGTAAACATGCAATATAAAACAAAAAGTGATGGTTATGGTCATGTCTACTTGTAATTCCTTGAAGCCACAAAGAATTACTACCATCTAGGTCAATCATCACATCACATGTATTAACCAACGGTTGATGTAGACCTATGCTTGCCAATCTGGGTAGATGGGTACAACCCTGAAACTGGTCATCTCATCTCTTGGCTCAGTTGGTCATCACGAATGGCCTCCTGTCCAACCATTGTTTGGACTCCTTCCAAATTGTCGGCTAGACCTTCCACGTGGTAGTCTGGCTCCATCATTCTATCCTCCATGGTCCTCTAGACGGTCAGCTCATCTCATGAACTGGTCATCTCATGCAATGATGACCGTCGTCTTTGTCATTACATAAAGAAAAATATCCTATTGCTAATTTATTACATGATAAAGATAAACATTGAGTTATGTTCGAGGGGAGCAAAGGTAGGAAATAATCAACTTTACATTGGGAAGAGGGGGTAAAGGCTCGGTACGCAAACCAAGATAAGACAATAAATAAAACCATACCATCAAACCACATACAGATTAAGGGTTTAGTCATAACCACGCTACACATCCACCATCAAAACCAATTTTAGGGTGACGTGTGTAAACTGCATATGTATCATACATATATACACATATATATTAGTTTTGGATTATGTGGTCTTTAATCATATACGCATACAAGAGTAGTTTAAATATTCACATTGTATGCAACAAATAAAGGTTATAACTAAAAATCGGATCATATCGATTATCCTAAGACATAGTAAATTGGCGTGGCTCTGATACCACTGTTGGAAAATACATGCACAAAGTATAGCAGAGGAAACACAATTTTTATCTATCTACATTCCCATAACAACAAGATCACATCAACTAATATGAAATAGGAAGGATGGTTTTAGCATTTATACCTGGTCCTAGAGAAAGTCCAGTGAAAAAACTCACTTCTTTGCAGCTACAGACTAGTTTCTCTTGGGTGGTGGTTGTGCAATTTCTGGTCTTCACCACTAACAGATGTTTGTGCAACCTCTACAATGACTCTTGTGGTCTTGTCGTTGACTTTAGGTTGACTTTTCTCTCTAAGAAGCATCCAAAGGACTCCTACCTCTAGAGTAGTCCACATGGACCAACTAGAACGCATGTCATTCACCAAGAATGAACATGAAGGAGTTGTCCCTCCCGTTAGTGTACTAGACAACCTGCTCTCACACCAACAATGATCATGATATGTTTCTTTCCCGTAGCTATCCCTCCTTGACTCGTAGGACTTTCTTGGTCTCTCTTGGTTATCACAACTAGAGAGGATAATATTTGTCAGACAAACTAGATCTCAGTTGTCTGTGTTGTATCTTAGGGATCCCCCAGTACCCCTCTTTTTATAGGTGAGGTTAGGGTCAGGGTTCCTAGTCTATACGGGATTGCGTAGGAGTAGAAGGGACCGAAAGAACTTGAACTTTAGTGACCTATGATACACCAAGAAGTCGTATGGCACACCTAGATGATTGTATGGTGTGCGACACGGTCATCTCGCACTGCCAAATGGCCATTTGTTAGTTTTCAATTGGATACAAATTTGGCAATTTCAATTCTAATTGATATCAAATATTAATTTTACTTTCACTCCAAGTAATTGAAATTGAAACTATTTGGGAAACATATCGAACCTTCATTCACCCAACTGGGCCATCTCACCCATGCAAGACGCCCATATGGCTCACCCAGATACCCGTCTAGTGAGTTGAGATGAACTGGTTTATTCAATTATATTGAACCGGTTGGTTCAAGGGTGAAAATCATCCAGTTTGAACTCTGATTAGCCTGACAACCCAAATGTCTGTCTCAACTCTTGAGACACCTATTTGGATGCCCAAACGGCTGTCTCACTCTATGAGGTGGTCATTTGGCAGACCAATTCTACCAATTAGGCAATCTGTTGTGTGAATTGAATACATAAACACTTTAGGAATCAATCCAATTGTCACTCAAGATGAAACTCTTCTTCTAGATGAGGTCCTTTGTGTGCAACCATATAGGTCCCATGTTAAGTTGGCAAGAAAATTCCATAACTAGTTTATGACTTCACGAGAAGAGAGTTGCCTAGTCACACATCAGTTCTACCCAAGTGAATAGAAAGTAAGAGATCAACTTCAACCTACAATATGTGAAAGGTGTTGTAGTGATTATATAATTCCTTCATCTTTGATATCCAGGATGAACTTCAGGCATGGATGGCCATCCTATCAATGTTCCATCCATGTTCCTTGAACCAAGAGCAGATTGTAAGACATAATGTGACCTCAATATTATATATTGATTCAGATGTGCATGTGTATGCATTTCTCAATCTTCCTTATCAAGTGGTGAGAATATCATACTCCAATAGGAGGTAAAAGTCTCATATCTATCACTCATAGTTTATCCCCATGAGTCAGAGTCACCCAATCATTACTATTATAACAACCCAATTTTAAGGATTGCATTTGATGATGTCAAAGCGTACACAACGACATGCAATAAGTGTAGTGATTTCAGGTCTAAAAATCATAATCACCACCTTCGATGTGACAGATGACTATGACAACCACAACCATGTGTCAGTCTCTAGGTGGGTTTGTATGATACACTATTCTCTTACATGTATCTGTGTGCTTGTTTGATATTACCATATCATGAATAATGATATTTAGTCATTAACCAACTCACACTCTGATCTTATGTGGCCAATTTTTTTTTAAATGGCCAATTTAAAAAAACAACTCACACTCTGATTTTATGTGTTATTATTGTCTATCGACCCTCAACAATAACAACCGATCATGGACATAATGGTAATATGTATATCTACCCTTAAGATATGTATGATCTCATCCACAAGGGTAATAACTTGAATACATACATCATTGAGTAATGGAATTATCTAGACATTTAGTTTGTATCCTCATTATCTCATAACAGAGTGAAACAGATGAATTGGAAACTTGCCTTTATATATGTTATTATTAATCAAATCCTTTAAGGTAACGATGCCATGTCAATAATCACATGATTTGATCTATGGGCATACCTTAACAACACTCTTAACATATGTATGATCTCATTGATCATTTTCTCAACCTGAAGACATACATCATTGAGTGAAATCATTCTTTAGTTAGTTATTATGTTACATCATTATCTCAGAACTAAATAAAATAGAATAAATGGAAGATTGGCTTTATTATTAATTAAATCATTTACAATATATGTTGTTACTATCATAATATGATTGGCTCTCTGGGCATACATTCTAAGATTTTCTACTTCATGCCACTCACAAAGATTCCAATACAAAAATTTTCATTCAAACCTGGTAACCTAATCAACAAGTTTTAAAATTTTGACTGTTAATCTCTCACATAATCTTCCTGAATCAATTTGGTAAACTCACCAGCCACATCCTTATATATATTCCCAAATCTAACATGATGATCTGACTCAAATATTTTCCAAGAATTTGTGGGAGAAGCATCAAATATCCAATTCCAACTTTGCAAGGCATTACTGACTACATAATATGATATCAAATCTAGTCGTTTAGAATCAAAATCCATGCCATACAATTTGAAAAACCTAGCTTGACTGGTCCAATCAACCTGATATATTAATGGATCATAGTTATCGATCTCGAGTTGGAGATGACTCAGGAATCATTGTTCAAAGTTTGAGGTAGAAGAACTACATTCTGTATTGCCTCACAATTAATTTCATTGTCCCTTGTCCATTGACGAACTAAGACTCTTGACATTTGAGAGATGAAATCTAGGTTCTCATTTAACTCTTCCTTGAACTTTGAACACACCTTCATTGTCGTGCCAACTTTCGTGAAACACCTTCAGTCGACTATGCGATTTAGAGAATCCCTCAATTCACACAATACAAATCATGATACTTAGAGTGTTGAGGCTTCATCGCGTATCAATGCCATTGTTGTCTTGAGGTGCCCTGACACCACGTTGGAGCTATGAAGGTTTTAGTTGTGTCACTCCTACTCCGAATTCCCTACGATGGAACACATTTTCCTAGAAGAGAAGGAGAAAGAGAAGGAAACATGGATTGGGTGAGAAAAGAACGAAGAGAGAATAAGATAAGAGGTCATAGAGAGGGAATTTTCTCACCCTTTAACTATAAGCCTGGAACCCACATTAGACACATAGGCTAAACCATTAACTATCTAGCTCGCAAATCTGAGCTGACATCACCATAGCTAACTGAAAATAGTTAAACTACTCCATACCTCCTAATGTATCGACGTAACTTGTTTACAATCTAACAACCTATTCCATCCATCTGGCCCATCCGATTAATACTCACAATAAATATATAAGACCTAACAAATAGGGTAGCCTAACCCAAACATTAGCCATTAATATACTATTACAAATACGAATATCAATATGGTCCGTTGCATTTTGAGCAGGATCCACTATAGTCTGCTGGTACTACCCAATAGGGCCATGTCTTGGGGAGTAAGTAATGGCTGAAGAAAGCACCTAGGCCATACTATGGTAAAGCCAATGAGGTAGACAATCGATGGTGGTGATCATTGTATACTAACCCTAGTTTTTCGTATTTCTTTCTAATATTTCTGGATGGAGAATTTTGCCCGCCACTAGATTCTAGTAAGGTAAAATATTACCTTCTCTATTTATAGTCTTAAATGGATTCTGGTAAGCAACACGAGCGATTGAGCAGACTTGGTCATGTCCAAAGTATGTACTTTTCTATTTCTCTTTCGTCATTTCCAAAGCACGGCAGCTTGCAAAGTGTGAATCTCCAATAAGAGGAACAACTAGCAACGACGTGGATATACAGTTGGAATGTGGGTCACTGTCTAGGGAAAAGCATCGAATCTTGATAAAGCATAGAGGTAGGGGCTGGTACGAAGAAAGCATAATATGTACAGAATCTATGTGGAACAACGTGGTGTGCTGAGAAGAAGGTAGTGGCTACCTAATGATGCAGTCAAATTGGCCACAAATTGTGAGTCGGGAAAGGGAATCTACACAAATGTGGGATTTGGTGTATGGTGAAGAGAGAGATAGAGAGAGAGAGGATCAGGTAGAATAAATTAATTAAGAAACCATTGCCCACAATGATTTTTTTAATCAAGATGACTAATATTAATTAAAGGGTAGACTCCTGCATGTAACACCACATGTGGAGGAAAGGAAGATACATAGAAAAAACAAAAGCATAAAGGAAAGCTCAAGACACCAGCAATGTTTGAGAGCAAGCAAAAAGTCTATGGGGGAGACCCCTAAACAACCTCAAGCGAGAAAAGCGTAATGAAGGTGAAAAGTAAAAAACTAAGGAGATGTCGTTGGTAGCAGCAGGGATTAAACGATCAGCAAGGGTCGAGCAAGCCATCAACAGAAGTCAGCATCATCATGATCAGACTCCTCCAGAAGGTAAGCGCGTATCGGAGTATAGAAACTCATCTCCTTCGTCAGCGGGGATGGAGCAGCACCATTGTGTCTGCCAGCATCACCTGTGCGGAGCAGACATGACGGAGAGAAGCTAGAATGTCAGATGTAACAAACTTGTCAGGGTGTGGAGAATGAAATCTGCGGTGGTTTCTCTCCCTCCAGATAAACCATGCGATAATAGTGATGACAGAAGCGTGGTTCATCCCATAGTTGGGTGATGTGCTTGAGGTATAAGAGGAGTTGATGATATCCTTGTAAATGAGTTGTGTGGAGTGTATATGGTCGATGATAGTGGATGTGATTCTGTTGGTGAAAGGGCAGTGAAAGAAGATGTGGTGGGAGTCTTCATTTTCCAAAAGGCAAAGATAGCATCTGGATGGACCCGAGATACCACGTCTATGTAGGTTGTGGTGAGTGAGAAGTTTGTCATTACAGAGCAACCAGTCGAAGAGCTTGTATTTGAGAGGTATGTTTGTTTACGAAACCGAGAGAAAAGGTTTGGAGGCACCTCTGAATGAGAAGAATTTGTACGCTCATCTGGTGGAGTATTTAGAGCCCCATGTCCAAGAGATGTGTGGTTGTGTATTAGTCTCGAGTGTATGTATGATATCTGAAATATGAATGGCTGGGAGATGTTGTGTAAGGGTTGACTTAAGGGTGTTGTGTCTATTGCTGCAACAGAGATTGAGAGATCTCTTAATGCTAATCTGCATGATGGGTTGGGGGATATGAAGTGAGATAGCGTTAGCGATGGGCTACTGATGCAACAATGGATCATGCCAGAAGAGCATGTTGGTGTGGTAGTGGGGTGTTGTATGAATGATGTCTAGGGTGAGGTGGGTGAGACTGATGAGGTGCTTCCAAAGTGGTGAAGCATACTCTTTGGTAACCGGTCTCCAGGGAGGGAGTTGTTTATAGTATTTCTTAAGGATGTGTTTGGACCAGACTGACGTTCTATTTTGGCATATTTTTCCAATGATCTTAAGTAAAAGGCATGTATTATGTAATTTGACATCAATGATACCCCAACCACCTTGATCAACCGGGGCGGTGAGAGATTTCCAGTTGGTTAGGTGAACATTGGGACCCTTTAAGTTCCATAAGAAAGTTCTACAAATCTTGTTGATGTGTTTCTCCACTGTGGAAGACAGCGGGATGCATCTCATATAGTATGTGATCGTTGGAGTGAGCGAGCTGTTCAAAAGGGTGAGTCTGCCCGCCAAACTGAGGAAGTGGGATTTCCAATCGAATAGTTTCTTCTCGAGACGTTCAATGATGGGGGTCCAAGCGGTGGTACGGATGTGGGTGGGTGAAATTTTTAGTTCGAGGTAAGTAAAAGGGAAGAATACCATGTTGCATCCGAGGAGAGTTTGGTATTTGAGCATGTCTTCATCTGAAATGTGGATGCTAATGATGGTGGATTTTTGTAGATTAATCTTCAGGCCGGTGAGGAAGGAGAAGATACCAAGTAATCAGATAGTGTTGATGATGTTTCGGTCAGAGGGTGTGATGAGAATCATGGTGTCATTGATGTATTGTGTGATATTAAAGTCACAAGCTTATTGGAGTGCTAATTAAGTGATTTTCAGTAGCTATGGTCATCATGTAGGTGAGAATGGAGGAGTAGAGGATGAATAGATATGGTGAGAGGGGGTCACCGTGTCTAAGCCCATTTTTGCTCCCGAAGTAACCATATGGAGCACCATTGATAATAGTGGAGAATTTACATGGGGAAATACAGGCCATAACCCAATCGGTCCATCTACTGGGAAAATTTTGCTTCTTAAGACAATAAAGGATATTGTCCCATTTAACTAGTCAAAATCCTTGGTGAAATGAATTGTAAGGGAAAGAATTGGGGTACGGGCTCTTGACAGGTGTGAAACGTTTTGCTAACCACGATATAGGCATCTTGGATGGTGCGGTTGGGGAGAAAAGCACACTGATTGTAGGGGATGATTTTCTGGAGGGTTGGTTTAAAGCGATTTCTCAGAGCTTTAGCAATGATTTTATAGGTAGTATTAATTAGGCTGATATGATGGTATTGGCTGATGGAAGGATAGTTTTGGGGATATGGGTGATGTTGGTTTTATTGAGGGGTCGATTGACGATAGATGGGTTGTTCTCCTTGCAAAGATGTTCAAAGATGTGGGAAAAGTTTTGTTCGATAAGTGGCCAAATGGAGCGAATGGAAGCCGCATTAAAACCGTCAGGGCCGGGGGCTTTATCTGTGCCGAGTGCAAAAGCAACCTGTTTGATCTCATCAGTTGAGAATGGTGCGACAAGATTTTCAAGATTCATATGATGTGGGGGAAACATGTTACCCCAACAAAAAAGGTGGGTCTAGTGTGGCTGGTGGCCAGAGTTGAAAATACTCTTAAAGTGTGTGACTATGTGAGCGACTATGGAAGTAGGGTTTGTGGAGCAAACGATGTTGATGATGAAGAAGTGCATATGGTTTTTCTTCCTCTGTTGATTGCAACATTTATGGAAGAACTTGGAATTCTTGTCCCCCAGACTCGACCAGTGAATTTTAGCCCTTTGGGTCCTAATATGTTCCCATTAATCAGAAAGAGTGTCCAGATCCGATCTCATCCAGAGGGCTTGGGTGAGATCCACCTGTGGGTTAGATTTGAGGGAGAGGAGCTCGGCTTCCTTGGTGTCAATGGATGTCTTGATGTTGCCAAATGTGGTTTTGGCCCATAAAAAGGCCACTTTTCTCATGGTTTTGAGGGCGACAAAGAGGTGCAATCTTGGGTTAGAGAGGTCTGTGAGATTGGACCATCTAGAGGAAAACCAAGGGTAAAAATCATGGTGTTTAAGCCAATAGTTTTCAATATGTTTAAGCTTATGTACTGGGGAGGGGGCATGTGTTGAAAATGATCGGGAAGTGATCGAATATTGCTTGATGAGCAATGTGAGTGATGGTGTTCTCAAATAAGTAAAGCCATGAGTTGTTGTAGAGAAATCTATCGAGTTTGGCCCAGTGGTGTTCCCGATTCTAGGTGAATTGGTTTGTGGAGAGGTCAATAAGATTTTGGTGTACGATGAAATCTTTGAAGAGACGGTCGACTGTCATGAAGAGTTGTCTCTCGTTAAGGGTGTTAAATCTTTCCATAGGGGATGTGGTGAGATTGAAGTCAACCCCAACGACCCAAGGGCCGTTCGCATGATCAAAGGCTAAATTATGGAGAAGGTTGATGCAATCAGTTTTTGGGGGTGAAGGGGGGTCGTATGTGGCGGTGTGCGACCAATCAACATTGTCAAATTTGTTGTTGATGTTTATCATAATGTGAAAAGGGTGGATGGTAATCTAGAGTATGGAGAACAAGTGGTTGTTTATGCCGACCATGATACCACTTTTGAAGCCATTAGGAGGGGCCTGAAACCAAGTGTTGATGTGGTGACCCCCAATGGTATGCATCATCAAATCAATATGTATATGGTTCTCAACAAGGATGATAATATGTATATGGTTGGCAATAATAAAATTCCTAATCCTGCATCTACATTTGGCACATGCAGCACCATTAACATTTCGAGTTGCAAAATAAATTAAAAACCTTATGGGGGGGACATCAGATGCAGTCATGTGTTTAGATATGCAAGACTTCAAGGTGGGTTCTGGCCATTTTTTCGGGTTGCATGTTGTTCCTCCCCATGAAACACTCGATGTTACTGAGGGTTTGGTGGGCATCCAAGTCAGTATCAAAAGAGAGTCCTCAATGTGTTGTGAATGATTTGAATTTGTTTATGTCTGACCAAGAAGCGAGATCATTAATGTCATCTCTACCCGGGTAGGTGTTGTGGTATGGGCTCTGTGGGGGTTGTGTGGAGGGGGCTGGTGAAGTTGTGGACACTGTGGAGTTTGAGTGAGGTCTGTTGGGTGACATGCTGTGTGTGCTCAAGGCCAGAGTCAGAGAAATATTAATAAGACCAAGCGTTTTGGGTGAAAGTGTGTTACCTCTGAGAGATGAAGAGCCTTCCACCATGAAGCCAGGGGGACACTCCATATGGATCTTCCACAACGAGTTGTCCTCAGTGGAATGTTCAACTATGATTTTAGATTTAAGGCGAGCTCTGACCTCATCCGGTCAGTCTTTAAGATTGAGAGATTGAGTGGGTGCGGGAGGATTGTAGGATGTTGTTGTGTAAGTGTCCATGGTGTTTCGGGGACTGGCGGGTTGTTTGGTGGGTCTATCGATGGGTCATAGGTGTGCTATGGCTGATGGGATATGACTATATTCGCTAGTTTTGATGTGCTTGTTTTGCCTGGGGATGCGGGTACCAGGATGAAAAGATGAAGGGATGGTAACATCATTGGCGTTAGTGGGGTGTCTCCATGAATCAGGGTGGCTGTCTTGGTTGATGAATGGTGTCTGGGTGGGTGAGGGGGATTCAGCGTTAAGTCGGATGGGGTGTATAGTCTCCCCAAGGTGAAGGTGGAGAGTGGCCGGGAGCTCAGTTGGCGCCATTGCAGCAAAAACACAAAAGGCTTTAATATAATTGGTAGGATCGATGGTATCTGGGGAGATGAACTGTATGGTGGCACCAACTGCTCTGGAAATCTCACGAAATATATGGCTGTCCTAAAGATGTGGGGGGAGGTCAGTGATGGAGATCTAGGTAGATATGTCGTCTTGGGCAATGCCCGTAGTGGGGGACCATTTGGTGAGATGCACCTCAACAAAACTGTCCTCACAGGGGAGGGTGAACGATTGGTTGAAGATGGGTTGTAGATTAGTACCTTCGAGGATAGTATACAACAACTTTGAAGGGGAGAGGATCTTAGGTTTAAGAACCGTGACTCCAGGGAGGAGTTCGGCGATTGCTTTGGTGATATGAATGATATCAAGGTGTTTGTTATCGATGTTATTTGTGACAGAGACAAGAATGCTACGATATTGGAAGACTTTCCATGAACACATAGAGTTTTCGGGGAGGTGGATAGGGAGGGTAATGGAGGTGAGCGTGTTGGTAATGAACATCTTTGGCAAGGGATGGGGGCTGCTGGTGTAGCAGGGGGAAGCATGGGTTAGGGATGATAGAATAACGTGTAGGGGCTAGAGGGTACTTATGCAGAGGCTAGGGTATGTGAGATGTGCACACTCTATTTAAACTGAGGGAGGCTTGGTTGTGGATGAGGCCTTCCCGGTTGTAGGGGATAGTGCATGGCCTTGGGAAATTACGTCGAGGTTGGGAAACTTGATCAGATTGGTTCGGCTGGGTGGTGGTGGAGGTCCTCGAAATAGCATGAGGTGGTGACCAGGGCCGGGAAAGCTATGAGTTGCAAAAAGCACAAAAGGTCTATTTTTGATCTGTGACTAGGGGTTTGATATTGGTAGGCTAGGGGATGTGCGATGATGGGGTATAAGGATTGAAAAAGTGGAGGGGGGAATGATTTTGGGTAGAAAGTATATGCATGTTTCCAATGTCACAGAATCTGGCGATATGTGATGTTGAATGGCAAATGAGGCAAACTTGAGGTTGGAGTAGAAGCGCTGGATGTGGACGACCTCAAGACATTTGAAACACCTAGGCCTTTGTTTTATGTATCTGAAATTTTTCCGTTTGGGTGTAATCCATTCATCCTCAGGGTTGGGCAAGGATTGGGAGCTTGGTGGATGTGGTGTTGTATGTTGTGCTTAGAGATGTGTTGAGATCAACTCTAAAATGGTAAATCGGGAGGGGGGGGGGGTTGGAAGGGGTTGAAGAGAGGGATTGTATTGTAGCTGGGGTGTGCTTGTCTAGTGAGATTGGGTTTGAGTGGGGTTCCTTTGTGGAATACGATGAGGCAGTTGGGGGGACCTGTAGTGGTGGTGGTATAGGTATTGGGTGGCTTGGGTGTATAATGTTTGAGGTTGTGGAGTTCGATGGGATACCTGGAGGGGTGGAGGGGTTCTTTTCCGTTGAAGGATAGCAGGTCTGTTGAGAGCCAGGGGGAGGGAGGATGGTTGAGGATGTTTTGAAAATAATTTTCCATAAGGTGTAGGGTGTGTACCTTGGAGCGGCATTTTTTGTAGCGGGAGTTGTAGATTCCTACATGCTGGTAGATGTCGTGGACTCATCCTTTTTGTGAGCATGAAGGGGCAGCATCCTAGTGGTTGTGACCGAAAATGGTTTATGTGGCCGCAACCGGGATTGCCAGATGTAGGTTGGGATCATTTTCCTTCTCACAGGTCGGTCTAAGGGGGCGGCGAGATGGTCGTCCTCGGGGTTGCTGGGGATGTTGATCGGGCGATATCGGCCCCCATAGAGATAGGGCAAACAGTGGATGTAGAAGTATGTTTCATCCGACATCTCGCCAGAGTCAGATGCAGAGTACGGTGAGGCGTGCCACTTTTGTTCATGTAGGCGCTCAAACTCATCATAGGTGACCATGAAGAAAAGGAACTTGTTAGGAATCTGGAAGTCGGCAGTGAAAACACATGCCTCGACGAGTCAGTGGGCCGGATGAATAATTTTTGACCGATCATGAGGTCCACAAGGTGGACCCATTCAACCCTGTCACTGGTGGTGTACCTGTCGCCGGCGATGTCTACTGCTATCTTGAAGTGGGTGGAGTTCCATCCAAAATGTAGGGTGATGGTTCCTTGGTGAAAGGATTTCCCTTCGAGGTATCTCCATTCATGTGGTAAAACCAGTTCACTGAGGGTATCAGGTGAGATAGTGACATCCAACGATTCTTCGGGTGTGTAATCGTAGAAGGTTTTCTTGGGCGGACCAGCCATTGTAGAGCAGAGGGCGGAGGGTTTGATGGAGCACCTACACTTGGTGTAGCGACATGGTAGAAGAGAGGTGAGATGAAGTAGGGTACATCTCATCCTTATCCTCTTATTGCAGAGGATCCCCATGATGCCACCTATCCTCATTATGTTTTTAGGAGGTTATGCAACCTTCATATGGTCGAAGGGATACCCTATATGGAAGGGTGAGATAATGAAGTGTGAAACTGATGTGATCTTATGTATGGAGATATTGTGAAAAGTAGCCATACATTGTGTCAACTTGACAGACATTGAGGGATGTCGTGGCGGTCGTGACGGATGGTGGAGAAGACAAAGCACTGGAGAGGGGTGTAGTGGGGGGCAAGGGGGACTGCGCACCCCCTCCCCTAGCGAGAAGTTGGGAGGTTGCACATCATTCTTCAGTGTTTCACATGGCGAGGTTACCATTGCTCGGCATTTCTCACAACGTTGGTGGTATGACATTTGATTTGGTGACTAGCACCTTGCATTTGATTTCGCGACTAACATTGCACTTTTTGTCGGTACTTATGTTGGGAGGGAATGTCACCGTGAACCTTCCTCTTTTCCACATGCTCAAAGACTTTGTACAAAAGGTAGTTACGTTGAGTGTGGGGGTGGGGTGGTTCGGGGTGGGTTGGTGGAATTTTGAGGAAGTGTGTGTTTGGGTGTGAGAGTGAGCGTATTGTAGCACATTGTCACTCCATATTTACTGGATGACACCACTCTAGCTCAAGAACAAAAAGTTTTAGAAAGTGGGTTTTATTGGCAAATCTCTTTAAGGATGCTTATAATTTTGTGCCTAATTGTGATGCATGTCAAAATGCAGGAAATATATCAAGGAGACATGAAATGCCCATAAGAATTTTTCAACAAGTTAAGTTTTTTGATTTATGGGTAATAGATTTCATATATCCTTTTGTATCTTCTAATTCCAATTTATATATATTTTTTGCAATTCACTATGTATCTAAGTGAGTGGAAGTAATACCAACTCATACTGATGATGCTCATGTTGTATGAAGATTTGTGAAAGACCATATATTCTTTAGATTTAGGTGTCGCGAGTAATGATAAGTGTAATGACCCACACTTTGAGTGTCTAAAATACCTTAAAGTCGCAGATCATTAATCATATACTCCATGATCAAATTCATGAAATAATACAGAATAGTAAATAATTTAAATGAATGATCAAATATTTACATGTTTACATAAAAACCTCCTCTAAGGAGTTACATAACTTTTAAACAAAATTAACTTTTACAGGTGTGAAGATAACCCTTACAACTAAACAATCAGGAATAACTCTAGTGTCTTCAATATATTTATCTGTACCCTCAGGTCCATGCTATCAAGTATATCTGATACCTAAAATGCTGACAAACAAATACACCATCATTATATTTCTATATTGGTACATGGGTTCAAACAATAATCACAAGTAATATATAAGCAAACATCTTTATCTTGCACATAAGAATATAAACTTGTTTTTCATATTCTAACCCATATCTGGTCAACCACCTCAGGTGTAATCATTGTCCCTCCAAGGATTGTGTGCATTACCGTTAAGATCAGTCTAACCCAGGGTTTAGAATACTATAATTTTCTTTACATGATACTCATATGCACTTTATAGTTTGCAAGAACTAAGTAAATAAGCAAGCAATTTATTTGTCATTCAATCTCATCGAGAAACCTCAGCAATCTCAGAATTCGATACAGGTATTCATAAGTGTAACCACGTACCTTATGTCATCACAGAAACCATGTAGAATCTAACATGTACTTTAAGAATGCATCCAAACATCCAGGCAACAAAGCATGTAATCAACCAATATCTACAACAAAGAAAACTACATATATGTTACCATGTATTCACATTACATTATTCAAATATAGATTCACTCCTAAACTGGGGTTTAGGTTACCTTGTGTTTGGACCAAGGATGAGAGTTACAAACCCTAATTCCATCATATCGTGGTTTCTAAGATTACAAATTCATTTATGCATATTAGGTGAAACCCTAATCGTCAACTTAAGAATATTAGACTACTCAAGATACCTAGATCACATTACTAAAATTAAGATCATAGAAAGATGTCCATGTTGGTTGTAAAACCCTAAAACATCATGTATATGATTTGTAATCTACAACTACCAATTATTCATCATTATCAAGGATTTACTTATTATACATGTTTATATCATGTATTATCACAACATAATCGAATCTAGTCAATTAAGCATCATATTAACCTGAATCTAGGCTGGCCTTTTCATTAAACACGTTAGGACATGTATTGTACATACTTTTAGAATAGGAAGCATATTCACTCTCTCAAACTATTTTATTTGGATTCCTCCCGTTCTACTGATCAATTTCCATATATTATCTGTCTAAATTCGATCATCCTAGGAATTTCGATGGTATTTGTAAAATCATTATTATTGGGCCAATCACCAAGCTCCATGTAAGCAACTAACTCTCTTTTATCTATTTCCTTGAATTAGGTTAAGTTTATAATGAAAGGAACATATTGCCCAGGCCACAGTGGCTTAGGCTATTACACGCCCAGGGGCATCCAGGGTGTTTTAGCCTAGGCCTGTCCCCTTCCTCGCGACGGGGGCTCGACGCTCGCCCAGGCTAGGCAACCACCCTATGCAAGGGTAGCATGGGTTTTCCTAGCGGACACTTAGGCTAGGAAGCCACAACGTCAGTCAAGAGACACCTTCGTTCCTCACCGGACCTGGGGGAATGCCCAGCGCGACTACATAAGGTTGGCTATGGCCTATGGGGATACAAGGGGTTCTATGCAACAGGTCTAGCAACAAACTATCGAACCGCAATAGTGAGATCGAGTGTTCTTACCTGTGATGTCATGGCTGTCAATCTGTGTAGAACAAGCCTCTGAAGGTAGCGACCATCGTGGAGGGTCTTGGGCTGGGAAACCTAGGCAAGCCCGCTCCTTATCCCTTGTCATGTCGGCGGTGCAACAAAGAGCATGGTTGGGGTGGCTGGGGTCGTCCAAATCTCTAGTCTAGGATCTCCTATGATCCTCGGGTGGCTTTAGGCTCGCACATACGCCTCTCAGTGCTATCTCTATCCACCCTCCTCTCCTACAGATCTCACAGCTACTGCATCCTTCTACCAGGTGTAAGAAACACCTCCACCCTCTTCCTTCCTCCCTCACCGACGGCTGCACCAGATTCTCAGTGATGTAGCATTGCTGTAGTGGCCATTGAGGCTATTGCGGCTAACCTCCAACCTGGCCCAGGCTCTTGTGGTGGTGCCCAGACCTATCCACAACATGATCATAAGAAGAAACGGGGAGGGTGGAAGGCATGTGTTATTAATCAACGTAATGGGCAATGCGTTTCTTGTTCTGCATGAACTGTCGTCTGCCTTCCCATGCTTACAAAGGCTCGGTCCTCCTATCCATGACGAGGACTCGTTAGGCCCCTAGATATATACATCAGGAAACTCTAGTGGCGACTACGTTGAAGGAAGGTATTAGATAAGGCCCACGGTATTTTCCTTTTAACAACAATCCTCCCCGCACAATAACTTATCAAGTCCTTCCAAAAGGTGTCCCTTTTATTCTATAATTCCATATGAAGTAGGAAAGATATATTCTTTCTCCTTATCTTTCTTTTCCATAATGGAATTTCTTATATTCAATATTGGCTACTAATTTTACTTATTTGTCACATCAAAAGCCATCGGGAGAGCATATAAACATATTCCACCAATTTGGTTAGCAATCTTTCAAGGAAATCTTATAATTGTGATCAATATAGTCCCTTTTCTCTCTCTATTTGACATATCCATTAAACCTAAAATAAGAATTAATTAAACTCCTTTCCAAAGTATATTTATTTCTTTTGGGGTCTAATGTGATACCTTTCCATTACAAAGCTTGTGCCTTTTGCACATTAATACCATTATCCCACGATATGTCCTTTTTCTAGAATTTTCCATTATTTCTCTTATTCAACATTTTAATGGATTATTGTTGGCAAAAATCATTTTATTTCTTTAAATTGTCACAAGGATAATATTATTCCAAAAATAATATAATCTAGGAAAATTATTTATCAGAACATGCTTTATATTTATATCATTCAATTTTTATCAAAATTGGGGATACAACATTCACCCTTCCTTAAAAGGAATTTTGTCCCCAAAATTCACACCCATTATGATTTAACGTGAATGATATCTCCACTTAGTTCCAAACCTTAGGGTTAACAACCCTACTTAGATGTTGTTAACACCTTTCCCTGGTATATCAATTTTCAGATTATTACTAAGATTGTCACCTGAATTGAAATTCAAGTATATCCACATCTCTAGTATACACATCTTATCATTAGTTGCTGATATCATTCTCTTTGATGCTTTCATTATTACTTGGTGATTTCTCTTTTCACCTAGGTTTCCAACATATTGTTCATTATTCTCACACAAGGGTGAGGTGACACCTCTAACCCTAGGTCACGTCATCACACATTGAATGTACGATATTCATCCTCATTATCTCCATTTTAAGCATAACGTGTGTCTATCCAATATCCCTCCCTCATAACGAAATGAAATAAGCATTTGGCTGCAGCCCAAACACAAAGTTTAATCCATTTCAAGAGCGGAGATAGTACATCCACACATTACCTTGCAATTTCAATTATTAAGTTGAATCATACTCTATATGACTCTAAACTTTCATTCTCTTAATTTTGTAGCATTCTTCTATCTCATGGAGTCAAGTGTCCCTTTTCTTAATCTTAAGTTAGGGCACAACTTTTCTCAATCTCTTTTTTTATGACTTCATTATATTTCTTATAATTACATCTCATGTATCATTATGAGCCTTAGCCAAATCCTTAGGGTTTCTAGGGGTATAGGTACTTTTGGAGTGATATTGTACTTATGCATCAAGAGAGTGCCTTTCACATTCACCCATTAGGCTACGTAATCCTCATGGAGGTAGCTAATATCCTGAGTCATGTACCTTGGATAAAGCTAGTTGTTACCTCCCGACCACATGGTTATGTGCATTCAGGGCATATCAACTCCCAACCCATCGGTCCTATGTACCTCTAATAACCCCTACTTGACCTTAGGATTGCATTAGGACTCTACCCTCCCTAAGGGTTTCTTTTGAGATGTCATCTCTTTTAAGCACATTATTCTCTTATTTAATTCTTTAACCCAGATTGCCTTCATCTCTCTCTTTTGAGTACACATAATGCAGTGTTGTCCCATCATTGGGCTTGGGACACCTTCCCTCTAGGGCTTGGTGCCATGTCGGTCTTCCCTCCTGGGCTTGACCTCTGTGATCTTCCCCTCCAAGGCTTGATCCTAAACAACTGTATTGTGGACTTAGGCCACCTTCCCTCCTAGGCTTGGTGCCTACCTGGTCTTCCCTCCTGGGCTTGACCAGTTCATGACCGTCCCTCCTGGGCTTGGTAGTCCACTTAGGCCACCTTCCCTCCTGGGCTTGACCAGTTGTGTCACTCAGAGTTGGCATCCTTGGGTTCAAAGAATTTAAGTGCTTTCACTTTTTTTCTCTCTATATCTTTAACTCTTCACTCCTCTAGGTGAGGCTTTAGGTTATCTCAATACTTAAATACATTTATTCACTTACCTTTTAAAGGGAAAGTCCTAGCCTAGGGTACCTTCTTGGCTCATAGGAGGGGGTTAGGCTCTGTAACCACAACTTGATCCCAAGATCTTGGTTTCTCCTCCCTCATAGGTCATCTTTCCACTCTTGGGTTGACCCACCCCAGGTTGTCTCACTAACCCTAAAGGTTTTATAGATATCTCTTTGTTTTCATTAAGTATAACTTTTATCATTATAACATATCAACCCATTTTTTCTCAACCTCTAGAATACCCAATCAAGGCCTCTGTCCATTCAATGAACTTGGTTCACCTTCCCTCTAGGGCTTGGTGCTACCTCGGCCTTCCCCTCCAGGGGCTTGGCCACCATCACTAAACTTCTAGAGACAACATGTGGAGTTTGAGCAAGTTATATTCCAACTTTTCATTTTCTTATATGTACATCTATTGGGTTTATATCTCTTAAGACTTATCACATAAGTTTTATGCTCCTCATGCCCACATGCATGGGATATTGGGTTACCTAAACCATCCCTTATCTTTCTTATTCATGATTTCAAGTTCACATGAGCAGTGTCCCATACCACCACACCATGTTGATTACCAATTTCAATTTTCACATGGGTAGTGTCCCATACCACCACACCATGTTCATTAATTAGGGTTAAGGTTGTAGGGTTAGGGTTAGGGTAAGGGACTATACTCTACCTCTCAAAGATTTCATATCCCTTGACTCTCTAGAGTTTTCATACCCTAATCCAAGGTCTTACCCATACATGTATCTTTCTAATGTCTATCCTCTCTAGAGGGTCCTACACAAAAGGTTACATCTTTTCACATTTTACTTCTCTAATTAATAATTTCTTTCTAAGGCTTATTACGAAAAGAGATGAGAAGTAGACAAAAATGTGAGATGAGGAACTTAATTTTTTTTCTCTTAAAATTTGTAATGATGATTTGAAATTATAAACTATTATGTATTATTTGATGTATCTGTGCTCTGATACCAAATGTAACGACCCGCACTTTTGAGTGTCTAAAAGACCCTAAAGTCAGAGATCATTAATCATAAATTCCAGGATCAGGTTCATGAAATAATATAGAATAGTAAACAATTTCCATTAATGATCAAATATTTACATGTTTACATGAAAACCTCCTCTAAGGAGTTACATAAATTTTAAACAGAATTAACTTTTACAGCTGTGAAGATAACCCTTACAACTAAACCATCAGGAATAACTCTAGTGTCTTCAACATCTTTATCTGTACCCTCATGTCCACACTATCAAGTATATCTGATACCTAAAACGCCGACAAACAAATACACGATCAATATATTTCTATATTGGTACGTGGGTTCAAACAATAATCACAAGTAACATATAAGCAAACATCTTTATCTTGCACATAAGAATATAAACTTGTTTTTCATATTCTAACCCATATCTGGTCAACCACCTCAGGTGTAATCACTATCCCTCCATGTCTCATGTGCATTACCCATAATATCAATCTAACCCAGGGTTCATACTACTATTAATTACTTTACATGATACTCATATGCACTTTATAGTTTGCAAGAACTAAATAAACAAGTAAGCAGTTTATTTATCGTTCAATCTCATTGAGAAACCTCAAAAATCTCAGAATTCGATTCAGGTATTCATAAGTGAAACCACGTACCTTATTTCATCACAAAAACCATGTAGAATCTAACACGTACTTTAAGAATGCATCCAAACATCCCGGCAACAAAGCATGTAATCAACCAGTATCTACAACAAAGCATACTACATATGTGTTACCATGTATTCACATTACACTATTCAAATCTAGATTCACTCCTAAACTAGGGTTTAGGTTATCTCGTGTTTGGACCAAGGATGAGGGTTAAAAACCCTAATTGCATCATATTGTGGTTTCTAAGATTACAAATTCATTTATGCATATTAGGTGAAACCCTAATCATTATCTTAAGAATATTAGACTACTCATGATACCTAGATCTCATTACTAACATTAAGATCACAGCAAGATGTCCATGTTGGTTGTAAAATCCTAAAACATCCTGTATATGATTTGTGATCTAGAACTGCCAATTATTCATCATTATCAAGGATTTCCTTATTATACATGTCTATATCAGGTATTATCACAACATAATCGAATCAAGTCAATTAAGCATCATATTAACCTAAATCTAGGTTTGCCTTTTCATTAAACACGTTAGGACATGTATTCTACATACTTTTAGAATAGGAAGCATATCCAGGCTCTTAAACTATTTTATTTGTATTTCTCTCATTCTACTGATCAATTTTCATATATAATTTTTCTAAATCCAATCATCCTAACAATTATTATGGTATTTGTAAAATCATCATTATAGGGCCAATCACCAAGCGCCACATAAGCAACTAACTCTCTTTTATCTATTTCTGTGGATCAGGTTAAGTTTATAACGAAAGGACTAGATTTCCCAGGCCACAGTGGCTCAGGCTATTACATGCCCAGGGGCATCCAGGGCGTTTCAGCATAGGCCCGTCCCCTTCCTCGCGACGGGGACTCGACGCTCACCTAGGCGAGGCAGCCACCCTATATGAGGGGAGTGCAGGCTTTCCTAGCGGACACTCGGACTAGGAAGCCACGAAGATGGCCAGGAGACTCCTTCGGTCCTTGCCGGACCTGGGGGAACACCCATTGCGGCTACATCAGGTTGGTTGTGGCCTATGGGGATAGGAGGGATTCTATGCAGCACATCTAGCAGCAATCTATCCAACCGCAATAGTGAGATCGAGTGTTCTTACCTGTGATGTCATGGCTGTCAATCCATGTAGAATAGGCCTTTGAAAGCAACGACCATCGCAGAGGGTCTTGGGCTATGAAACCTAGGAAAGCCCGCTCCTTATCACTTGTCATGTTTGCAGTGCGAGAGAGAGCATGGTTGGGGTAGCTGGGGGCGTCCAGATCTCTAGTCTAGGATCTCCTACGATCCCCGGGTGGCTTCAGGCTCTCACAGACACCGCTCAGTGCTATCTCTATCCACCCTCCTCTCCTACAGAGCTCACAACTGCTGCCTCTTTCTACCAGGCGCAAGAAACGCCTCCGCCCTCCTCCTTCTTCCCTCACCAGCGGCTGCACCATATTCTCGATGACGCAACATTACTGTAGTGGCCGCGGAGGCTACTGCGGCTAACGTCCAACCTAACCCAGGCTCTTGTGGTGGTGCCCAAACCTAGCCACAACACGATCATAAGTAGAAATGGGGAGGGTGGAAGGCATGGGTTATTAATCAACGTAACGGGCAATGAGTTTCTTGTTATGCATGAACTGCCATCAGCCTTCCTCTACATATGAAGGCTCAGTGCTTCTATCCATGACGAAGACTCGTGAGGCCCCTATATATATACATCAGGAAACTCTAGTGGAGACTACATTGAAGGAAGGGATTAGATAAGGCCCACAATATTTTCCTTTTAACAACAATCCTCCCCGCATGATAACTTATCAAGTCCTTTCCAAAGGTGTCCCTTTTATTCTATAATTCCATACAAACTAGGAAAGATATATTCTTTCTCCTTATCTTTCTTTTCCATAATGGAATTGCTTATATTCAATATTGGATACTAATTTTACTTATTTGGTACATCAAAAGCCATTGGGAGAGCATATAAAAATATTCCACCAATTTGGTTAGCAATCTTTCAAAGAAATCTTATAATTGTGATCAAGATAGTCCCTTTTCTCTCTCTATTTGATATATCCGTTAAACCCAAAATAGGAATTAATTAAACTCCTTTCCAAAGTATATTTATTTCTTTTGGGGTCTAATGTGATACCTTTCCCATACAAAGCTTGTTCCTTTTGCACATTAATACCATTATCCCATGATATGTCCTTTTCTAGAATTTTCGATTTCTTCTCTTATTCAACATTTTAATGGATTATTGCAGACAAAAATCCTTTCATTTCTTTAACTTGTCACAAGGATAATATTATTCCATAAATAATATCATCCAGGAAAATTAGTTATCAAAACATTCTTTATATTTATATCATTCAAATTTTTTATCAAAATTGGGGATATAACAATAAGTGATGGGGGATATCACTTCACTAATAAGAATTTTAGAGCCTTATCGAGCAAGTATGGAGTGAGGCACATAGTAGGAACCCCGTATCACCCAAAAACCCAAAGATATATTGAGGTGTCCAATAGGGAAATTAAGAAGATCTTGAAAAAGATAGTCTCAACTAATAGGATGAATTGGAGCACGCAATTAAATGACGCTCTTTGGACATATAGGACAACCTATAAAACACATATACGAATGACTCCATTTGGGTTGGCCTATGAGAGAGTGTGTCATTCACATGTGAAATTGGAACACAAAGCCTATCAGGCTTTGAGGAAATTAAATTATAATCTTGATGATACCGAGAAAAGGTGCATGTTGGAGCTCAATGAGGTGGATGATCTCAAACTAGATGCATATTAAAATTCACAAATACATACGGAGAAAAACAAAAAGATCCATGACTGCCATATTTTCCATTGAGAGTTCACTCTGGGATAAAAGGTGTTGTTGTTCAATTCAAGGATGAAATTGCACCCTGGGAAATTGAGTGGTCAATTCGTGGTGGGTAAGGCCTTTTCCCATGGAGTAGTGGAAATTAGCAATGCGGTTTATCCTTTTCTTGTGAATGGGTAGTGGTTGAAACACTACTTTGGTCGATAGTCAATACATAAGGGAAAGGAGTTTAAACTCCTTGAGCTTCATTGATGTTTTTTTGATCTGATTGTCAAGCTAATGATGTTAAATAAGGGTGCTTGTTGGGACGACACCCATTTTTCCTGATTATTTTTAGGATTTTATTCTTTACATTCATGTTAATAACTTTGATTGTTCTAGTTTGCACATATAATGTAAAAAAGGGAACTTGATTGTTTTGTTTGGTGTGCATACAATACAAGTATAGATCAATAGGGGTGAAATTTATCATCTCGGCACCACCAATGCACAGGTCAATGGCACCAATGCTTTCATACAGGGATGCCCTAAAAAAATTCACCTGATACCACTGAGAAGGAGGTCGGTGGCACTGATTTCTAGTAAAGACAGATGATGTTTAGTGTGTAGAATTGGTACCACCAGCACAAAGGTCGACACCACCAACACCTGCATGTTCGAGATACTAAGAGGTCTTTCGAGAATACTGAGAATATTAATGGCTCAATACCACCAATCCATAAAGTTGGTGGCACTGACACCTTTTAATAGGGACAATAAAAAAGCAGATCAATACCACTGACACACCTATCGGTGGTACCCACACATAACAACACGAAATCCATGAAATTTTAATCAACGACCAAGATCATCTTTATGTAATGATTGGTGGTACCGATCAGACACACAATTTTGCAAAAGTTGTGTGTCGGGACATCTACAGATGAGAAGCTTCCCTATCAACACTTGATATCGATTTCAAATAGATCACAGGGGATGGTTTTGTGCCACTGAGACATACGTTGGTGGTACCGACACCACACGATAGGGCTGACCACATCTATAAAAGTAGAAGTGTGGGTGTTGTAGGGTTTTTATGGCTTCAGAGTAGGCAGTGGAAACAAAAAATTTACTAGCCATAACCCATAAGAGGAGATCGCATCAATGACTATGTAATGAGAAAGATGGTTTAGTGAGATATACCTGGTTCTGGAGTTTTCCCAGTGATAATACCTCACAGCCATGTGGGGTCTTCGACGCCAAGTCTTAGAAGGTATTTGTGCAACTCCTAGTCTTCTCCATGGACTCTTCCCACCACCACAAACTACGGATGGCGTGCCCTCTTGAGCAGAAGTCATCTCCCACCTCTACAAATAGTCCACATGGACCATCTAGAACTCCTGTCATTCTAGAATAACTGGCAAGAAGGAGATGACCCTCCTATTGGTGTACTAGCACCAACCTGCTCCCCTAAACTCTGACTACTTTTTTACAGTTATCTTTCCCTCGTTGTGCCTCCCTAGTCGAGTAGCACTTGCTTAAGCTCTCTTGATTATGAGAACCAGAGAGCACAACAACTTTACATAGTAACTGATGTTTTGAGTTGTATATTTTGAGAAGCCCCTAGTACCCCTCTATTTTTAGTAGAGGGCAGGGTCAGGGTTCCCAGTCTATTCTTGAGTAGAAGGATACAGAAATTCCTTGAATATTTTTTACTTTGACAGGAGAATCAATCGATTCACAAGTTAATCGGTCAGTTGGGAGTGTGATCAGATTGGTTCACCCAGTGAACCTGTCATTTCAATTCCCAAACATGCCTGCAATTGCCTTTCCTCAATTGTTTCCAATTAATGCAAAGATTAATCCTTATTCCAATCGAATTGAACAAGTGAAACATGAACATTTTCCTCCAATCGAGAAAACCCCAATTTTCTTGGTTGGTAGCACTGTGAGCCACCCAGTTCACCAAGTGAACCGGTTGGTTCGCTCACACCAGCTGATCAGCTCACCTGGGTGAACCGTTCAATCGGTAGTCCTAACATTGCCAATGCAGTCTCCAATCAACTTGACACTCTAACTAGCTACCTCATCACTTAAACTTTATAGTTCTGAGTCCAGTCAGTCAATTCACTACTACATTACCGACCTTTAGTGTCGGTTAGTTAAGGCCATTAGCATCGGTTTCAATGCAACACCTATGTGGTTGCCGCTAAAAGGTAAACCCTTAGGCGTCAGTTTTCAAACTGACGCCAGAACCCTTCGTGCGCCACCGAAACATGCCAGCAGGGGGCCATCGGCGTCAGTTATTAGCATGGAAACTGATGCTAGAAACCTTCACACCACAGAAATGGCACCATCTAGGACACCATCATAGTCGGTTCATAACAACAAATTGATGCTATAACCATCCATCAGCCTCGGTTGTTAGCATGGAAACCGATGCTAGAAACCTTCGCGCCATAGAAAGGACACCATCTAGGATACCATCAGAGTCGGTTCATAACAAGGAACCGACGCTATAACCATCCATCAACCTCGATTGTTAGAATGGAAACTGATGCTAGGAACCCATCTAGGATGCCTCATTAGGCGTCGTTTGAACTAATATCCGACGTTGTAAGTATTTGTCTTCGGATTTTACAAATAACCGACGCCTATTTTTTGTTTTTTTTAAATCAGTCTGCAGGCCTGTTGTGGCTGGTCACAAGATGTAGAAACTTGCAGTTCAGTTATGAACTGAACTGTAGGTTTACGACATCCATTGATATCAGCCAACAGCAGGCCAGAAACCTGCAAAATTAACAACATTTAGCAACCTACAGTTCCATTCAATTTTCACACATGTAGAAACATATTCATGTAGCAATCTACAGTTCCATTCATGTTCACATTCACACATGCAGAAACATTCATGTAGCAACCAGCAGTTCCATTCATTTTCACATTCACACATGTATAAACATTGAGACACATGTAGAAACATTCAAACATGTAGAAATATTCACACATATGACAATTCAGAAAAATTCATTTATAAAATATCATTCTTTATTCATTATCTCTATCAACATCCCAATTATATTTTAAAACCCCCACTACTTGTATGGATGTTGCCCATTCTTCTCTTACATCATTTAATATTTCCGTCGTATAGGGAGCATGTACATCTGATAAGGCCTTTCCTATAGTGGGGTCAATTTTAAACACCTGCAAAGAGAATGATGTATATATATAATTAATAATATATAAATAAGAGTGATATATTTAATAATATCTAATGAGACTATGTATAATACTGTAGGTATGGTATTGATGTCCACTACGACATATTGGATAATAATGTACATAAATCACATCACATAGTATGCACATGCCCAACCGTTGCCTTGTTTAGCACACTATAAATTGAAACATACAAAATATTATAAAATACAACTAAGAAGAGTTCACATAAATAATATATGCATTGGAGTCGGGAACTTACTTCCACGTTCTTCCAAATTATTGGCTGGTTCTTTTTCTTCGGGACCGTTCCTCCATCCTTCTCATCTAAACCCCTACATGTTAATGTAACACAGTACATTGCATAATTAAATAGTAATGTAATAACAGATGTTAACGAATATAAAATTGAAATATTTCTCACCGGAATAATGCCATATTCATTGTGTGTCCATATTTTGGATTCAATTTAGTCCCCTTAGGATCTAGATAATAGATAGTAAACGTCCCAGGGACAATAACTAGTAACTCCCAATGTGTACCACTAGAGGTAAAAAAAGTTAAAAATTAATAAATCAAAATCCATAATAAAAATGTAATTTTCTGAAGTCCAAATTATAAGCAAAGTAAACTTACCCCACATTGAAAGGAGCTAATATCACTGTCTTCTTATTTTGACCAAAATTTGTAAAAGCATCACAACAATATTGTTGAACTGACGAAGGGTCTTTTGCTACTAGACTAATTAAAGATGGGATAAAAAATCCTACATGTTCAAATGAAACATCTGCACATATCTTGTCTAAGTAGCTGCAAAACATGTATTATGTATGCATAAATATATAAGAAACTAGATCACCGGATCCTACACAAGGTATATGGATGTATAAATAAGATCTCACCTTATCCTTAGATCTATCACATATGTATTCAACCAATCATAGCGAAACAACTCCACAATATCTTATATAAATAGGTTGTTTTCGTATGATTGACCGGTAACATCCACATCTATAGAAATAGTTATAGGGCAATGTATATCATGTTCGCCTAAACATACCGCCATACCCCTACAATTAGGACCTAACGGATGTGGTAGGTCCTCTGGAACCCAACTTAGTAATGTAGGAGGTGGAGGTGGAGGCCTAGATTCTCTAGGTGTCTTCTTTTTAACATGTATATATAATTTCCAATCAATTGACCTCATATATACACACTAACAATCTAACGTAATGTAAATTTACCATACAATTTCAGTATAGACGACATCCGCCTTGGCCCACAATTTCACTCTGCCTTCTGCCTCACCAAGTGTTTCACAATCTGGGTGGGCATATGGTAGTGGAAGATCCATCCAACTGGGGAATATATGTAGCAGGCTCACACGAACCCAACAATCTGGTAATGGAGACCCATGAAACATTTTCCCTGGAAGGGATGGGTAAGCCGACGCCTCTACAATGACATATTCTTTACTTTTTAGATGGCATGGCTTCAACCCCAACAAATTTACGTAAAGAATGTTATATACATATATACATATCATATTGAAAATATATCATCTTGAAAAGACTAGCTACTATGTCATAAAAATACTTACAGTGGATGTGCTAGGTGGAGGATCAGGATTACTCCCAACCTCTGCAGTAGGAGTAGAGCGGGACGCCATAGGTACTGTCTAGTGAGTGGCAGTCAGAGATGCTTGCCACTTGCTCATTGCTTCATGGAGTGTCTTATCAACTGCTTCCTTGATTCTCTTATTAACTACTTCATCGACTCTCCTATCAACTATCTTATCTACCTATATATGGATAAAAGAAACATTAGCTTCTGATTATTGAATTCCCTTTAAAAGTAACATTCTCAAAAAAATAGGCTACCTCTACTTGTAAAATTCCCGCTTTTGGGACATGTTTGCGCTGGGATGGCCCAAAGAATGCTTTGATGCCCACACCAGTGCCTGCACCCCTAACACGTCCAAGATGCTCTGGGTTACCCAGAGCAACTGTCAATTCATCCCTTGTTCCCTCAGTGATGAATTTGCCTTGTTTCCTTAGCTCGTGAAGCTCCCGCTAATCGCCATGAACAGAAATTGGTAAGTAAGTAAACACCATAGATAATCAATATTTGAACGATTGCTTTAAGAATTATATTTTACCATTTTTGCAGCCGCCTCAGCAATTGCGGGCTTCTTTATTCTCCCTTATATTTTACATTCACATTATAAAGTTCCCATTGTAAAGTAATTCACATTGTAAAGTTCACATTGTCAAGTAATTCACATTATAAAGTTCACATTCACATTGTAAATTCACATTCACATTGTAAAGTAATTCACACTGTAAAGTTCACATTCATAAAAATAAAATATATAAAAAATATATAAACATGCCTCTAATATTGGGATTTTTTATCAATTAACAATCCTTCATTGTGATCTCCGCTCACATACAAATCATCATTAGCTTTAATATTTTGTGGTGTTGGCAACCCAATTGAGAATGGACTGGAGTCATCATACTTATCATAGTACTCTTTTTCATCTATAGGATCTTCAATGAACTGTCTTTTACCATGAAGAACAACCGACCATTTATCATTTGTAGGATCAACGATATAAAATACTTGTTTCGCATGTGATGCCAATATGAATGGTTCACCCTTCTCGCCAATCTTTTCAAAGTTCACTAAAGTGAAACCCAATTCATCCACTATAACTCCTTTGGTGTTATCAACCCAATTACATTTGAAGAGCATAATTCTGAAATCTATGTAGTCAAACTCCCATATGTCTTCAATGACACCATAATATGACATTTTAGCTTCAGGTGGACTCTTATCTTTTGCACTTGCAAAAAACATAGTCGTCTCTTGAAGGGTGACCCCACTATTTTGGATGACACTCTTATCATCTTGGCGCTTTGTGTAATATGTGAATCCATTAATGGCATACCCTTCATAAGACATAACATTCAATTTTGGTTTAAAGGCGAGAAATTTGATAGTTTCAGTAATATCATTTGGTGTTTGAGATAGTTGATGTAAGACTTTATCTTCAAACCACTTAATAAATGTCTTGTTATGCTCTCTAGAAAGCCACATTAAATTGGCTCGAGGATATTGTCTCTTGATGAAATTGGTATGTTCCTCGATATAAACACTCACTTCGTCCATGTTGTGTAAAATATACAAGTCACCTTGTTCCAACTGCTCACAGCTGATTACTTTTACCCGTGATCCCAAAATTCCTTTGCCAAATTGGTCTTCAATGTTCTTGTCATTACCAGGAGTGTCATTACCACTGAGAAAGTCATTGCAAAAATCCATAACCTCTCTCGCCACATAACCCTCAATAATACTCCCTTTAGGTCGATAACGGTTTCGAACATCACTTTTAAAAATGCTCGTGTATCGTTCAAAGGGATACATCCAATGTAAGAAAACTGGTCCCAACATTTTCACTTCCCTAGTCAAGTGGACAACAAGATGTACCATGATATCAAAGAACTAAGGAGGAAAATACATCTCAAGATGACACAGGGTAACAACCACTTCTCTTTGCAAATTATCGAGAGTATCAGGGTCAATAACTTTGCTGCACAGACTGTTGAAAAAGAAACAAAGTCAGGTGATTGCAAACCTTACATACTTCAACAATATAGATCGAATTGCCACAGGCAATATTTGTTGCATTAAAGTGTGACAATCATGAGATTTAAGACCTATCAACTTCAAATCTTTCATTGATACCAATCTACGAATATTGGATGAGTAACCATGTGGCACCTTAACATCTACCAAGCATTCACAAAAAACTTTCTTCTCCTTTCTAGACAACGTGTAACAAGCGGGAGGTAAGTATGTTCTCCAATTTCCCATTTCACGTAATTCTGTTAATTCTGACCTTATTCCCATTTCACGTAGGTCTAGTCTGGATTTTATCCCATCTTTAGTCTTACTTGGTATATTCAACAGAGTACCAATGACACCATCACAAACATTTTTCTCAACATGCATGACATCAATACAATGCCTGACTGTCAAAGAACTCCAATAAGGAAGATCCCAAAATATTGACTTTTTCTTGAATAAAGATTTGTCACTCCGTGTGGCCATAGTACATTTTGATCTCTTACCAAATTCATTGACAAAGTCTTTTACTCATACATAAACAACCTCCCCTGGTATAGGTTTAGGTGCACTCCATTCCTCATTCCATCCATTGAATGCTTTGCACTTCCTATGATACACATAGAATTTTGTAAGAAACCTTCAATGACCAAGATATACAGTCTTACCGCCATATTTTAGTCTTGTTGAATCAATATTCTCTTCACATATAGGACACACTTTAGCTCCTTTGACACTATATCCAGACAAATTCCCATATACTGGAAAGTCATTAATAGTGCAAAACAACATAGCGTGCAAATGAAATGTCTCTCTCCATGAAGCATCATATGTCATCACACCTTCACCCTAGAGTTTCTTTAAGTCATCAATGATAGGTTCAAGATAAACATCAATATCATTTCTAGGTTGTTTAGGGCCAAATATCAACAACGACAACATAACATACTTATTTTTCATACACAGATAGGGATGAAGATTGTATATAACAAGCATGACTGATCAAGTGCTATGTTGGTTGCTCAATGTCCCGTATGGATTCATCCCATATGTACATAGCCCAAGTCTTAGATTCCTGACTTCTTCACCAAATTTAGGGTACAATAGATCAATCTTCTTCCATTGTGGGGAAATCAGACACATGTCGTAGGATCCCATCATTATTTTTCTTAACATCTGCATGCCACCTCAAATTCTTTGCATCTATCAGATTGGAAAACAAGCGTTGAAATCATGATATTATAGTTAGATACCACATCACCTTGGTAGGAGAACCAATTTTGGACTCCCCCAAAGTCATCAATTTATACCATGATGCACCACATTTTGGACAATCTTTCAAATGCACATAGTCCTTTTGAAATAATACACAATCATTTGGGCATGCGTGTATCTTCTTGGCCTCCATTCCCATTGGGCACAACAATTTCTTTACCCGGTATGTTGAGATTGGCAACTCGTTTCCTTTAGGAAGAATTTCTTTCAATGAAGACAACAATGAAGTGAAGCTTTTGTCGCTCCATCTATTGTTAGCTTTTAGCTTATACAATCTCAACACAGCGCTAAGCTTCGTAAACTTAGTACAGCCTGTGTATAACGGTATCTAAGCATCATGCATAATGTTTCTAAATATGGGAGGTGGATCAGTGTGCTCTACCTCACAACTATCCATCATCGCATCAACGATGTCTACTGGAACTGGTTCGTTCACATCTACGTCGTTGGAGGCAATTTCTTCTTCCACACAAGCACTACTATCGACATCCACTGGTTTTGAGTTTGAAATCTCTCCATGCCAGTGCCATTCTGTATAGCCTTGTACAATCCCGTTGAACATGACATTACTTTTGATATTGTCACCAGTGCTGACTTTCAAGTTGTTACAACAATGCCTACATGGATAGTAGAACCTATCTCCAGGTTATTTCCTATGTTCCTAGGTAAATCTAATAAACTGATCAAAACCAGATATAAACTTTGGTGTGCAGCGATTGTGAATGTACATCCATGATCTATCCATTCTATGATCAAAGAGAAAACAAGTATATATTACAACAAGATTAGGGTCTAGGGTTAACAAATAAATGTGATATCACTTTTATATATAATAAATGTGTACCACCTATCCCATTCTTGAATACCTAATCTCACTAGTAAGTTTATAATGTGTATTAGGTTTTCAAGAAAATTTTGGCAGCATTTCCCCGCTGTTCTCTAATTACATATGTACTTAGAGAACAAACAGGGAAATGCTACTGAAATTCTCTCGAAAACCCAATACACATTATACACTTACATCCTAAGTGAGATTAGGTATTCAAGAATAGTCCCAAATCGGGGACTATCCAAGATTTACTCCTAATGAGTAAATCTTGGACGGGTTTCTTGGCCAACAAATACATGTGGTGTCATTCTTATATATAATAAATGTGTACCACCTATCCCATTCTTGAACACCTAATCTCACTAGTAAGTGTATAATGTGTATTGGGTTTTCAAAAAAAATTCGGCAACATTTCTCCGTTGTTCTCTAAGTACATATGTACTTAGAGAACAAACGGGGAAATGCTATGAAAATTCTCTCGAATACCCAATACACATTATACACTTAAATCCTAAGTGAGATTAGGTGTTCAAGAATAGTCCCAAATTGGGGACTATCCAAGATTTACTCCTAATGAGTAAATATTGGACGGGTTTCTAGGAAAACAAATATATTTGATGTCATTCTTATATATAATAAATGTGTACCACCTATCCCATTCTTGAACACCTAATCTCAGTAGTAAGTGTATAATGTGTATTGGGTTTTCAAGAAAATTTTGGCAGCATTTCCCCGCTATTCTCTATGTACATATGTACTTAGAGAACAGACAGGGAAATTCTACCGAAATTTTCTCGAAAACTGAATACACATTATAAACTTACATCCTAAGTGAGATTAGGTGTTCAAGAACAGTCCCAAACTGGGGACTATCCAAGATTTACTCCTAATGAGTAAATCTTGGATGGGTTTCTAGGACAAAAAATACATGTGATGTCATTCTTATATATAAAAAATGTCTATAAACTACAGGCAACATGGTTAATCCTAATCTATAGAGAATTATTAAATAATAAATCAAGAAATCAATAGTTTCAAACAAAAGGGATAGGAATCTTTACTAGACATTATATGTAGCCCTAATCATCATATTTAACATAATACGTTATTATGAACATCCAGATCAGATTAAGATCATACTATGTTATAACCATTGGTTTAATAACCCTATTTCCGCATGTACATGTTTATCAACTTTAAAACCCTATAATTCATTGAAATCATTCTAATTCAATTTAAGATGTTGGGATCACATAATTATATAATGACATCTAAATATATAAAAGAATCATAATTAACATGATTAACAACATGCTCATCAAACTAGGGTTTTCTTGAATATCATCTAATATTCGTGTACTAACTATACCTTTGTAATAAGAAGAATAATAGATCTTTAAGTATATTTTATTCACAATCTACACATTTTAATGATCAAAACCGTATACAATATGTCTATAATTGGAGCTAGCATTCATTTCCTACATTATTGGCAATATTAATGTGAATTTGACCAGCCAATGGTGGTCGATCAACAGGAGCAGTACCTTGAGGGTAGAGGAAGAGAGGAGGAAGAAGGCCTAGGAGAGTCGCGGCTGGCCTGAAGAGTAGGAGTACAATAGTGCAGGAGCTATGGTCAGAGCAGCGACCTGGAGAGCAGGGAGCAGAGTAGGGAGCAGGGTCTAGGAGAGGAGCAGGGGTGCCGCCGATGAGAAGTAGGGTTGGCGGTGGCAGCAACAGCACCAGAGCAGGCACGCAGAGCACAACAATGACGGTGGTGGTAGCGATCACAGCAGCAGCGGTGGTAACGATCACAACAGCAGTGACGGTAGAGCGGCGGCAGAATTGTGCAAATCGCCAGAGACCTAAGCGGGGCGCAATGAAATAGAGAGAGAGAATAAAGGGGAAGAAGAGTCTATCTGCTTTGCGCAGTTAAGTAACCAATCAATGTCAGTTATTAAAATCAACCGATGCTTATAACAATAGGTGTCGATTAACTCAAACAAACTGACACCTATTCTTAATTATAGTTGTCAGTTTAAAAAACAAAAACCGACGTCTATATATATATGCCGACAAAAAATAAATGTTCTCGAATTATGTCCATAGTCGTCAGTTTCCGTTTAAAAACCGACGCTATATGGTGGTGAAAATTTTCGCAGTTAAGCGCGCGCAAACACATCAGCGTCGATTACTGTAGGATAACTGATGACAAAAATTGGTCAAATTTCTATTTTGTGGAAAACCTTTAGTAGTCGGTTTCATTGTTAATAACTGACGTTGTTTGTTAAATTTTGGAGGTACTTTTTTTCGCTCGAAAAATTGGATTTGGCGGTCAATGTTTAGCGTCAGCTTCTTATTTGGGAACTGACGCTAAATAAAAAGTGATACCCGTGACTGGTCACCCTTCATAGATATATGTTGATTTCATTATTTAACTGACACTTTATTGTTTAGGCGTCGGTTTTGATATACAACCGATGCCTTTAAATGTGACGTTATAAGCCATTTATGTAGTAGTGATTGTATGTTTAATTGAGTACGTAAACCCCTTTAGTGTCAATCTAAACATCATTCATGGACAATTTCTTCTTCCAAGGGTAACCTTTGTGTGTGACCATGTAGATTCCAATTCACATTGGAAGTGAATGTTCTTAACAACTTATGACATCACAAGCAATGATCAGAATATAGTAACTCATAATTGCTACCCAAGTAACTCAGAAAGTTGGAGAAAACTTCAACCTACAATATGTGATTAGTGTTACCATGATAGTATAGTTCCTTTGCCTCTGACTTCAGATTGAACTCGAGACGTGGAACGTCATTCTCTTCAACATTCAATCCATTTTCCTTGACCTAGAGCAGACGGTCTGATATGCATGTCAGTTCACATATCATATCTTAAATCACATGAGTATGGCCATACAATTCTCAGTCTTGATTATCAAGGGGCCCTGGATATCATACTTCTTTGTAGGAGGGACAAATCCCATCTCTATCACTCACAATCTATCCCCATGTGTCAAAGTCACCCAACCATCACCTTTATAACAACTCATGTTTTAGGACTACCTTTGCTGATGTGAAAGTGTACGAATGACATGTGATGAGTGCATTGATTTCAGGTCTAAGAACCAGAATCAACACCATCACTATGAGAGATATTTGTGACTACCATTCCATGGTATCCATGTATCCCTCTCACAGTGGATCTGTTCGATATATTGTTCTCTAACATATATCTGTGTGCTTGACTTGATATCATATATCATGACTAACGAGACTCTGTCATCAGTCAACACACACTCTAATCTTATTTATTATTATTGTCTATTTTACTTCCACAGTAATATCTGACTAGGGACTTAACGAGAATCTATGTACTCTTATCAAAAATATGGTCTCATTGTTCAAGTCATGTACTTGAAAGCGTATGTCATCAAGTCACATCATACTTTAGACATCTATCATGTATGTGTCATCATTCCATGATTGAGACAAACATAATAAATAGAATTAACTTTATCATTATCAAATCAAGTATCACATGCCTCATTGCTATCATCATATGATTGGCTCTCTAGGCATGCTATACCAACAAACTCCCACTAGCACTTAGAGGCAATTACCCACAAATCATATTCCAAGTGAACTTAGCATGTCCATCATGTTTTTGCTGCACAAGTGCTTTTATGGAGGCTAAGAAACATATGTTTCAAGTGGGTATACTACATGATTCACATCCCCTCACTGTACGAATACTCATATGAAATGTAAGTGTCATAGTATGCTATTTGAAATTCCTTTGCCTAACCAGTAGCTCCATTGTTGTCACAATATTACTACACCAATGGTCAGAACCTCCCATAAGTTCATCCATATGAAATTCTATATCCATACAATATCCTTTAAAGTGTTCGTGACACAAAGTTACTTGGCTTCTTATTGTAGAATTAATCAATTATTTTATGTTGGAACGTTTCCAACTAACAATTCTTATTCCACGATCAAACACAATTTTTTCAATTTGGAAGCTTGCATCGTTTTAACTCTTTACACTCAACTCTTCCTTATTAACATAACTAAAGAACTAATCCTTTTAGTACTTTACAAGTACGCAAAGATGTCCTTCACGGTATTCCAGTAACTCTTATTGGAGTTCGACAAATATCCATTTGTCATGTCCAATACATACGAGATAAATGTATGTTTATATCATTTTATCATACAAGATGATGATTTCATATCTTCTTGTCATGTCCAATGCATAAAAGATGATCAGTTTGTATATTCTTATCATGTTCAATACATACAAGATAATTAGTTCATAATTTCTTATCATGTCCAATACATACAAGATAACGATATGAGTTCATACATGATAGATTCAATTACAAATGCATATGTCATGTACCCATGTGTTCCTTATTCTTCATAATAATTGCGACACTTGTCTCTTGAGAGACTAACTCCATGGAACATGGAAATGTTTTCTCTCACCATGCTGAACTCTTTCAGCATATAGCCAAAGTATGTTCTCTTACCTAGTACAAGAAGCTCTCTTGATCTATATCTATAGATCTTGATTCCTATCACATAGGATTCTTCTCTAAAAGAACTTTTAGAATGCACTTCGTTGCCAAATTTTGTAGTATAAGGATGATACTCCCCATCAATATGTGGAATATATATATATATATATATATATATATATATATATATATATATATATATATATATATATATATATATATATATATATTGGGACACTTGTCGCTTGAGAGACTAACTCCATGGAACATGGACATGTTTTCTCTCACCATGCTAAACTCTTTCAGCATATAGCCAAATTATGTTTTCTTTCCTAGTACAAGAAGCCCTCTTGATCTATATCTATAGATCTTGATTCCTATCACATAGGATGCTTCTCTAAAAAAACTTTTAGAATGTACTTCATTGCCAAATTTTGTAGTACAAGGATGATACTCCCCATCAATATGTGGAACATATATTTATATATATATATATATATATATATATATATATATATATATATATATATATATATATATATATATATATGGTCCCACTGAATTCTTGTAATTACACATTAAATCTTCATTTTGACTCAAGTAAAACTCTTTGACTATCTTGTCAAATTGAAGATCTAGTTCTGAGGTGCTTGCTTCAATCCAAAGATTGATCTATGCAGCTTCATAGACTTTATTTGCATTATTGGATTTATAAAACCTTTAGCCTATGCTACATACACGTCTACACAATATTATATTTAAGGAATGTGGTTTTAACATCCATATTCCAAATCTCATAGTCATATTAAGCTACAATGGAAAGCATTATCCAGGTGGATTCATCCACAGTAACTGCTAAAAAGATTTCACCATGTTCAATACCTTGAACTTGTTAGAAACTCTATTCAACCAACTTAGCCTCCAAGTCAATATTGTTATGGAAGACCCAAAAGTACCCTATGAGTTTTACCGCTTCAGGTGGATCAACCAAGCCATTTATTAATGTACATGGAGTCCATCTTGGATTTCATGGCTTCAAGCCATATCTCAATTTCTGGTTGTCATTAGCTTCTAGGTAAATTGTTGACTCGTCATATGATCAAATCACCTCCTTCTTGTCCATAAGATATCATATATCATTCAACATCTAGGTGTGCTCTTCCAGAACCATGAGTTCAGTGTGTTACCTAAGGAACTTTGAGATTCCACAACATTTTGTAATTCTCTTTATTCCCAGTGTACCTCTTTAAGTTCAATGTTTTTCTTGTTTGTCTCAAATATTTTGAGTTTTACTTTTCTCTCTCACTAATTCCTTTAGAAGTAGGTTCTCCTCTAGGATTGCAACCATCCAAAACACCTTTTTTATTGGATTTGGATATCAAAGTAGTATTCGACAAAATAACATTTATGTGATTTATGGAAAAAACCTTTTAAGAAACATTTTTCTTATTTAGGTTTTCAATCATAATCATTATGAAGACATATCAGGACACTTCCCATTCTATATCTCATATGGTGTCTTTTGATCTAATTCGATGGTATATTGTTTAAGTGTGAAGCATGTATCCAAAAGGAAATATGATGTTTAACTAATAATCACACTTTTACTTATCAAGGTGTGATTCCTTCTTTCTGATTCACTTCTCATGATACACTATCATTGTGTTTTAGGTGGAGTCCATCATGATAAATTATCATGATCTTCTAGAAGGTTCCCAAACTCTTGGTTCAAAGTATATCCACATCAATCACATCGAAATTTAATACTTATACCAAGTTTGTTATGTACTTCATTTATGATCTCCTTGAACACTTCAAGAGATTCATGTTTGTATTTTGTTAAAAACAAACTACCATATCTGCTAAGGTCATTAGTAAATATACTGAAGTACTGTTTATTACCTTTAAGTTTGAGTTATCATGTTATTCATTACATGTGTCACACACATTTGTCTCTTCAAGTATCAAGTATAGTTAGTGAGACATAGACATTGCCATCAAAAATCATATCTTTAAAACAAAATATCAATCCATTACATTCTTGTCCATACAAGATGTATGAGGATTTCATTGATAGAAGATGTATAATAGCGATTCACTAATTCTATTATATGCCCATGAATGTCATATTATAATTGTAATGGTTGCAACTCTTGCTCCACATAGTTTCTAGCTTACTTCTTCTTAGGTCCTAAAGTAGAGATCTTTATCTCTTTCATCTTCCCGATATCCTCTATGAAGATGTTATTTCCCTTTCCAACTTACCCCTCTCCATATCTTGAGTGATTGAAGACTTGGGCCTAAGCTTGGCTTCTGAACACTTCTTCACCTTTCTTTAGTCTATGGACTTCACTCTACTAATAATTATCACAGGTTTTGTCCTATCTTCATTCATTCTTTTCCATCAACATGCCAAGCATTTCAAACAATGGTTTGACCAAGTTTCTGTATATATGATTCACCCAAAGATTTGTAGAATCATATGTTTGGTCAACTCTTGATCTACAAGAAATCACAATTAATCTATATGCACAATCATATTAAACATATGAGATTATACTTGATCTCCATTTTTCTGATTATACTCAAACATTTTTTGAAGACATTATACCTTTCCTGCTATACTTGATTCTTAAGATGTATAACCATCTCAAGAATGTCCATGCTTTAAGCTATTTATGCAACTCATAGCTCATATAGCTCAGCATAAGGTTCTTGATGTCTTAGACAGTATTGGCATACTTCAAGTAAGCATCCACTTCTAGCCTTAGGCACATTTGGAGGGGTTCCACAAGCTCTGGTCTTTCAAGGACTTTAGAGTTTACACTACCTATTGAGAAAACTTCTCAAGGGTCCCAAACTAGATTTGATATTTATCCCATTTATCAACTGATAGCAACGATAATGTATTTATGTTTGTCATTTGGATTCTAAAAAATAATTTTGCAACTTTTCAAAACATTATTTTATTTGTTTGATTTGAAAATTTTGACGATATTAATTAGGACTTTAATTAATTATCACTCCCACTATTTTGTTCAAATTAACAACCGTCATGTATCATTTCAGAAGATTGCAACGTACAATCTTCTAGTGGCCAAGATCCATATTTCATCAAATTATGAGTCATCTTTGGCTGATCGCCAACAACTTGACTGTTTAGGTAGGCCATCATGCCAATTGCATCATATGCAACTCTTGGATAGATGATATGTGTAACTCTTTGCCATAATCATCTTCATGCCTCTCGGCTTGGGCTCTCCAAGTCACCAGTAAAGTTTGACCCAAAAGCCGACATGATAGATATGCACCATGCTTTGTTCAAATCTACATATCTACCATCACACTTCTATGAGATGGACGACGTACCATGCTTTGTGCAAATCTATGCTTGGTCAATGAATCTTTTCATGTGTGCCTTTTATGGAAGGCATCTAAAAAGGGATTTTATATAAGTACATATGCATATCCAATCACAACTTATTTATAGTACGTATCATATACATGCTATAACCATAACGATAAAACGTGCAATATCGATAAAAGTGATGATTATGGCCATCCTATTATAATTCCTTGGAACCACAAGCAATTATAGTCATATAAGGCTACACCTTATGAAACCTGCTATTGATGAAGATCTTTGTGCTTGAACCATTCTGGGTTGATCGGCTCATCCTATGACATGATCGACTCACCTCCTGGTCAGTTGGTTGGTCGGTCTGGCCTTCGATGTCTGGACACCTCCAACAAGCAGTTGGGCCATCAACCGAATGATCTGACTCCATCTTAGAAATCCTCCTCGATCTTGCAGGCAGTCGGCTCGTCTAGTGCTGAACATCTTCTTCTTTGATGTAACAAAAAATAAACTATCCTACTTTTACATAATCTTTGGGAAACCTCGAGTTACATTTGAGGGGAGAAAAGGTAGAAGAGAAAGGATCGTGAGTTACATGTGGAGTAGAAGGTAGATCCTCAGTATGAAAAATGATATGCAAACATCCATAACCAACCAAGCACACATAGGGTTTATAGACCATAACCATGCTACACATTCATCATCAAAACTATTTTAGAGAGACACATATCAATTTCATATATAACATATCATATATGTATATTAGTTTGTGGTGGCATGTGGTATTTAATTGGATATGCACATTAGTCATTTTAAATATACTCATCATATGTAATAAATAACTGATGACATAACCAAAATATGATCATATTGATTTATCCCAAAACACAGTATTATGATGTGGCTCTGATACCATTGTTGGGTATTTATGGCCTCAGAGTAGGCACCAGAATTTTTTTTAACTAGCTATTAATACATAACAGGAGATCGTATAAGAGACAATGTAATGGGAAGGATGGTTTTAGCAAGATTTACCTATTCCTGGGGCTTTCCCAGTGACAATACCTCACAGCCATGTGTTGTCTTTGACGCCATGTCTTGGACGGTGTCTATGAAGCTCCTAGTCTTCGCCATGGACTCTGACATCCACAATAGACTGCAACTGATGTGTCCACTTGAGAGGCAGACATCTCCCGCCTCTGAAGATAGTCCACACAGACCACCTAGAATTCCTTCAGTTCTAGAATAACTGGAAAGAAGGAGACAACCATCATATTGGTGTACTAGAACTAACTTGCTCTCCCGAACTCAGACTACTTTTCTATAATTGTCTTTCCCTCATTGTGCCACCCTATTTGGTAGCACTTTCTCAGTCTCTCTCAGTTACTAGAACGAGAGAGTACAACAACTTTGTAGAGAAAGTGATGTTCTGTGTTGTGTTCTCTAAGAATCCCCCGGTACCCCTCTATTTATAGTAGAGGGTAGGGTCAGGGTTCCCAGTCTGTTTAGGAGTATAAGGATCTAGAAATTTCTTGAATAGTTTATACTGTGTCAGACGAACCGGTTAGTTCATAAGTAAATCGGTCGGTTGGGTGTGTTAGTCGATCGGTTCACCCAGTGAATCGGTCGTTTCACATCCCAAACTTGCCTGCAATTGACTTTCCTCAATAATTTCCAATTAATGCAAAGATTAATCCTTATTCCAATTGAATTGAACAAGCAAAACATTAAAGTTTTCCTCTAGTCAGGCAACTCCCGATTTCCTCAGTTTGTAGTACTATGAGATGCCAGGTTCACCAAATGAACCAATCAGTTCGCTCACACCAGTCGAATGGCTCACCTGGGTGAATCGGTCGGTTGGCAGTCCAGACATTGCCAATGTAGTCTCCAATCAACCCGACACTCTAACTAGCTAGTTCATCTCTTGAACTTGATAGTTCTGAGTCTAGTCAGTAAATTGTATGTTTATTTGAGTACCTAAAAACCTTTAGTCTCAATATAAACATCATTCATGGATAATCTCCTCTTCCAGGGGTATCCTATGTTTGTGATCCTATAGGTTCAAAATTACATTGGCAGTGAATGTTCATAACAACTTATGACATCACAAGCAATGAGCGGAATCTAGTAACTAATCATTGCTACCCAAGTTACTCAGAAAGTTGGAGAACAAATTCAACCTATAATCTATGATTAGTATTACCGTGATTGTATTGTTTCTTTGTCTCTAACATCCAGATTGAACTCGAGGCATGGAACGTCATCCTCTTCAATATTCAATTCATGATCCTTAACCTATAGCAGACTGTCTGAGATGCATGTGACTTCACATATCATATATTGAAAAACACAAGTATTGCCATACAATTCTCAGTCTCTCTTATCAAGGGGTCGTGGATATCATAATCCTTTATAGGAGGGATAAATCCCATCACTATCACTCACAATCTATCCCCATGTGTAAAAGTCACCCAACCATCACCTTTATAACAACCCATGTTTCTGGACTACGTTTGATGATGTCAAAGTGTGCCCAATGACATGTGTTGAGTGAAGTGATTTCAGGTCTAATAACCATAATCACCACCATTGTTATGATAGATGAATGTGACTACCATTCCATAGTATCCATGTATCACTCTCATGGTTGGTCTGTCCGGTATACTATTCTCTAACATATATCTGTGTGCTGGATTTGATATCATTTATCATGAGTAATGAGACTCTGTCATCATTCAACACACACTTTAGTCCTATGTATTACTGTTGTCTATTTTTCTACCACAATAATATCCGACTAGGAACATAACAAGAATGTATGTACTCTTATCATAAATATGGTCTCATCATTCAAGTCACGTACTTGAAAGCATATGTCATCGAGTGAAATCATTCTTTAGACATCTATCATGTATGTGTCATCATCCCATGATTAAGACAAACATAATACGTAGAATTATCTTTATCATTATCAAATCAAGTATCATATGCCTCATTGCAATCATCATATGATTGTCTCTCTGGGTGTGCTATACCAACAAGTATTGCTTCACACACACCCACACCACCTCCTTTTCACTCATAGATGATATAGATCTTACAGGCGATCAAAGTCTTCCCGGAGCTCCCTTCCACATCTTTTTCTCATCTAGGACAGATGACAATAAGGCAATCAACTTCCACAGCTGTAGGAGATAGCATGATCGTAACCAAGATGACATGTATGGCTCACATCAATGAAAATCAAAGGAGGATATATGGAAACCTGATGAGGTGGGAATTGATACCCACAAGGTATGGTGACTATTCCTTCATCACCAAAGTAGGTTTCACTGAGAGTCTCCAATAGTTCTATAGTGGCCAAGGGATAGTGGGTAATCACCCCTTCTTTGGTGATTGGACCACGTACTAGGTGATTTCCTGTGAGTTCCTGGCATTCCTGGAGGTGTGATACATCCCTGAGAATGAGGAAGGATGGGAAGAAGAATGGGTGAAGTTTTGCCTCTTCAACACCACCCACTACCTCACGCTAAAGGAGTTCAACTCCATCTATGGGTGGTTAGTAGGGAACATCCATTACACACATAGCATCTTCAACTACTCATGGGCGTGGAGGGTCTTGACAAACTTGCCACATGGATTCATGATCAATTGGCACAAGAATTCTGTCATGGACATCGAGCATCATTTTTCTCATATTTTGCACCACTACCTCACCAACATGATCTTCCCCAGGTTTACACTAGGGCCGAGGAAGGCACATCTATATGCTTTGGGCATTCTTGACCTTAGATGAAGAGAGAGTCGATCTCATCTCCTTTCTACAACATATGCTAGCAGTCAAGAAGCTAGTGCAGAGGAAGCCCCCAAACCATTTTGGAGGGTTCATTACTCCAATTTGTATGCAACTCAACCTCAACTCTCCACCTCCAACCCGTTGAGGAGCTCCTCTAAACTAGACTTTAAGCACATCAAGCGTTCACACCTCTTCATTGAGTGCCATGGGAAGATGTATGTGTGATGTACAGTCAATGAATGTTAGTGGGAAAGAGCTCTACCTGACCCCATCTTCAACCTACAAAAAGTGTGATATGTGAGGTAGTCAGAGGAGGATGATGAGAAGGAAGAGGAAGAAGAAGAAAACGTTGAGACGAGACAAGGTGGAGGTTTCAAAGAAGAAGAAGAAGAAGCAATTATGTCATTCACACAAAGGTCAGTCATCTACAAGTCTTCTAGAATGCATGGATCTTCTAGCGTCTCTGCTCCACCACTGACTCATGAAGGAGACCCATACTTCATGGTACGTATGTTGTAGTCAATACAACAGGGTAAGTAACATTAAATAACAACATAAGTGGGCATTAAAGATGCTTAAGGTTGACTATATCAAACAAACATGCCATTTTTGAGAATGAATCCCTTTTCTTGGACAACTTGGAGAACATGCATACTCTCCTGCAGCAAAAGGAGAACTACCAGCAATCATTCTTTGACAACTACTAGAGTTAAGGATATATTGGCAACTAGCCACGTCCTCTAGAGATGCCTTAGAAGCCCCCAACTTTCCAGGTCACCTTGTACCCCCATGATCCAAACATGCCAACACCACCACTATTTTGATTTGTTACCACTATTACACCACTTTGATTGAATTTTGAATATGAAGACATAGTCAAGTTCAATCTTAGGAGGGTGCTAGAACAACTCTATCTTTTATTTTCTTTATAATTTTATATTCTGAACTTTTTGGATCCACATTTATCTAATGTAATCATGGAGCAATATCACCATGATTTCTGCCTCTATCTTCTATGCCTTTGCAACAAAACTTAAAAATTGGTTTTTTTTCTTACATAAAAATTCTTAAGGTAGCATCACCTAGAGGAAGTGTATGGGTTAGTCAACGTAAGGAAATTTGACATGAATCAAAGTCTTAATTATCAATGAATTGTGGATGTCAATGGGGTTGATCCTGAATTGATCAAACAATTAACATGACCTTAAATTGAAGTTTTAGAAAGAAATCCTAAGGTTACCATGTACACAAGTCAATAGTGGAGGGACATATCATAGCTTAAGAAAGGCATTGTTTCTTAATCATGTGATTCCATCCATTTTTTATGCATTTTACCCACCACCTTAAGATGATCAAGTAACCTGATTTGTTTGCTTTTTATTGCATTGCATTATATGATAGGTGGCATGATAGTTAGTGTCCTTTAATTACATTAGTTAGAAAATGAAAAAAAGAAGAAAAAAATTTGTGCATATCATCTAGTTGCATAATAAACGCATGTAGATTGCATATTTGCATCAAATATTTTCTCACATCATGTACCCACGTATTTTCTTCTGAAATTAAAGTGCAGGGATATATATCCATACCTGTCAAATGAAATGAAGACTAAGAATTGTGATTTATTATAGTGAATCACGGGCATACTCTTCAATGATGCTAAAATAGTAGGCCAATGAAATTAAAAAAAAAGAAATAAAAAATTTCAATGAAATAAAGAGGTAGATAAGGATGCAATGAACTCCATTCTAAATCTTTCTTCAAAAAGAGATGAAAACAACTACATGATGTATTACTTTATTTCTCTCTCATAAGATGTGATGAGACTTTTAGTGCATATATTATTCCTCCCATGACAGTAGGCATTAGAATTAATGCATTTTCTTACATCCTTCACTATTTAGGTTCACCACATTTTTTTCAATAAATGATTCAAAGTTACTTTTGATTCTTCATGATCCACCTACTTCATTCCATCCATTTGTCTTATTGGTAGGACATATATATGATTGATCTCCTCATGCATTCCTATAAGGAGAACTACTACCAATTAGTTTGGTAGTTAGGAATAGAGCAATGTAGTTAGGGAATCACACGATGAACCAAGTGAATGCATGATATACTATGATATTAACTACTCTTTTGATAGTATTTCACTGATCTAATGGTGGACATATTTAATGAATATTTTTGGTCATTTGAGAGTTGTTAATTATTCTATGGTCAGTAAGGGCTGGTTTGGGACTGCCAAGTGGGGGTAGTTGAGAACTGAAGTTCATATTTTGTCTCCTTTTGCTGACTTGTCTCAAACTATTCCTAGGGTGTGTTTCTCAAGGAGGATCAATATTTAAGCATAGTGGATTTTGATGCACTGAATAATTTTCATTTTTTATAGGCTACTTTACTATGTTTTTGTGCACTTATTGCTAATTTTCATATTATTTGTGCATGATTTATCATTATTGGCATGTGACACTTTTTTGTTAATATAATCACCACCATTATATTAAGAAGAGACAAAAGGCATTTACAAAGATTAGAGATACATACAAACTTGGTAGCCCAGTGATAAGAGGTACAATGTTGAAAAATAAGAAAGATCAGATAAAGGTCAGACGCTTCAGTCTGAATTCATCCCCAACATGCTGGATAAAACAACATTTAAACAGAATCTCTCCACGATCAAGGGTGTCTCTTGCATCAACATAATCCCAAAGATAGTGACCTAAGTTGACAGAACAAAAATTGTAGTAAGCATCTTAAATCATCACATGATAGATAGGTAGAACAAGATCACTACCCACATACCAGAAGGCACTAAGGTTAGACCTAACCATAGGCAGTGACAACACTAAAGGAGATACACTAAAGACTCCACGAGAACACAACAGAGGAAAAAATATAGAAAAATGGCATAATGGGCATAGAAAAGAGATACCCAAGATGCCCTACCATCATCGTCCAACCAAAGTAGAGAAAGGTTGCTGATGAGAAAAGGATGGGGATAGTTTTGGGTAAACCCACCCCACCACCTCAACCTAACCACTACATCTTTCCCCCTTCTCACGAGAAAGGTTGAGAAGCCATAGGGATAGAAAATAAAGATGGAGGCCTCCATCACCCAAACCAGGACCCCCGAGTCCTCTTACAACTACAGACCAACAAGGTTGGCTAATAGGGTAACTGCCTAGACAAAGGAATTCAAGACCCCAAACAAAGCAAAGGATAGAAAGATAGAAAACAACCAAAAACACAAAACCAAAAAACCAAACCAAAGAAGAAATAGATGGGAGGAAAGATAAGAAACTACTAGCAAGAAACAAGAAAGAAAGAGGGGAAACATGCCTCCGTCAGATTTGACCACAGGAGAGCTCCAAAATAGCTACCTGGCTCAGCCCCTAGGTAGATTAGAGAAGGAAACGCTAAAGAGAAGAGCACAACTACCACCCTCAGATAACATGTCGAAGAATAAGACCCTACCAAGACTAGGTCGCACGGCTGGCTCCTGGGGAGGACGAGTTGAGAAGCTTAGAGAATCACCTACAATCTGACCCAGAACTGAGAGGGAAGTTGAGTAAGAAGCTTGGGGGGAGAAGGTGGTGGCTATAGAATAACGCCTAACCCATCCCCCAAGCTAGAGCACCATGCACGGGGGAGCACTAGATCACCACCGCGATCGTCAGAACCCTAGAAGTCACAGCGTATTGTGGCCGAAGGATTGGAATGTGAGACTTAAGTGCATTGAATGTTTGTTATTTTTACTTTTCTATATTGATTTATCATTATTTGTGGAGGATATGTTCCTATTTTTAATTTCATGTAAACTGACAAGAACTGAATCAACTTAGTGTTACCGATAGGTATGTCAGTACTAGAGACATTTTAAGAAAATAAATAGGGAAAAATTAAATAAACTCAGAGGTACCGATAAAAGAATCGATAACAAACATTCCAACAAGAGCACTCTGAATTTGTCTCGGTGCACTTACACCCAAGTCGGTGGTACTGACTTCAATCGAAAATTTAATAGGAGATCACGGGAAAAATCTCAATGCTAGTGAAATTGACTCAGTAGTACTGAATATTCACAAAGGATCATGAAATTGAGAAGGCCTCAGTACTACCAGCCCGCTGTCAGGGATGCCAACTTGTCACGATTAGGTCATATTAAACATCACAGTTAATCTATCAATCACAATTCAATGGTGCCTCAAGTCATTTCTATGACTAAGAGGAGTGCACTGGACTAAGAGGTCATGTTATATTTTGTGGCATGACAGAGGAGATATGTCAGAAGAGAAAAGTGAGGAGAAAACTACATTCGAGGCAATTCGAGCACTTCTATGGAATGTTTTGCAATTGAAATACATAAAATCATTGTGTTCGTCAGAAGGAGTCATCTGAATTGCCTTATCCAGGGGTTTTTATTACATCTTTTATGTTTTCCTTATCTCTTTCTTCTCCATCTATGTGTGGAGTAACTTAAATCATGTGGAGCTAATCTCCTAATTCCTTAGGAACTGGAAGTATCCTGGTTGTTTATTATAATTGACAATTATACATTAATATTTATGTTTCCCTAATTTTTGGACATATCTCTATGATTTCTTGATGAATTATCTATTCTTTATCACCATACGTAATTTATTAGATCATTAATTTCTTTGAGAGAGGAATTAAGGGTTGGATAGGTCATATATTTACATATCTTATACCACACCTTGAGAGAAGGCCAACGGATGTGAAGGGTATAGCCTAGAGGTGTCATTAAAGAACATAACTAATAATTAAATCACTACAAGTGTGGGATTTTTATTAGGTTAGGTAGTGAATTATGCTACAAGAGAAGGTGATTCTTACTACATATCCCTTGGTCCAGGGTTAGGAGAACAAAATATTAATATGTTATGTTAATTGTAGTATAAATAACACTACTACAAAAATGGCTTATAATGTCACATTCACAGGCGTCGGTTGTATACAAGAAATCGACACAAAAACCCTTCAATGTCGGTTGATTACACAAACCGACATCTATCTGTGAAGAGAGGCCAGACATGGGTATGAATTTTTATTTAACGTCGGTTCCTCAATAAGCAATCGACGCTAAAGATCGACTGCCAAATCCAAATTTTCCAATGGAAAAAAATTACCTCTAAAATTTAGCATACGGTGTCGGTTGTTAACAAAACAGCCGCCGACTAAAGGTTTTTCATGAGACAGAAATTGGGCTAATTTTTATCGTGAGTTTTCTTGCGATAATGGACGCCGATGTGTTTTCGCACGCTATCCCCGTGAAAATTTTCACCCCCCTTTGGCATCGATTTTCTACGGCAACCGATGACTATGGTCAGAATTCGAGAACATTTTGTTTTGATCGGCATATGTAGATAGACACTGGTTTTTCTAGTAGAAACTGACGAGTATAATTGAGCATAGGTGTCAGTTTTTGTGCGGTAACCGACACTTATTTTTATAAGTGTCGGTTGATTTTAACAACCGATGCTGATTGTTAACTTAATACCACCCGTGCGAAGCAAACTCTTCCCCTTTCTCTCTATTTCATTGTCCACTCCGCTTAGGTCTAGCGATTTGCACGATTCCTTCTACCGCTCACCGTCACTACTACTATGATCACCGTTGTTGCTATGATCACCGCTACCGCTGCTTGCCTACTTCGGTCGCTGCTCTACTGTGCTCACCGTCGTCGTAGCTACTATGCTCTGGATGCCGCGCCGTCGCTGCCTCCCTGCTCGCTAACACCACTCCTCCCAGCTGTGACCTACTTGCCTGCTCACGGCCGTCGCGCCGCTCATCTTCTAGATCAAAAGGTACCTGCTCACCGACCTACTCGACCTCTCCCAGGTGGCACCTATACAACCCATACATTCACCTAGGGTCACAAACCCAGACGTCCAGCCTAGTTAAGCCTCTGGGCGGCCTGGGTGGAGTGGGTGGATGCTTGGGCGGTGCCAAGGCACGCCTAGGTTGCTGTTGGTTTTTTTTATATTTTTAATTAAGTTATTTACTGATTTGTGTTTATTTATGTACTAATTTTGTTATTATTTAATCATCTACTTATTTAACTTATTTATCAATTTATTTAACTTTATTTATCAATTGATCTGTATTTATTCGTCTATTGTTTGTATTTATTTATGTACAAATTCAAGAATTAATTGATCATCTACTGATTTATATTAGTTTATCAACAAATTTGTATTTATTCATCTACTTATTCAGGAATTAATGATGAAACTTTGTCATAGATTGCCAATCATGCTTCTAAAGACATCAATAATCACCCTAACTTGAAGAACTAGGATATGGATGATGAAACTAGGATTGTAGGTATAAGAATGACATTACATGTATTTTTTGGCCTAGAAACCCATCAAAGATTTACTCATTAGGAGTAAATCTTGGATAGTCCCCAGTTTGGGACTGTTCTTGAACACCTAATCTCTCTTAGGATATAAGTGTATAATGTGTATTGGGTTTTCAAGAAAATTTAGCATTTCGCTGTTTGTTCTCTAAGTACATATGTACTTGGAGAATAGCGGGGAAATGTCGCCGAAATTTTCTTAAAAACCCAATACACATTATACACTTACTAGTGAGATTAGGCGTTCAAGAATGGGATAGGTGGTACACATTTATTATATATAAGAATCACAACACAGGTATTTGTTGGCCTAGAAACCCATCCAAGATTTACACATTAGGAGTAAATCTTGAATAGTCCCTGGTTTGAGACTGTTCTTGAACACCTAATCTCACTTAGGATGTAAGTGTATAATGTGTATTGGGTTTTCAAGAAAATTTCGGTAGCATTTCCCCGTTTGCTCTCTAAGTACATATGTACTTGGAGAACAGCGGGAAAATGCTGCCAAAATTTTCTTGAAAACCCAATACACATTATACACTTACTAGTGAGATTAGGTGTTCAAGAATGGGATAGGTGGTACAAATTTATTATATATAAGAATGGCAGCACATGTATTTGTTGGCCTACAAACCCGTCCATGATTTACTTATTAGGAGTAAATCTTAGATAGTCCCCGATTTGACCTATTCTTGAACACTTAATTTCACATAGGATGTTCTAACCATTTATTATATATAAGACCTTAAACCCTAATATTTTAACCATAAAATCTAATCTTTTAACCCTAGACCCTAATCGTGTTCTAATATATGCTAGTTTTCTCTTTGATCATAGAATGGATAGATCATGGATGTCCATTCCAAATCACGGCACCCCAGAGTTTATTTATGGTCTTGATCAGTTTATTAGATTTGCTGAGGAACATAGGAAACAACTTGGAGATAGGTTCTACTATCCATGTAGGCATTGCGATAACAACGTGAAAGTCAACTCTGGTGATGAAATCAAATGTCATGTCATGTGCAATAGGATTGTACAAGGCTATACAGAATGGCACTAGCATGGAGAGATTTCAAACCTGAAATTAGTGATGTCAATAGCAGTGCTTGTGTGGAAAAAGAAATCACCTCTGATGACATAGATGTGAACAAACTAGTTCAAGTAGACATCATTAATGCGATACTGGATAGTTGTGGGGTAGAGCACACCGATCCACCTCCCATGTTTAGAAACATTGTGCATGATGTTGAGATACCGTTATATACAGGTTGTAAGTTTATGAAGCTTAGCGTTGTGTCAAGATTGTATAAGTTGAAAGCTAACAATAGATGGAGCGACAAAAGCTTCATGTCATTGTTGTCTTTGTTGAAAGAAATTATTCCTGAAGGAAACGAGATGCCAATCTCTCAAATTGGTGAATTTTGAAAAGATTGGTGAGAAAGATGAGCCATTCATCATGGCAGACCAAGCAAAACAATTATTCTATATTGATGACCTGACAAATAAAAATTGGTTTGTCGTTCTTCATGGAAAAAGACAGTTTACTGTAGATCCTATAAATGAAGACGAATACTACAAAAAGTATGATGATTCCAGTCCATTCTCTATTGGTTTGCCAAGTGTAAATGTTGAAGATAAGCCCGATGAATATTATAAATGTCAAGACCATGATGAAGGAATTTTACTTGACTAACAACTCAACCAATACTTGAGGCATGTATTCTTTGAATTATTTATTTTATTATCATTCATGCAAGTAATCTTTTAAATATACATCATATATCATGTATACCTTATCACTTGTGCTTTTATTATCACTTTTTTTTATCATATATACTTGCAGGTTCTAAAATGGCGAATGAAGATGAACATTCGGAGCATGAGCATGAGCACCATGAGGATGGTAGTGGTGATGCTAAGAAAAGTAGAGGTCCCACACTGATGTGTAGGCTGTAGGAGCTCAGGGCTAAAGGGGACAAATTTCCAGTCCAATTTGATATCACAGGAGCACCTATTAGGGAACATGCTAGTGCTTTCAAACATTACGTAGGGGCAACCGCGTGCAGTAAGGTGGCAATAGATATAGAAAATTGGCATGATGTTCCTAATGCCAAAAATGACCTCATATGGAACGATATATCAGTGAGTGGAAGTGAGATTACTTTAATATGTTTTTTATCTATTGATTCTAATTTATTTTTCTTGGAAATAATTCCTTTTCAAAATAACATTATTAATTGCTTTTTTGTATGTATAGGGTTTTTTTCATCTAAATGAAAAAGATCACAAGAAAAGAGTGCTACAACGTTGTGGTGTACGATGGAGGGGTTTTAAGACATATCTCACAAGGGAATTTATAGATAATCCTAAATAAAAGAAGAATGAAACAAATGTATATATTTTTATAGATCCTGAGGTGTGGGAAAGATTTGTTGCAGCTAGGAGATCTGAACAGTTTCAGGTAATAAAGATTGTGATGTGTTGTATGAATCTTTAATTTTATACAATTAAGGAGGTGAATTTTTTTATACATGTTTGCCAAGTCTAAATTGCAATACCTCATTTTAAATGATTAGGCTATTCACCAGGCCCAAAAGGAAAGACGGGCCAAAAATGTGCATGACCATCGCTTGGGGGCCAATGGTTATGCCTTCGTTTGCCAACTCCAAGAGAAGCAATCCTCTTTTGGAGAAGAGTCTAGTACAACTCAAGTTGAGCATCCACCCTGACACATGACATGGATTGATGCTAGAAAGAATCGAGCAGGTGAAATTGTCAACCCTGCAACTAAGGAGGTGGCACAAAAGATGGTAAGTTCATCCCAACTAAGTAAAGTGTAACTCCCTCAAACTTAGATTTATTTATATCAAATTGATATTGTGATTTAATATTTTTATTAACTATGAATAGATTGATCTCCATGAGCAAAGGAAGGAAGGAAAGTTCATCCCAACTGGCCACATGGATGAACTATCAGTTGCTCTTCATACGAAGGAGCATCCTGGCTGTGTTAGGGGATTAGGATCTGGCATAGGATTCAAGTCTTATTTTGGCCCTTCACAATCTAAAAGAGGTCGTGCAGGAGGTCTTACACAATAGGAGGTTGAAGCATTAGTAGCACAGAAAGTAAAAGAAATAATGTATTCATTTCAGCCTACTCAACCTTCTCAACCTATTCATACTGTATGTCTCTCAAGTGATGTGGTACAAGCCCATGCTCCAGTTGTAGAAGGTCATGGGAGCACTCCCAATGACCCACCACAACAATCTGTAGTAAGTTTTTGTTCTATATGTTGTGTTATTAGTATGATATATATATGATAATATATATAGTTGTAACATGTATACGTTCTACTTCTTCTTATATAACTTATATTATTTCAATCTAAGTTGGTATGAACTGTAAACTTGCAATGGAGGTTCCAGAATATAATGTGGTTGTAGCGGGCAAGGTGTACAACCTTCGTGGTACATTGCATTGCCAACCAATTACTGATGACATTTTCCGTGTCTCCATCCATCTTGTGTATGAAGAAATGGGGGACAAACCACTACCCATACCTAATCCTGAATACGGTACAGTTGAAGAAGCTGAGGGTACTATGGTGGGTTGGCCTATACACTTGGTTATCAATGACAAGGTATACCTTATTTCTACCATATTTTTCATATTTGACTATATATATGAACTCATGTAATATAAGTATGTAATTTAATTAACAGGTTTGTAAACCAAAAAGTAAAAATTCTACTAGTCGTCCTCCTATGCCCAAGCCATCTTTCATTCCCGAATCTACATTCGACGAATTGGAAAGAAAATGTAAATGTTTGTGTCGATACTTAGCCAACCAAATCTCGGGATCACATATGTCGGTCAATTTAACAGAAGATGCAGCTGGGAGGGACTTTGAGAATTTTATTTTTCTTGATGATTTTATAGAGTTGTTCCGGTATGATTGGCTTAATACTTCGATAATAGAAGTATGGATAAGGTTAGGATCTATGAATATAGAAAATTCCAATACACATTTTTAGCTTATTTCTATATATGGAAATAATTACAAATGTTTTACAGCCATTTATATACTGAGATCACAAACTTTGATATAAGGAATGTTGGATTCTTAGTTCCTTAAATCACTAGTCAAGTGGAGACACATTTTGATGATGTGAATGAGTACTTCTCTACTGCATTCAAATATTTTTCTAGTGAGGGGAAGGAAATTATCCTAATTCCTTTTAACGTCCAGTAAGTATTATTATTCAATATAATTTTAATAATGAATACAATTATTTATTTTAATGTTTTTTTATTCTTACTCAGAGCTAGACATTGGGAATTAGTGGTGATTGCCCCAAAATTGATGACTCTTTATTATCTTGACCCAATGGGTAAAACAACAAGGGATCACAAACTGAAATTGTCAACTATGGAGTAAGCATAAATTTAGTCAATGCTTCAACATGATATTTCTATTTAGAATTTCTATTTTACCAACTATCGTTTAATTGATAGGGGGATAAAGGATTTTTGTGAAGCCGGAGGACAAATACCCACAAAATTAAAGACATTGACTTTGAAAAATGTTAAGGTAGCTACTTTGATATTACAACCTCAAATTTTGCATGTAAAATGTAATAATTTTGTGAATATGGACATAATTAAACAAGTGGTATGCTTTGCTTCAAAGAATGGATTTCCATGCAAATATTCTTTTGGACAAGAATTTCATGATTCCTATTATTAGATCAATCCTTTAATGGATATAAAAGAGAAGAAAAGAAGAAAAGTCCAAATAAAAATAAAAGATAAAAGATATTAAATAATAAGCAAAGTATTTCTGAGAAATACTTGGAAATATACATAAAGTGGCATTAATGGCCACAATGGAGCAAAATTCGTTTATATGATTTCTAATAAAAAAAATATGAAAAGAGGAAAACGAAGTGAAAGATAAAGAGAAATCATTAAAAAAGAATAAGGAAATAAGTAAGACAATAAGAAAATGGATAAAAGATAAATGAAAGGATATGGAATATTCCCAAGATGTGATTTCGATCCATTAAGGTTCCTTGAGGTTCAAGGAACTCAGAATAATAATTTAATGGCAAGAGAAAGAGAAAATATGTGAGAAATATATATAATTAGATGATATCTTGTATCTAAATAAAAGGCACGTTTTCTTTTAGATAATGAGCCCAAATTTGGCATGGTAAAAAATTCAGTTATTATTATCTTTTCCTCAAAAGTTTGGATTAATTGGACATGTATGGGAGATATGCTTTTTGTAATAATTCCTAAGGTAAATGGATAATCCTTAAATCGTAATGAATGTTACAATACATCCTGGATATATTGTTCAACGCGGATGATTGGAACCGTTGATTAGAAGATCAACGGGGGACAAGTCATCCCCTAGCTTTCATGGAAATAGGAAACACAACTGTGGGGAGTATGTTTCCCCACCAATTTCCTTGTAAACCAGGACATATCAGAGTTCGAAAACATTCCCATTAGATTCGGGGGATCAATCTGAGTTGAACTACCCCTAGTTGCTCATAGTTTCCTCATATCTAGGACTTTTTCCCAACCTCAAACTCCACAGTTCACGACAGCCTGATGGAGGCCTATATATATATATGGGTCCTTAGACCCCCAACGGAGAGGAGAATACATCCCTTAGTTTTGGCCAAGATTTGCGAGTAAGATGGCACTATCAATTTTAGATTGGGCCATGGCTACTGCCCGTGACGACGCAGGAACCTCGCTGGAGGGCCGAAAGTCAGTTCTTTGTCCCTATTTTTGATCGATGCAAATTGGAACCATGGATGAGTTTGGAGGAGCATAGCAGAGAATACCCTACTTTCACTTGGTGAGAATGATGAAAGAATGGGGGAGTCAATTGAAGAGTTGACCGCCCGCAAAGCTGCTCTGTGCGCAAGGACCTACGTGAGGTAGAAGAAGAGGAAGGAGAAAAGACCTCCTTTCCCCGTGTCCCTATTAATAGGAAATGTCCTATAAGGTAAATTCGCACCCTCTCCCAGTTAGCAAACACATTGCCGTCAGTTTGTTTTTAATCCACTAAATCCACGTGGGAGTTTCCGATTGGTAGAAAAAGAGCTATCTTGTAAAATATGTATCTAATTAGGGAAATATCGAATGGAGGTGATCTATACATGAAAGTTGATTAAAAAATCGTGAAGAATCCAATAAAAAATATAATTGGAATCTGATGTTGCTTGGAATTTAAAAAGTACACCAAGTTATCACCTTTGCTGTAGTAAATTATGATAAAACCCTAATCTGATATGGAACTCGATTTTAATGACTCTTCTGGGATAATTTGGTTTGGAACCCTATTTTTGAGAAATATTAACCTATTTAGAATAAAAGGGAGAGTTAATTTTGAAAAAGGCAGTTTCATGCTTGTTTTAGGGTTTATGCACATAATTATGTTTAGAAACCCTAATTTGAGAAAATATGGGTTTTCATGGGTTAAATCCGAAAATATAATTATAGTACTGAGTTTCAATGCTTCTAAGCTATTTTGAGTATAAAAGTTCCTAATTGTGGATAAATACCCTTAATGTAGAAATTAGGGTTTTCTCATGAATAAAAGGTAGAATTAATGGAAAATCGAGTTCATATGTTAATTAGACCATAATGAACTTGAATTAATGATAAATGTGTATAATGATCTTGTCATGGATTAAAAGGATAAAAATAGTAGCTTTAATGCAAAAGAAGCTTAATGACATTATTAAGGGTTAATGGTGCATTTAATAGGAACATAGGGTTATATGTTGTTAAGGTAACCTTAATGTTGGAGTAATTAGGGTTTATAAGTAATGATATAAAATTAGGAAAAGATGAAGGGAAACCCTAATTGCAATGGAAACCCTAAAAGTGAACTAGAAACCCTAGGAAGTGAGCTATGTTTAATAGATCTGGATGACACGAGTAATAAAAAGGGAATTACATGATTATTTTAGGATCTTGTTGAAAATGCTTGCTTGCTTGGATTCTTATTTGCATGAATATTTCTGTTCAAATCATCAGATTAGGTATGTGATTACGCTTATGAATATCTTGAATTAGTTTTTCGAGGTTTTCTGAAGTTTTCCTCAATGACTTGAATTAAACTGCTGGATGAATTTAATTCATGCAAACTATAATGTGGATATGACTATCACTTAAGATATGTGCCTATTAGCTCAGATCCTGGTCCCCTCTGTGGCTTAATAGATGACCAAGTACATGGCTACCTATGGGGTAGGTCCATCAGGTCATTGGATGACTTAGTACATGGCTACCAATGGGGTAGGTCCATCAAGTCACATTGAGTTAGATATTGGGCTACCTTCGGGTAGTGTCGTGCGACTCTATTACCCTATGTATTGGCTACCTGGAAGGCAGGACCATGGGGGTAAGAATCTACCTAAAAGAGAGGTAGCATACAAGTCCACTACAAGGATAGCACAGAGTTAGGGGATAGGTAAGGATTGAGTAGTATGGCTTAAAATGTAATCTTGGATTTTTAAATGATTAATTGAATTATTACGTTGTTAACATATTTGCATGATTATTGTTTCCCCCCACATACCATCTTTATGCTGACCGACGTTTTGTTTGTCGGTGTTTTAGGTACAAAGATAAGAACAAACAGTAAAGTGGCATATGTGGAATTTAATGAGGATTAACAATCAAGGAGGATTAGTTAGAATATTCTCTCATATTGATAGAAGTTTAGTAATCCAAGTATTTCAAACTATGCAAAAAGTTTTAATTTATATCAGATTTCAGCATAGTTGGTAGAATTTGATAATTGTTATTGATTATTAGTCAAACCTTTGATCCTGTTAATTGGGATAACGGAACCGACCTTTTGGCCTCCCTTAATTGGGGGTTAAAGGGAGGCAGGGTCGTTACAATTGGTATCAGAGCGAAGGTTCCTTACTTAATCTTTAATAATTATTTAATTTTACAAAATTCTATTGAACCCAAGGGAGTTATTAGAGGATTGTCTGAAAGATTGAGGTGTCTAGAAAAGGACACGTCTGGGGGCTGGCAATATTTTCCTCTACACCGCTAGTCGGAATACGAGGACTCTCAGATTGTGTGACTGCCTGGTCGATGCCTTAGGATATGACTCGAAATAAGTTACCTTTAGGACTCTCTCATCTTGTTCATCCCTCCTCAACTCAAATTTTGTTATGGACCTTAAGGATTAGGGTTTTGTCTCTTCTCCTCACCCTCTTGAGGTATGGGTAAGGCTAATAAGGTCTAAGGAATCCTCCACCAAATTAATAAAAAGCATGTAAAATAAGATGTCAGGGACATAAGCTTAATAGAATAAGCGTAAAAGGAATAGATACATGCTTAGGTCGTATGACACAAGTTGTCATTACCCTCAGGAGAGACCTGAGGATAGACCTCCTTGGTAGGAGGATGAGTAGAGAGAGTTAGTCTTGGAGGTAGAGACCTCCATTAAAAGTAGAGGATGATGTTAACCCTAACCCTAAGTGAAGGTTAGAAGGAGAAATGACATGATGAGTTAGATGTCATGGTTGACCGGATGTTTGATTGGACATGCCTTTGGATTGCCATACGAGCCATGAGAGGTTGGCTGACCTAGCACCTTTGGCAACCCAACTCGGGAAAGGGTCGTGCATGTTAGAGAAAAGGGTAGCTCCTTCATGGATGAAGTTAGAGAAGAACCTATAGAACCCTATGGGCTTATGCAGGTAGGATATAGCTGGCACCCAAAGTACGTTAGTGGACGGAAGTAGGTTGAATCCTTGGCCAGTATGCATGATGGATGGATTATGGGATGAGCATAAAGGGCTAGGGATAATATTGAGCCAAATAGGTGTATGCTTGTGAGCTTGATCCTTCATGGAGAAAGGACCTCTGGCAGTATGGCTAGATGTGGAGTTAGCTTTAGAGAGAGAAAGAAGGAATCAAGAAAGAAGATTGGAAGCTTAGATTTTGAGACATGAGGAACAGTGGGAGTCGAGGATGATGCGACCTAAGTGGATGAGAATGGTTGCCTCATGCATGATCCTTGGAGGCTGATAATATCTTGGTTGCCTTTAGGGGAACCAAACCCTAGAGAGAGGATGACGTTCCTGGTACCTATGTGCCTATGGTATTGGTGTATACCTGCTAAGTGGTGACAAAGAGTGCTTGTGAGGCTTTATACCTTGTTTGTTGTTCTTGAGGAGGACTCAACTCTGAGGGGTTGCTCATATAAAAGGATCATGGGAGTGCATGACATACCTTGGACATGCTTGATTCGTGGTTAAAAGATTGAGCATGCAGTTGGACACTCAAAGGTGGATCTAAGGTTCCTAAGCCTAAGAGGGGAAGTGGTGTACCTGATGCTCATGATGATATTTGAGTTTCTATAGATTTGAGCATGGTACTCCCAATGTTTAGAGGAAAAAGGAAACCCCTTGAGTTTAAAGGTATGTTTGATGAACCACTCATAGCTAAGTGGATGACATGGGAAGGTATGATCGTGATCCAGTGTTGAGGATGAGAACAAGTATGGCCTAGCATGGTTTAATAGGTGGTCTTCTTGTGCCTTAGGAGCTTGCTAGGGTTAAGCATGCTCATGTGGATGTAAACCTGATGCATAAGGGTGTTTGTGACCTTTGTTATCAAGAGGTGTAGTTTCCTCCCATCCTGGGAGAGGGACCCTTTTTGGTAGGGTGTATACCAGTTTTTGGTGGTTTTTGAGGAAACCTAAAGAGGTCTCATAGGATTTTATGAAGCTAAGTGAAAAGTACATAGTATGAGAATGAACCTGTTGACCCATGGATAACCATCTCTAGGTGCATATGGATATGTTACCATGGAGGTAACTGGTATGGGGCTTGACCAAGGTAGGCAGTTTGCCATGACCCCTATGAAAGGATGGATGTCAACCCATGTATACAAGCGAGATGATGAAGGCTTGAGTAAGGTTCTAACTTGGAATTATACTATGAAAGGAGAACCCTAAGTCTATCCTAGGGTTAGGTAGGGATAAGACCTATGGAAGTAGGAGTTACCTAATTCCCTAGTTGCACATGACCATAGGGTTGGGAGGTAACAACTATCATTGTCTGAGGGCCATGGGTTAGGAGATTGATCACCTTCATGAACTCATGGGACCCAAAGTGCAGATGAGTAGGGATCTCTCTAGATGCATAAGGGAAGAGGGATGACCCCAAAAATGTCGGCACCCTATAGACCTAGAGGAGATGACCAAGGGATGTGTGTAAACCTTAGTAGGTTCAAAACTAGTTTTCCCTAGAAGTAACCTTTATATCGAGATGATTGTGATATAGAGACATAGGTGGAACGTATCAACTTGAATTTAAAGGTGTACTGGTAAGGTGGGATGTACCATCTCTACTCTTGGAATAGGAAGAACTCTGTATTTGGACTCCAGCCAAATGCTTATTTCCTCTTATTATGGGGGTGAGAGATAGGACAGTACACATGCCATACACCAAGGACAAATTTGATGTGGGTTGGAACGTTGCGATGAGATATGTGGACAATGAAGATAACATACCCTGGAAAAGTGAATGATACATGGATGGTTTGCAAACACTAAAGTGAGATAAGACAATCATCTTATAAGGATGTTGTTAGCCTGAGCAATGTGGAATTTGCAAGTGATGCAAGGTATAGGTTGATCATCACGAGGATGAGCCCGAAATTTTCTCGATGGAGATAGTTTTAGAGTCGAGATGAGATGATAAGTGGAATACATGGAGGTGTATGTATTCAACATTACTGAACACCTAAGGATATGAAGTGGTAACGAATGCTCTGGTTGAGGAATAGCTGCCTAGTTTGGCTAGAGACTAGAAGAGGAGGAAGATAGGTTTGGCTAACCCTTAGATGCAACGATAGCGGTTAATCAAGTAAATGATTGTTTAGTTAGCCAGCCTAGTCTGTGATGTAATGAAAGGATGGTTGTAAAACCTCAGATGCACTCCTCTGAAAAGGAAGGTGATGAAACCGGGTTAGAGTGGTGTAGGGTTTCTGAGGAATCAAGCTTGAGGAATCATGATGTGGCATACAACTCATAAAAAACATAATTAACTAATTCAGAAGCATTCATCAAGCAGCGGATTAGCAAAAATCACTAAAATTTAAAACTTTTTGCAAAGAGATCCATTCACAGGAAAACCCTTTCATTCAGAACCAAAGTAAAACCTTACATCCTGGTTCATATATATACATCTCATGTACTTTTGTTTCTCGAGGAATACAAACATTAACTACTCTATCTTAACTGTACACAAGTAGTATAAAACCCTCGAGGCACTAAACCAAAATCTCAATATCACTAACTACTACTCTGAGGACCTGAGAGTACAGAGACAACACATAAGACTCTATATACATCTGAACATTGCATGATAGTCAATGTCTCCACCTGAGACTTCACTACTGTCCCTGCTGCTGCTGCTGTCCTTCACCTCCTGAAGGATTCATGTCTCCTCGTCTGCGTCCACCTAAAAATGTGGTTCCCATGGGGGTGAGACAATTATAAAAATTGCCCCAGCGAGAGATATAACTCTCTGCCAGTAACATTGTTATTGCAACTTAAGAAGATAAATATGAACAGAGAAATCATATTTATTTGATAGTAGTACTTTAATGACTAACAGATTAGATCATCATTCTATATCAGAAGCATTACAGTTAAAATAGAATCAACATATCATTTATCCTTTAAGGAATATGAAGAACATGTATAACATCTATTCAAACTACAAGATCATTACAACTGCATTAACTCTCTTCAGGCTTAGATCATATATCTAAATCCTGGCATTATCATTGTGGAGTCATGGCCCGTAGCCATACTCTTTTCATAAAGTGTTGGGATCTTAATCCCTCAATTCACCATTGGAAATTATCATCCTTTCACAATTTCAAAACACTAACCATGTGATTCTGGGTAAATAAACCCTTAGCTCATCACCTGAGCATTGTTACCACATTCTCAAGTTACTAACACCTTTAGATCATCTGACCAAGATAAGTGTGATACTTGATGCCCATTAACTATCTTTCTACCTCTTACCAGACAACAAGATATATTATGGCACACAAGGCCCAATTATCAAATTCAGATTAATAACACATCATAGCTCATACCTGGCTATGCTCATCATCTCATGATACCAGCATGGTTAGCACATATGATAGCAACACATCAATTATCTATCAACACCATGCAAAAACAATGTTTTAATAATTTCAAGGGTATTATCCTTAATCCTTTACTAGGATTTAGGATTTCCATCACACATCTCATGTATCATTCATCCAATTATATTGGATTTATAACACAACAAGATATACCAGTATTTGGGGTGTTGGATATGATATCTATCATATCTTGATATATCACTTCCCTCAACACCATTAACTTTCTTGAGTCCATATACTTAGATAGTATTAGGGTATTACCCATCCTAATACTTTATGCACCAGTTCATCACATTCATCATGTAAAGTAGTGATCATTAGTCATTCACTTGGAATATACAACTAATGCCAATACTATGGATTCATCCATAAGTCAGGAATTAACAAAAATACCATCATAGGTTCTCTTAAAAACAAACTCTAAGTCAAGCATAGAGTACCACATCCGTGTAACCAAGAACGGTTGTGCAAAGAAAGTCACCACGGTCGTGCTACCTTGCACGGTCGTGCAAAGAAAGTCACCACGGCCGTGCTGCCTAACACGGTCGTGCTACATGAGTTCATTTCTTGAATCATAATCAAGTATGAATTCTATGTTTTCATTAGGTATTAGGGTTTCACATACCATCTCCCTTCTTTCTGAATAGGGATTGCATATAGCATCACCCATCATTAGGGTTTCATATCACATTGCCCATAATTAGGGTTTACTATTCATTCCCAATTAGGGTTTCTAATGAAATCACCCACAAATAGGGTTTCACATGTATACACCCTTAGTTATGATTTCACATGGATACATCCTCAACTAGGGTTTCACATGGATACACCCTCAACTAGGGTTTACTATTCATCCTAATTAGTGATTTCACATGTAGACAACCTCTTATTAGGTTTATACATGGAATCAACCTCAATTAGGGTTTACATCATGTATTGGATCCATGCATTTGTTATGCATTATTTATTAGTACCATTAAGGGTATCTCTCACCTAATTACATTAGGTTTTCAAAAAGGTTTGATCAATTGGACCTTCAATAACATGAGGTATCCAATTGAATTAGGGTTTCCAATGTTGATTCCTTCAATCATTGAATTCATGGAACCAATCATCAATTGGACCTATACTCATACTTAAATTGAGTTTAATAGGCCAACCTTCAACTGATTTGACCCTCAATTGACCCTCAATTAATCATCAATTAGGGTTTGTATCAATTGAATTAGGGTTTAGAAGCAATGAACCTTCAATATTCATCAATGTGTAACTAGTTGTTTTATAACTATCGAACCACCATTCAAATTGGATATGACCTAACCCCAAACGGTCTTGAGGTCATTTGGATGACCTCCAAACGGTCTTGAGACCTTTTTCCCATCATATCACTCAAATCTAAGCCAACCAAATAGAGTTTGGTTCATTGGATTGATCACCAAATCAGCATTGCATTGTATAACAGCTTGGTACCTTTAGACCTTCAAACACCTAACCATACTCAACCCTAGACCTCCAGACGGTCTTGGGTGACCACCAAACAGTCTTGATACCGTTTGGATGAGCTCCAAACGGTCTAGAGACCGTTTGGCTCATCCAATCTTTGGATTCTACTGAAAAATCTTCAAGGATTGGTCTATCAAGTTGATCAACAAATCAGCACTTAGTTGCAATATGATTTGGTACCTTTGGACCTTCAATAGGTCAACTATACTTGACCCCAGACCTCCAAACGGTCTTGGGGTGACCCCCAAACGGTCTGGATACCGTTTGGGTGATCCCCAAACGGTCTTGAAACCGTTTGGGCTAATCAACCCAAAATCTCAACTTAACTCATTGGAATTTCAGCACTGTTTTCAATTAGGGTTTGCCTAATTGATTAGCCTTCAACTCATGATTCCTTTGGATTTAACCCCTAAAATTTGTAGGGTCATTAACCAACATCATTAGGAACAGGAATATCAAACTGTCAATGCTTGTTCAACTCCACCAAACGTTCTTGAAACCGTTTGCCCGAAAAGGTCAAGTTAATCACATTGAAAATCAGCACTTAATCCAATTAGGTTTCCCTAATTGATTAACCTTCAACTCACGATTCTTTGGGAGTTAACCTATAAAACTTGGTGAGTCATTAACCAACATAATTAGGATCAATAATATCAAACGTTCAACGCTTGGGAAACGCACTCAAATGGTCTTGAAACCGTTTTCCCAAACAGGTCAAGTTGATCAGGTTGAAAATCAGCATTTAATTCAATTCGATTTGTCTAATTGATTGCCCTTCAACTCACGATTCCTTTGGAGTTAACCCCTCAAATTTAGAGGGTCATTATCCTAAATAATTAGGAACAAGATTCCCAAACGGTCAATGCTTGTTCAACCATATAAAATGGTCTTGAAACCGTTTTCTCCCAAACGGTTTCAAAACGTTTGCCCTTAAACGGTTTGCTGAAACCGCGTAGCCAATCAAATTAAAACGATTTGGAGTAGCTATCAAAACCGTTTGGCTTGGTACTTTCTTTGGATAAGCATCTAGGATGATGTCATCATCCCCTTCCTTCAAACAACCAAGAACATAAACTGTTCTTTATGGAAATTGCAGCAAAGAAACAAGAGTGTTTCAAATTGAAGAAATCAATCAACAAAGCATAGAGAATTGATGCAATAGCAATGTTTAAGGGTTTAAGTTATAAAACCCGCCTCCAATTCAGCTCCAAAGCTCCAATCTCACGCCATTAATGGTGGATGAAGCTCTTGCAACTCCCCCTAGGCTCGTCCTCAAGCTTTTGGATGAAAAAGTTGGCTAGGGTTGAAGAGGAGATCGAAATAAGAAGGAATCCATATTTTATTTTCAATTTCCACCATGAAATCAAGGAGAACGAAGGTCAAGGGCTTACCAACAGGTTGGGGCTCGTCCTCCTGTTGCTCCTAAGTCCCCTTGAGCTTACCCAAAGCAAAGGAAGAAGAAAGGGCCGAAAAAGCCTTTCAATTGATTTGGAAAAGGCACTTTTATAAGGAAATTGATGAGAGAGAAAATGCATTATTAAAATGTATTAAAATCCAAAAAATATGGCCGCCTCTTCCCCATCAAATCCCTTAAGGACGAGGCACCTTCCTTTGCCTTTAATTCTCCTTCATTATCCTCAATTTAAAGAAAAGAAAATTAAGCACCTTAATGCTTGTTATATTAATATTCCATATGTGAGTGGAAATTACTTTTCTTTATAATAAGGTGAGTGGAATTTCACCTCCTTAGGATATTTTCGTTCCTTATCATGGCAAAAGAACGTCCATCCTTATTCAAAATCAACTATAACATTTTGGTTGAAGGCCCTTTAATTAATACATTCATTTTTGCCCTAAATTGAATTAGGGTTTCACTTATGATTAAATCTTGATTATTTTAATATCAAGATTCTCTCTCCTCCAACTTAATTCAAATGAGATGCCCCTCTCATTTTCATTTCTCTACATGATGCAAAAAAACATCAAGGACCTAATTGAAGTGTTAATTTGCATATTGAACCCTAGATTTTGGGTAAATTGCACATTACACCAAAACTGGGTTTTAATGCACAAGGATTGCTTTACAAGCTTAATCTTGATGCCCAAGCTTGTAGAAGCCTTACCACTACATCATATTCATTCTTATGATGTCTCAACATCAAAGGAATATCTTATCATGCAACATTTGCAATTTTATCCCCTCAACTTGGGTAATTTGCACTTTAGTCCAAAATAAGCAAACATTGCTTCAAAATTGTTCAAACATGACCAAAATTGAAACATAAGTTTCTCATGAGCCCTAATTACTTTTCCCAAGATAAGATTAAGAATCTACTTAACCTTATTAAGCAAAACATCTAGGGTTAACTCATAAGACAGGTCAGGGATGTTACAAATTATAAACCCCTAACAAGGATTTCGTCCCCAAAATCCCAGACAAATGGAGGAACAGATTATTCATTAATAATGCCCTCAAGTCTCCACATATCATCTTAATATCATGGAGATATCTGAACTCTGTGATTTCACACAAAGCTCCTTTCATTATTTCAACCTCATCAATGTTTATGCAGAGCATAAACCCCTAACATATGATGTCCATATTATTGAAAGGAAGAAGCATAAAAGAACATATTTCTATCATCACTGAAGAATATCTACCAAAAGAGAAACATACATATCTAACACAGCTAATTCATTCAGCAATCCTTTATTTGTTTTGGGAAAATATTCACCAATCAAATTCACTGAGTAGGTTCACTGAGTATATTCACTAAGTATTTTGTTTGAAAGTATTCACTGAGGAAGTTCACTGAGTATGTTCACTAAGTATGTTTTTGAAAGTATTCACTGAGGAAGTTCACTGAGTATGTTCACTAAGTATGTTTTTGAAAATATTCACTGAGGAAGTTCACTGAGTATGTTCACTAAGTATGTTTTTGAAAATATTCACTGAGGAAGTTCACTGAGTATGTTCACTAAATATGTTTTGGAAAATATTCACTGAGGAAGTTCACTGAGTATGTTCACTAAGTATGTTTTTGAAAATATTCACTGAGGAAGTTCACTGAGTATGTTCACTAAGTATGTTTTTGGAAATATTCACTGAGGAAGTTCATTGAGTATGTTCACTAAGTATGTTTTTGAAAATATTCACTGAGGAAGTTCACTGAGTATGTTCACTAAGTATATTTTTGAAAATATTCACTATGGAAGTTCACTGAGTATGTTCACTAAGTATGTTTTTGAAAATATTCACTGAGGAAGTTCACTGAGTATGTTCACTAAGTATGCTTTTGAAAATATTCACTGAGGAAGTTCACTGAGTATGTTCACTAAGTATGCTTTTGAAAATATTCACTGAGGAAGTTCATTGAGTATGTTCACTAAGTATGTTTTTGGAAATATTCACTGAGGAAGTTCACTAAGTATGTTCACTAAGTATGTTTTTGGAAATATTCACTGAGGAAGTTCACTGAGTATGTTCACTAAGTATGTTTTTGAAAATATTCACTGAGGAAGTTCACTGAGTATGTTCACTAAGTATGTTTTTGAAAATATTCACTGAGGAAGTTCACTTAGTATGTTCACTAAGTATGATTTTGAAAATATTCACTAAGGAAGTTCACTGAGTATGTTCACTAAGTATGTTTTTGAAAATATTCAGTGAGGAAGTTCACTGAGTATGTTCACTATGTATGTTTTTGAAAATATTCACTGAGGAAGTTCATTGAGTATGTTCACTAAGTATGTTGAGAATATGTCACTTAGCTCTTCCTATTTAATTTCATTATACTCTTTAGATTGTTTCAAAATGATTACTTGATCAGAGTAATCAGAATGATAACAATCTAAGAGTTCCATACTTGCCTTATCTTCAATAATCATATACCTGGCCAGGGTATATAAGTATTAAGAATAGGTAGTATGCACTTTATTTGCTATCACATTCCTCACTTTTCATATCATTATACAAACAAGATTTTCCATTCTTAAATTTTCTTCAGGCATCACTTCTATATCTCAACTTTCAACATACATATAAGGGGATTATAAAACACTTTAAGGAACACTGAGTAAGATATAAATTCTCATCTCCTTTGTGTCCTTATAGGACTAGTCAAAGGAATTAAAAAATAACTACTTTCATATCTTTAACACATAGAATCATGATATGAAGTATCAAAACAAAACTATTGTATCTGACATGTCTGGGATGTTTGTCCACGTCCTCTATTATTACTAGGGAATTTCCTCCCTTGTGAGCCTTGCTGACTCTGCCCCTAAGGTTGAGTCATCATCGTATTCCCGCCTGGACAATCCTTTGCCAGATGTCCCCGTTGTCTACATTGATAACAAATTCTGGGCGCAGAATGCCATCAAGACCCAGTCACCGATGTTGATGATATGCCAGAGGCTCTATTTGGAACATTACTACAATCCCTATCCCTACTTGACATCCATTGTGTCTGGGTATGGAATCTCGATGATGTTGCCATTGCAGAAAATTTTGGTTTCTTAAAACTTTCAGACCTTTGTTCTTGAGTCTGAGTGTACACTTTCTTGCCACTAGTCTGCCGTTTCTCGATTTCAGACCTCTCTATCCTCCTTACCTATTCCACAAAAGTGGCAAACCTCTCCCTGTTCTCTAAAGCAGACACAGGGGTGGTTAGTTCAGTATTCAACCCCTTCTCAAAATGCCTAATTCTTTCCTAATCACTAACTGCCATTTGCGGACAAAACCGTAATAACTCCATGAACTTAGCTTCATATTCGCTAATGTTCATCTGTCCTTGTTCGATCCTCTCAAATTGAGAGATCTTCTCATCTAGATACGTTTTAGGGAAGTATCTACTGACGAATTCTCGTCGAAAAACCTCCCATCCAATTTCTTTACCTGGTCTCTTATCTTCCTCTATCATCCACCAATGACCAGCACTTCCTTTTAAGAGGTACACAGCATGTCTTACTTTTTCAGCTTCAGGAATATCAAGGATCCTAAAAGCCTTTTCTAGCTCTGTCAGCCACAGATCAGCATCTGATGGATTAGATGTTCCAGCATAATCTATGGCTCCCACCCACTGAAGTCTCTCAAAAGTCTTGGCGGCTCCATAACCCTCATAATGGGTTGGTACCCTAGATGCAGGTGGTGGCATCCTATCTGCCATATGTGTCATGGCTGTCAGGAATTTCTCAAATAGAGCATGAAGGGCTGGATTTTCTATCACAGCTGGGTCAATCTGAGGTTGTTCAGGTGCAAGCCCTTCCCTATTCTGGTCTCTTGCACCTCCTCCTGGTGCAGCGGTGCTGCCCTCAGCAGCATGTTCTTCATGTTGTCCAGACATCTTCAAGTTCTTCTTCTCCTATGTGAGTAGAAGATACTATCAAATAAACTAGAAAACACTTAGAACAGAGTCTACAACCTTAGTCCTATGTCTCTGTAGAATCAACAAACCTAGAGCTCTAATACCACTAAATTGTGGCATACAACTCATAAAAAACATAATTAACTAATGCGGAAGTGTTCATCAAGCAGCGGATTAGCAAAAATCACTAAAAATTAAAACATTTTGCAAAGATATCCATTCACAGGAAAACCCTTTCATTCAGAACCAAAGTAAAACCTTACATCTTGGTTCATATATATACATCTCATGTACTTTTATTTCTCGAGGAATACAAACATTAACTACTCTGTCTTAACTGTACACAAGTAGTATAAAACCCTCGAGGCACTAAACCAAAATCTCGATATCACTAACTACTACTCCGAGGACCTGAGAGTACAGAGACGACACATAGGACTCTATATACATCTGAACATTGCATGATAGTCAATGTCTTCACCTGAGACTTCACTGGTGTCCCTACTGCTGCTGTTGTCCTTCACCTCCTGAAGGATTCCTGTCTCCTCATCCGCGTCCACCTAAAAATGTGGTTCCCACAGGGGTGAGACAATTATAAAAATTGCCCCAGCGAGAGATATAACTCTCTGCCAGTAACATTGTTATTGCAACTTAAGAAGATAAATATGAACAGAGAAATCATATATATTTGACAGCAGGTACTTTAATGTCTAACATATTAGAACATCATTCTATATCAAAAGCATTGCAGTTAAAATAGAATCAACATATCATTTATCCTTTAAGGAATATGAAGAACATGTATAACATCTATTCAAACTATAGGATCATTACCACTACATTAACTCTCTTCAGGCTTAGATCATATATCTAAAGCCTGGCATTATCATTGTGGAGTCATGGCCCGTAGCCATACTCTTTTCATAAAGTGTTGGGATCTTAATCCCTCAATTCACCACTGGAAATTCTAATCCTTTTAAAATTTCAAAACACTAATCATGTGATTCTGGGTAATTAAACCCTTAGCTCATCACCTGAGCATTTTTACCACATTCTCAAGTTACTAACACCTTTAGATCATCTGACCAAGATAAGTGTGATACTTGATGCCCATTAACTCTCTTGCTACCTCTTACCAGACAACAAGATATATTATGGCACACAAGGCCCAATTATCAAATTCAGATTAATAACACATCATAGCTCATACCTGGCTATGCTCATCATCTCATGATACCAGCATGGTTATCACATATGATAGAAACACATCAATTATCTATCAACACCATGCAAAAACAATGTTTTAATAATTTCAAGGGTATTACCCTTAATCCTTTGCTAGGATTTAGGATTTCCATCACACATCTCATGTATCATTCATCCAATTATATTGGATTTATAACACAACAAGATATACCAGTATTTTGGGTGTTGGATATGATATATATCATATCTTGATGTATCACTTCCCTCAACACCATTATCTTTCTTGAGTCCATATACTTAGCTAGTATTAGGGTATTACCCATCCTAATACTTTATGCACCAGTTCATCACATTCATCATGTAAAGTAGTGATCATTAGTCATTCACTTGGAATATACAACTAATGCCAATACTATGGATTCATCCATAAGTCAGGAATTAACAAAAAGACCATCATAGGTTCTCTTCAAAAAAAACTCTAAGTCAAGCATAGAGTACCACGGCCGTGTAACCAAGAACGGTCGTGCAAAGAAAGTCACCACGGCCGTGCTACCTTGCACGGTCGTGCAAAGAAAGTCACCACGGCCGTGCTGCCTAACACGGTCGTGCTACAGGAGTTCATTTCTTGAATCATAATCAAGTATGAATTATATGCTTTCATTAGGGATTAGGGTTTCACATACCATCTCCCTTCTTTCAGAATAGGGATTGCATATAGCATCACCCATCATTAGGGTTTCATATCACATTGCCCATAATTAGGGTTTACTAATCATTCCCAATTAGGGTTTCTCATGAAATCACCCACAAATAGGGTTTCACATGGATACACCCTTAGTTAGGATTTCACATGGATACATCCTCAACTAGGGTTTCACATGGATACACCCTCAACTAGGTTTTACTATTCATCCTAATTAGTGATTTCACATGTAGACAACCTCTTATTAGGTTTATACATGGAATCAACCTCAATTAGGGTTTACATCATGTATTGGATCCATGCATTTGTTATGCATTATTGATTAGTACCATTAAGGGTATCTCTCACCTAATTACATTAGGTTTTCAAAAAGGGTTGATCAATTGGACCTTCAATAACATGGGGTATCCAATTGAATTAGGGTTTCCAATGTTGATTCCTTCAATCATTGAATTCATGGAACCAATCATCAATTGGACCTATAATCATACTTCAATTGAGTTTAATAGGCCAACCTTCAACTGATTTGACCCTCAATTGACCCTCAATTAATCATCAATTAGGGTTTGTATCAATTGAATTAGGGTTTAGAATCAATGAACCTTCAATATTCATCAATGTGTAACCAGTTATTTTATAACTATCGAACCACCATTCAAATAGGATATGACCTAACCCCAAACGGTCTTGAGGTCGTTTGGATGACCTCCAAATGGTCGTTAGACCGTTTGCCCATCATATCACTCAAATCTAAGCCAACCAAATAGAGTTTGGTTCATTGGATTGATCACCAAATCACCATTGCATTGTATTACAGCTTGGTACCTTTAGACCTTCAAACACCTAACCATACTCAACCCTAGACCTAAAAATGGTCTTGGGTGACCAATAAACGGTCTTGAGACCATTTGGATGAGCTCCAAATTTTCTTGAGACCGTTTGGCTCATCCAACCTTTGGATTCTAGTGAAAAATCTTCAAGGATTGGTCTATCGAGTTGATCAACAAATCAGCACTTAGTTGCAATATGATTTGGTACCTTTGGACCTTAAATAGGTCAACTATACTTGACCCCAGACCTCCAAACGGTCTTGGGGTGACCCCCAAACGGTCTGGAGACCATTTGGGTGATCCCCAAACGGTCTTGAAACCGTATGGGCTAATCAACCCAAAATCGCAACTTAACTCATTGGAATTTCAGCACTGTTTTCAATTAGGGTTTGCCTAATTGATTAGCCTTCAACTCATGATTCCTTTGGATTTAACCCCTTAAATTTGGAGGATCATTAACCAAAATCATTAGGAACAGGAATCTCAAACGGTAAACTCTTGTTCAACTCCACCAAACGGTCTTGAAACCATTTTCCCAAAAAGGTCAAGTTAATCAAATTGAAAATCAGCACTTAATCCAATTAGGTTTCCCTAATTATTTAACCTTCAAATCACTATTCCTTGGGAGTTAACCCATCAAACTTGGTGAGTCATTATCCAACATAATTAGGATCAATAATATCAAATGGTCAACGCACTCAAACGGTCTTGAAACCGTTTTCCCAAACAGGTCAAGTTGATCAGGTTGAAAATCAGCATTTAATTCAATTCGATTTGTCTAATTGATTGGCCTTCAACTCACGATTCCTTTGGAGTTAACCCCTAAAATTTGGAGGGTCATTAGCCTACTTAATTAGGAACAAGATTACTAAACGGACAATGCTTGTTCAACCATCTCAAACGGTCTTGAAACCATTTTCTCCCAAATGGTTTCAAACCGTTTGCCCTTAAACGGTTTGCTGAAACCGAATAGCCAATCAAATTAAAATGATTTGGAATAGCTATCAAAACCGTTTAGCTTGGTACTTTTCTTTGGATAAGCATATATGATGATGTCATCATCCCCTTCCTTCGAACAACCAAGAACAACAACCGTTCTGGATGGAAATTGCAGCAAAGAAACAAGAGTGTATCAAATTGAAGAAATCAATCAACAAAGCATAGAGAATTGATGCAATAGCAATGTTTAAGGGTTTAAGTTATAAAACCCGCCTCCAATTGAGCTCCAAAGCTCCAAGATCACGCCATTAATGGTGGATGAAGCTCTTGCAACTCCCCCTATGCTCGTCCTCAAGCTTTTGGATGAAAACGTTGGATATGGTTGAAGAGGAGATCGAAATAAGAAGGAATCCATAATTTATTTTCAATTTCCACCATGAAATCAAGGAGAACAAAGGTCAAGGGCTTACCAACAGGTTGGGGCTCGTACTCCTGTTGCTCCTAAGTCCCCTTGAGCTTACCCAAAGAAAAGGAAGAAGAAAGGGCCGAAAAAGCCTTTCAATTGATTTGGAAAAGGCACTTTTATAAGGAAATTGATGAGAGAGAAAATGAATTATTAAAATGCATTAAATTCCAAAAAATATGGCCGCCTCTTCCCCCTCAAATACCTTAAGTACTAGGAACCTTCCTTTGCCTTTAATTCTCCTTCATTATCCTCAATTTAAAGAAAAGCAAATTAATCACCTTAATGCTTATTATATTAATATTCCATATGTGAGTGGAAATTACTTTTCTTTATAATAAGGTGAGTGGAATTTCACCTACTTAGGATATTTTCGTTCCTTATCTTGGCAAAAGAAATTCCATCATTATTAAAAATCAACCAATAACATTTTGGTTGAAGGCCCTTTAATTAATACATTCATTTTTGCCCTAAATTGAATTAGGGTTTCACTTATGATTAAATCTTAATTATTTTAATATCAAGATTCTCTATCCTCCAACTTAATTCAAATGAGATGCCCCTCTCATTTTCTTTGCTCTACACGATTCCAAGAAACATCAAGGACCTAATTGAAGTGGTAATTTGCATACTGAACCCTAGCTTTTGGGTAAATTGCACATTACACCAAAACTGGGTTTTAATGCACAAGGATTGCTTTACAAGCTTAATCTTGGTGCCCAAGCTTGTAGAAGCCTTACACTACATCATATTCATTCTTATGATGTCTCAACATCTGAGGAATATCTTATCATGCAACATTTGCAAGTTTATCCCCTCAACTTGGGTAATTTGCACTTTAGTCCAAAATAAGCAAACATTGCTTGAACATTGTTCAAATAGGACCAAAATTGAAACATAAGTTTCTCATGAGCCTTAATTACTTTTCCCAAGATAAGATTAAGAATCTACTTAACCGTAGTAGGCAAAACATCTAGGGTTAACTCATAACCCAGGTCAGGGATGTTACACATGACATACCAGAGATCATGATTTTAAGATCACCATATACCATGGTATTACTGAGATAGTAAGAGATAGTAGCACTTTGGATGCTTAAGATGAAGATGCATGTGGCTTGTGGACATGCATGATAGAGGTCAAGGACAAACACTAATAACCCAATGCTTTGACATGAAGGATAAAGAGAGTTCCCAAGAGGGAATGGGAGTTCATCACTGTGGATGTTGTAGTAAGCCTCCCCTAGACCAAGGAAGGTCAGGATGCAATATGGGTTATGGTAGATCTCCTTACCTAGATGACATGAGAAAGAAAGAGTTCTGACAAGGGACAAATCGGGTTGAAATACTTATAATAGAGAGAGAAATGGTTCAACTACACCATGATGTGAGTTCAAAGGTTCTTAAGTATGATCTAAAGGTTCGCTTCTATAAGATGGAAGTAGGTACATGAAGAAATCAATGTTAGTACCGTTTATCACCCCCCCCAACTAATGGTTAGTATGATCTAGACTAGAGGGTCTAATGAGAGTGAGCGTGCTTGTTTAGGGTGATACCAGGTAATAGTTCTTAAGATGTGATGTTAACCACCATAGCCTTTATCGGGATGCAAGAAGTTCTATAAGGAGGTTGTGTTGGTCGCCACTTCATTATGATGATGTTGGTGAAGGAGGCCTCATGAAGGTCATAAAAGAACCACAGTGTGTGAAGATGAAGTCGCTTAATCGTGCAATGGCTGAGAGAGAGCCCAAGGGTGACATGAGTCACGAGCAGATGCAAAGCAGACTGACATGCAGTTCACTGTGGGAGAATATAATGTGAAAATCCGACCCCTCTGAGCTACAACTGAAAAAGCCGAGTCCCTGATATATGGGTCCATTTGAGATGGATTGGTGGAGATGGTTGTGTTTAACCTTACCCAAAGGATAAAATAATGTGTTACATGAGTCCGATCTAGATCACTATTTGAGGTACCAAAGCCATGTGTTGAGCCATGAACCTATTCAACTTTTGAGAGGCTGAAATGTCCTGAGTCACCTATGAGGGTAAAATATACCCAGGTAAGAAAGAACTCAGATGGAAGAATATGAGATAATGAAGGTTCTTGGGAAGCACCATGGAAAGGGTGAAGCCACATGGGAGCCATGATGGACATATGAAAGTCTTATCTTGTTTGTTTGCTTGCTTGATGGAATTTTGAGGGTAAAATTCCTATAAGAGGGGAAGGATGTTACAACCTCAAATTTTGCATGTAAAATGTAATAATTTTGTGAATATGGACTTAATTAAACAGGTGGTATGCTTTGCTTCAAAGAATGGATTTCCATGCAAATATTCTTTTGGACAGGAATTTTGTGATTCCTATTATTAGATTAATCCTTTAATGGATATAAAAGAGAAGAAAAGAAGAAAAGTCCAAATAAAAATAAAAGATAAAAGATATTGGATAATAAGCAAAGTATTTCTGAGAAATACTTGGAAATATACATAAAGTGGCATTAATGGCCACAATGGAGCAAAATTCATTTACATATGATTTCTAATAAAAGAAATATGAAAAGAGGAAAAGGAAGTGAAAGATAAAGAGAAATCATTAAAAAAAGAATAAGGAAATAAGTAAGACAACAAGAAAATGGATAAAAGATAAATGAAAGGATGTGGAATATTCCCAAGATGGGATTTCGATCCATTAAGGTTCCTTGAGGTTCAAGGAACTCAGAATAATAATTTAATGGCAAGAGAAAGAGAAAATATGTGAGAAATATATATAATTAGATGATATCATGTATCTAAAGAAAAGACATGTTTTGTTTTAGATAATAATCCCAAATTCATCATGGTGAAAGATTTAGTTATTATTATCTTTCCCTCAAAAGTTGGGATTAATTGGACATGTGGTTTGCGAGATATGCTTTTTGTAATAATTCCTAAGGTAAATGGATAATCCTTAAATCGTAATGAATGTCATAATACATTCTAGATATATTGTTCAACGCGGATAATTGGGACCGTTGATTAGAAGATCAACGGGGAAGATCAAAGGGGGACAAGTCATCCCCTAGCTTTCGCAAAAACAAGAAACACAACTGTGGGGAGTAAGTTTCCCCACCAATTTCCTTGTAAACCAGGACATATCAGACTTCGAAAACATTCCCATTAGATTCGGGGGATCAGCCCGAGTTGATCTACCCCTAGTTGCTCATAGTTTCCTCGTATCTAGGACTTTTGCCCAATCTCAAACTCCACAGTTCACGATAGCCTGATGGAGGGCAATATATATATGGGGCCTTCGACCCCCAACATATTGGAGAATACGTCCCTTAGTTTCAGCCAAGATTTGCGAGTAAGATGGCACTATTAATTTTTGGTCGGGCCATGGCTACTGCTCCTGATGACACAGGAACCTCGCCGGAGGGCCAGAAGTCAGTTCTTCGACCCTATTTTCGATCGATGCAGATTGGAACCATGGATGAGTTGAGAGGAGCATGGCGGAGGATACCCTACTTTCACTTGGTGAGAAGGATGAAAGAACGGAAGAGTCAACTGAAGAGTTGACCGCCTGCAAAGCTGCTCTGCACGCAAGGACCTACACGAGGTAGAAGAACGGGAAGGAGAAAAGACCTCCTTGCCCCCCATCCCTATTAATAGGAAATGTACTCTAAGCTAAATTTGCACCCTCTCCCTGTTAGAAAATGCATTGCCTCCAGTTTGTTTTTAATCCACTAAATCCACATGGCAGTTTCTGATTGATAAAAAAGAGCTATCTTGTAAAATACATATCTAATTAGGGAAATATTGGATGGAGGTGATCTATACATGAAAGTTGATCAGAAAAATGTGAAGAATCCAATAAAAAATATAATTTGAATCTGATGTTGCTTGCAATTTAAAAAGTACACCAAGTTATCACCTTTGATGTAGTAAATTATGATCAAACCCTAATTTGATATGGAACTCGATTTTAATGACTCTTCTAGGATAATTTGGTTTGGAACCCTATTTCTGAGAAATATTAACCTATTAAGAATAAAAGGGAGAGTTAATTTTGAAAAAGACAGTTTCATGCTTGTTTTAGGGTTTATGCACATAATTATGTTTAGAAACACTCATTTGAGAAAATATGGGTTTTCATGGGTTAAATCTGAAAATATAATTATAGAACTGAGTTTTCATGCATCTAAGCTATTTTGATTATAAAAGTTCCTAATTGTGGATAAATACCCTTAATGTAGAAATTAGGGTTTTCTCATGAATAAATGGTAGAATTAATGGCAAATCGAGTTCATATGTTAATTAGACCATAATGAACTTTGAATTAATGATAAATGTGTATAATAATCTTGTCATGGATTAAAAGGATAAAAATAGTAGCTTTTAATGAAATTATTAAGGGTTAAGGGTGCCTTTAATAGGAACATAGGGTTATATGTTGTTAAGGTAACCTTAATGTTGGAGTAATTAGGGTGTATAAGTAATGATATAAAATTAGGAAAAGATGAAGGGAAACCCTAATTGCAATGGAAACCCTAAAAGTGAACTAGAAACCCTAGGAAGTGAGCTAGGTTTAATAGATCTTGATGACATGAGTAATAAAAAGAGAATTACATGATTATTTCAGGATCTTGTTGAAAATGCTTACTTGCTTGGATTCTTATTTGCATGGATATTTTTGTTCAAATCATCAGATCAGGTATGTGGTTATGCTTATGAATATCTTGAATTAGTTTTTCTAGGTTTACCGAAGTTTTCCTCGATGACTTGAATCAAACTGTTGGGTGAATTTAATTCATGCAAACTATAATGTGGATATGACTATCACTTAAGATATGTGCCTATTAGCTCAGATCCTGGTCCCCTCTGTGGCTTAATAGTTGACCTTGTACATGGCTACCTATGGGGTAGGTCCATCATGTCATTGGATGACTTAGTACATGGCTACCAATGGGGTACGTCCATCAAGTCACATTGAGTTAGATATTGGGCTACCTTCGGGTAGTGCCATGCGACTCTATTACCCTATGTATTAGCTACCTGGAAGGTAGGACCATGGGGGTAAGAATTTACCTAAAAGAGAGGTAGCATACAAGTCCACTACAGGGATAGCATTGAGTTAGGGGATAGGTAAGGATTGAGTAGTATGTCTTAAAATGTAATCTTGGATTGTTAAATGATTAATTGAATGATTACGTTGTTAACATATTTGCATGATCATTGTTTCACCCCACATACCAGCTTTATGCTGGCCGACGTTTTGCTTGTCGGTGTTTTAGGTACAAAGAAAAGAACAAATAGTAAAGTGGCATATGTGGAATTTAATGAGGATTAACGATCAAGGAGGATTAGTTAGAATATTCTCTCATATGGATAGAAGTTTAGTAATCTAAGTATTTCATGGTATGCAAAAAGTTTTAATTTATACCAGATTTTAGCATAGTTGGTAGAATTTGGTAATTGTTATTGATTATTTGTCGAACCTTTGATCCTGTTAATTGGGAGAACGGCACCGACCTTTTGGTCTTCCTTAATTGGGGGTTACCGGGAGGCGGGGTCATTACATTTGACAACTGCTTAGTCTTATATGTAGTAATTTGCAACTCTTATATGTCAACTCTTGTAGTCTTATCTCAAATCTTGTTTATAGTAGTTTACTAACATCAAGTATAATTCGTTATTTGTAGTGTCCTATGCAAAATAATGATTGGGCTTGTGGCTACGATGTAAAGAAATATATACAAGCTATTGTCAAACAAGCATCACATGAAATTCAGACTACCTGTCAGGTAATAAAGAATAACATCATAAATTTACAAGTGATTGTAGTCATTTTATAAAATATTAGCATGTGCATTTTCTATTACAGATCTTTACAACTCAGCCTTACACACGTGAGGACTTGAATGAATTTTGAGAAGAGTGGTCTGATGCTTTTCTATATGAAGTCAATATAGCATTGGATTAAATATGTCAGCTCCATTTATGTATGTGGTTTGAGTACTCTTTCATATTTACTTTTGTATCTGACATATATCATCTCAGACTTGCAATCTATCATTTTGTAAATTATGATGTGATTATGAATCATTTTTGCTATGAATGTGTGGTTTTGAATGGTGACAGATGAGTATCAATGCTCCCCTCTCCCAGATTATATGAATCTTCATGTTATTCTATTCTATTTTAGTTTCTGTAGAAATTAAAAAAAAAATCGTAACTTCTAGCATCAGTTTTTTTAAATAACTGACCCTAAAGATTGAATAACCACTTCAGCATACACTCTTCGGTCGAGAAAATTGTCGATCGAAATCTAACTTCTAGCATCGGTTTGTTTAAATAACTGACCCTAAAGATTGAATAACCACTTCAGTGTACATTCCTCGATCGAGAAAATTGTCGACCGAATATAACTTCTAGCGTCGGTTTTTGTAATGAACCGACACTAAAGGTCCTTTATAAGGTCGATTATTTATAAAAACCGACCCTAGAAGATTGAATAAACATTTTAGCGTACACTCCTCGGTCGAGATCTTTTCAGTCGACAATTTTCTCGACCGAGGGAGTTTACAAGGTCAGTTTTTTGGAATAATCGACCTTACATGCTCTTGTTTCATGCTTGAAATAATATCGGTCGACAATTTTCTTGACCGAGAGAGTTTATAGGGTTAGTTTTTTTTAATAACCGACCTTACAAGCTCCTTTTTCTCGCTTGGGTCAGATTTTTTACAACCTTTTGCATCGGTGTTTACTCTGTAAGGTCGGTTTTATTTTAACAAAAAAACTAATGCTATAGAGCAAATTCTATAGCGATGGCCACTTAGGGGTCGGTTATAAAGTGACGCTAAAGGCCTAACAAAACTGACGCTATAGACCATTCCTGTACTAGTGTCATGGTACATCTTGTTGTCCACTTGACTAGGGAAGTGAAAATGTTGGGACCATTTTTTGTGCATTGGATGTATCCCTTTGAACGATACATGAGCATTTTTAAAGGTGATGTTCGAAACCGTTATCGGCCTAAAGGGAGTATTATTGAGGGTTATGTGGTGAGAGAGGTTATGGATCTTTGCAATGACTTTCTGAGTGCTAATGACACTCCTGTTAATGACAAGAATATTGAGGAGCATTTTGGCAAAGGAATTTTGGGATCGCGGATGAAAGTAATCAGCCATGAGCAATTGGAACAAGGTCACTTGTATATTTTACACAACATCGACGAAGTGAGTGTTATATCGAGGAACATACCAATTTCATCAAGAGACAATATCCTCGAGCCAATTCAATGTGGCTTGCTAGAGAGCATAACAAGATATTTGTTAAGTGGTTTGAAGATAAAGTCTTACATCAACTATCTCAAACACCATATAATCTTACCAAAACTATCAAAAGCCTCACCTTTAAACCAAAATTGAGTGTTATGTCTTATGAAGGATTTGACACAAATGGATTCTCATATTACACAAAGTGTCAAGATGATAAGAGTGTCGTCCAAAATAGTGGGATCACCCTACAAGCGTCTTCATTGTTTTTTGCAAGTGCAAAGGATAAGAGTCCATGTGACGCTAAAATGTCATATTACGGTGTCATTAAATACATATGGGAGTTTGACTACGGAGATTTTAGAATTCTGATTTTTAAATGTAAATGGGTTGATAACACCAAAGGAGTTATAGTGGATGAATTGGGTTTCACATTAGTGAACTTTGAAAAGATTGGCGAGAAGGGTGAATCATTCATATTGGCATCACAAAAGAAACAAGTATTTTATATTGATGATCCTGTAAATGAAAAATGGTCGGTTGTTCTTCATGGTAAAAGACAGTTCATTGAAGATCCTATAGATGAAGAATAATACTATAATAAGTATGATGACTCCAGTCCATTCTCAGTTGTGTTGCCAACACCACCAAATATTGAAGCTAATGATGACTTGTACGTGCACGAAGATCACAATTAAGGATTGTTAATTGATAAAAGATCACAATATTAGAGGCATGCATGTTTATATTTTTTTATATGTTTTATTTTTCTAAATGTGAACTTTATAATGTGAACTTTACAATGTGAATGTGAACTTTACAATGTGAATTACTTTACAATGTGAATGTGAACTTTACAATGTGAATTACTTTACAATGTGAACTTTACAATCTGAATGTGAACTTTTAGATGGCTGAGCATTCACATGATGACCGTGCTGATGATTACTGTGAGGGTGAGGATGTCAATGCGCCGCCTCACAATGTAAGTTTTAAAAATATATCCTATATTTCTATCTATATGTTCATTTATAATTATATCATGTAAGTGTGTTTTTTTTGTCAAATTTTAGGTTGGTGATGTACCCCCTGAATAAATTGTGGCACTTGATTAGCAGCAAAAAAATTGAGAAAGTAAGGGACATCACAATGATGAACAAGTTACTACAGAAAAGGGGAAATGGACCCCAACTGGCTGTGGATTTCGATCATGTAGGAAATCCAGTTGGAGTGAACCGCAACTCACTTATTTCATACTTGGTGTTCTTACTCACAGCCATTGTAGTCCTATTTTTGAATCCTAGCATAAAGTTCCTAAGGGGAAGAAAGACTTAGTATGGAAGGAACTATGTGTGAGTTATTATTATTTGCAATTCTATGTTTGTAGATTACTAATTTTTAGGATACTAGTTAATAGCAATTCTATTTTGTAGAGTATATTTGATCTGGATGAAAAGCTACATTGTAAATGCGTGATGCAACGCTATGGGAGGTTCCTAAGGAACTATAGGACAAATCTCAACCGATATTACATACACGATGATGAGAAGAGGTTCTTGATTGATTTCCAATTGTAGACATTGATCACTTTTTGACTAACTCTACACTAATAATTTTTGTTTGTATTCTCTTTCAAAAATAAATTTAGGAAGAAGACAATCATTGAGAAATGGAACTACCTAGACACCAAATACTGGGAGGAGTTTGTCTCCCAAAGAAAAATAGATGAATTCAAGATATTAAGTGCCACTCCCAATTTAATTAATATACGTTCTTATGTATTCACCTATTCAAGATTAACCTTTAGTGTTACTAACCAAATCAATGTACTTACTAACAAGGCTATCAATGATGCTCAAAGAGAAAAGCGTGCACTGAATGTGCATGACCACATAATGGGTCCAAGAGGCTATGTAGGCATTCCCCAAAGACTACAGGCTGAGTCTACATCTCAATTGGCTGCTACTCAGGAGTCCTATACTATTGGTCCCGCACCTCTTCCTCACCATGCTATGTGAATAGCTGGAAGGCAAAATAAGAAGGGAGATATAATGAAGCCCACAACTTCTTAGGTGTCTGTAAAAATGATAAAATTCAACTCTTAGAGAAATCGATCGATATTGATTATTGTTACGTTTACTTACCTATTTCTGTTGATGGTGATTAGCGGGAGCTGCACGAGCAGAGGAAGGAAGGAAAGTTCATCCCTGAGGGCACAAAGGATGAATTGGCAGTTGCTCTGGGTAACCCAGAGCATCCTGGACGTGTTAGAGGTGCATGAGCTAGTGTGGGCATCAAAGCGTTCTTTGGGCCATCCCAACGTAAATATGTCCCAAAAGAGGGACTTTCACAAGCTGAGGTAACCTATTCTTTTTTTCGAATGTTATTGTGAAAGGGAATTCAGTAATCAGAAGCTAGCATTTCTTTTATCCATGTATAGGTAGATTCATTAATTGGTAAGCGAATCCAAGAAGCAATGACGAAGTGGCAGGCGTCTCAGACTGCCACTCAGACAGTACATGTAGCGGGCCACTCTTTTCCCTTCAGAGGTTGGGAGTAATCTTGTAGACCCACCACCTAGCACGTCCGTTGTAAGTATTTTTATGACATAGTAGCTAGTCTTTTCAAGATTATATGTTAATGTATATATGTATATAACATTCTTTACATAAATTTGTAGGGGTTGAATCCATGCCGTCTAAAAAGTCAAGAATATGTCGCTGCAGAGTTGTCGACTTACCCACCCCTTTCAGGGGAAATGTTTCATGGGACTCCAGTACCAGATGGTGCGGTTCGTGTGAGTCAGATAAGTGTTGTCCCCAAATGGAGGGATCTTACATTGCCATATGCCCACCCAGATATAGAAACACTTGGTGAGGTAGAAGGTGGAGTGATATTGTGGCCCAAAGTGGATGTCGTCTATACTAATATTGTATGGTAAATTTACATTACGTTAATTTGTTAGTGTGTATGTATATATGAATCAATTGATCTGAAATTATATATTGAGGTCAAAGTACCAAGTTTGCTTCCAAGGGACCTACATGCCTCGTTAGGTCCTAATTGTAGAGGTATGGTAGATTGGATAGGCGAACATGATCCAAATTTCCATATAATGTTATTATTCCGGAGGAAGCTGTAGGTCAATCATACGATAACAAGATATTTGTACAAGATATTTTGGAGATGTTTCATTATGCTTGGCTGAATACAACTATGATAGAGCTATGGATATGGTGTGATCTTGTTTATACATCCATATACCTTGTTTTATATACGGTGATCTGGTTTCTTATATATTAATGCATACATAATACACATTTTGCATCCACTTACACACGATATGTACATATTTTTCATTTCTCCATGTGGGATTTTTGGTTCCAACTTTGATTAGTCTTGTAGGTAAAAACCCTAGGTCTGTTACTTCATATTCCTGTGATATTTTTCAATGTTTTGCTAAAAACAAGAAGACGGTGATAATAGCTCCATTCAATGTCAGGTAAGTTTACTTTGCTTATAATTTGGACTTAAGAAAATTACATTTTTATTGTGACTTTGATTTATTAATTTTTAACTTTCTTGCCTCTAGTGGTAAGCTTTGGGAGTTACTAGTTATTGTCCCCGAGACGTTCACTATCTATTATCTGGATCCTGTGGGGAAGGAATTGAATATATATGGGCACCCAATGAAAAAGCCATTATTCCCATGTGAAATATTTCAAATTTTTATATTCATTTACATATGTTATTACATTACTATTTAATTATGCAATTTAATGTGTTACATTTACATGTAGGGCTTTAGAAGAGTTCAAAAAAGATGGAGGAAAGGTCCCCAAGAAAAAGAACCAACCACTAACTTGGGAGAATGTGAAAGTAATTTCCCGACTCCAATGTATATATATTATTTATGTGAACTGTGATTATTTGTATTTTTGATTATTTTGTATGTTTCAATTTATAGTGTGCTACACAAGACAATGACTGGTCATGTAGATACTATGTGATGTGATTTATTAGCATAATTATCGAACATATCGCAATGGAAATCGATACCATACATTAGGTATTATATGTAGTCTCATTAGATTATATGAAATATATCAATCTTATTACATATTATTAATAATATATATACAACATTCTCTTTACAGGTGTTTAAAACTGAATTCACTACATGTGAAAAGTTATTAGATGTACATACTCCCTATATGGTGGAAGCGTTAAATGATGTAAGAGAAAAATGGGCAGAAGCCCTATAAGTAGTGGGAATTTTTAAATATAATTGGGATACTCATGGAGATAATGACATGATGAATAAAGAATGATATTTCTAAACTTTGTTTTCATAATTATTTTCGTGTGAATGTGAATGAATTTTTCTGAATTGTCATATTTGCAAATGTGAAGATGATCAATACATGAATGTTTCTACATGTGTCTAAATATGAAAAGAGATGAAATGAATGGAACAATAGGTTGCTAAATGTGTGTGAAAATGGAGGAAATTTGAAATGGAACTACTAGTTTCTACGTGTGTGTGATGAAAAATAATATAAATTAAATATACGTATACATGTGTGTGATCATTAATTGTTGTCCATCTTGTTGATTTTGCATGTTTGTGTCCTGTTGTTGACTGATATCAATGGATGTCGTAAACCTACAGTTTAAAACTGAATTGTAGGTTCTGCATCCTACTGACCAGCCATACAATAGGCCTACAAACTGATAAGAAAAAAAATCAGAACATAGGTGTCTGTTATTTGTAAAAAGTGACAATAAATAGTTATAGTGTCAGTTATATATATAAAACCGACGCTGATGGTGCCCTTGCTGGCGTCTTTTTTGGTGGTGGGAAGGGGTATGGAGTCAGTTGTTAATTAATAACCGACGTCTTTAATCAGGTTATACTATTAGTTTTCTTTAAGAACTGACGTCTATAGTCCCCTTACTGGCGTGTTTTTGGTGGAGGGAAGGGTTATGACATTGGTTGTTGACGAATAACTGATGTTTTTAATCATGTTATAGTGTCAGTTTCAATAAAGAACATACACCTATAGTCCCCTTGCTTGCGTTTATGGTGGCAGGAAGGTTTATGGTGTCGGTTGGAAACTGACAATGAAAGTGTCAAATTTTAGCGGCACCCACTTGGGTGTCGCTTGGAAACTGATGCCTTAGGCCTTAAATAACTGATGCCAAAGGCCTTTTCTGTAGTAGTGTAATGGGGACATTGTATTCCTACGGAATCCATTCCATCTGTGATAACAACCTCAACAATTTAGTTTTGATTCTTGCAATTAGTCAATTAATCAACCAATCACCTTTCTCATAGGTCTAGATGATCAAGTCATAGTTAGTTTTTGACTCAAGGTCAATTTAGTCAATGTTGACTCAAGGTGTAAATTGACTAAACCCTTGTTTTTATAATGAGCAGCCATTCCACTTGTTTGTATCTAATGATTCTACTTGACTGATTTCAGATTAGGTATAGACACACTCCAAATGCCCTAACATGTGCATCCTAACTTGGAGAAAAGACAAGTTAAAATCAATGCAAGTGCTCTTTCGTGGATATGATGTAAATCCATTAAAATCATGTTGTATATCACCTATAATGATTGTGTGACTTCTAAAGCTTAGAAAACCCCAAGAACACTTAAATTGACTATTTAAGAAGTTTAATGAAACTTTCCAAAAATTCAGTACATGGTGTTTTTCAGTCGAGTTTCTCCTATGACAAACTGGACCGATCCCCATGAGGGATTTTGAGAATGTCCAAGTTAGGTCGAGTTTGCTATACACATAATTCAACAAATCCCTATATTGATAAAAATAATTTTAAGTGATATGTCACATTTCAAATAGGATAAACTCGACGAATGTTTCAAATTTTCTTTGTCAAATAGTACAACTGGTTGAGTTTTCAAAAGTAAACTAGATTAATAGCATTGTATGAAAAGTGAAGAAAAAGTGTTTCTAATCATTGGACTTTTGCAAAACTAAAAAAAATCCATTGCAACACCCCAAATGGCTGGTATTTGTCCTTAAGTGTTTCTATTGGCTAGTAGGAAATCTCAACTATAAATAGGACCCCTTGGGATTCATCCCATAGTTAACCAAGCAATATGAATGTCCCTATATTATGGTTGAGTGTCTCCACTGACCTCCTTCTCCTCCCTAATATTAATCAGTTTCTACATCCATTAGAGTGAGTAGGAGATTTGTAAGACAGATAGTACTACATGTATATTTTGTGAAGCTCTCACTTCTTCCACCTCACAATCTCTCATTTATGCCATGAAGTTTAAGATGAAGGTTCTCTCTCTTGGCTAAGAGATGTGAAGAAGTTCAGTGTTGAAGACTTGAAGCAAGAGTGTGTATGTCCTTGGTGAAGGTAGAACACTCCTTGCTTAAGTGGACATGTCCTTGCTGAAAGCTTCTCCTTAGCAAAGGTGAAGTCAAAGGCGGAAAACTTGTCCAAGAGTGGTTAAATCCTTGGTGAAGGGTGATGACTCATTGCAAAGTTGGTAAGTCCTTGGTAAGGTTCAAGACTCTTAGTCTTGGATAGGTAAGTACTTTTGTAGGTTTTCTCTCCCTTCCCCTCAAAGGGAAGCTAGGTATCCTTGGCCCAAAAAAGCAAGGTCATGTATTGTGTCTCTTATAATAAAATATAAGAAAAATGGTTGCAAAATCCTAGAGGTTAAACTCTCTAGTTATTTGAGTGACTTACTCCTAGTTTGGAGTATGGGACCATTGTACCTAGCTTGTGTTCTTTTGCTTGGTAAATCTCTCTCTCCCTTTATATGTATGTTTTAGTTGCACTCAAATTCTATTTTAGCGACCCTATATTGTGAAATATATTAAAGGTAGAATTAATTTGGTTTAAGTGTATTTATCTATGTTCACCCCCCTCTAGAGCATATCTCCCATTCTAGATACAACAATGGTATCAGAGCATGTCTTCTCTAAGCATAATTCCACAACTAAGAGAAGATGGGCGATTATCAAGGTGGGAGGTACCTCATCAACATACTAATCTTTGATGGGAGAAACTTCATCTATTAGAAGAGAAGGCTACAATTCTACATCCAAAGATCAAGTCTTGAGCTATGGAAAATGGTGGACCATGCATACAAGTTACTAGAGACAAAGATAGAAGAATGGGATGAGGCCACCTTGAAGAAAGCAACCATGAATGTAAGAGCCATAAACATTCTCTATGTCTCCATGTCCCCCATCGAGTTCAACTAGATCTCTTCTTGTGAAACAACCTATGAGGTATGGAGAAAGTTATGTGTCACTTATGAAGGGACAAATCAAGTGAAGGAAAACAAAGTATACATGCTAAAAGGGCTCCGTTAAAACTTCAAGATGGGAAAGGAGGAGAGGATAGCTGAGATGTAATAAAGGCTCAACACCATTGTAAATGGTCTTCCCATACTAGGTCATCTTATTTCTGTAGGAGAGATCAACTCAAAGATCCATAACTCTCTCCCCATGAGGTGGAAACCCAATTGACTTCCATTGAAGAATCAAAGCCTCTTGGTAATATTTCTATTGAAGAGTGCATAGGAAACATATAAGCCCATGAAGTGAAACTTGATGAGGAAGAAGAAGAAGAAGAAGAAAGAGATGAGGAGAAAGATCTCCAAAGAATGAAGAAGGCTGAAAATAAAGCCCAACTTGAAGCCATTATGTTTCAAGCTTCTCCCTCCTTTCAATTTGAAGAAGATGTCATGTACTCCAAGGGCAGACTCATGTGTTCCTCCTCTATCTAGTTCTTCAAGTGTGGAAAGAAGGGTCACTTCATGGAAGATTTTCACAATGAAAAAATACCCATCATCACAAGAGATAAGAAGAGAAGTACAAGAAAAAGGAGACATGTCATAAAATCTCCAGTGACAAATCAAGTGGAGGATCTAGCTCAAGCTCTGCTAATGATGAAGAATGCCATTTTAATATCATGGCCTCAATAAGTGAAGACTCAAATGAGGTATGTGTAAACTCTTTAGATAAAAAATCTTTAATTGAAATTATTCATGCTATCCATGCCTCTATTAAGTCTTATATCAAGATAAAGAAAAATCTTTCTAGAATTGTTGATAATTTGCATGTAGAAAAAGATGATCTTGAACATGATAATATTTTCTTGCTAGATGATAACAATGCTTTTCTTAGTCAAGTAGATGCTCTTAAACTTTAAAAGGCTAGCTTGCTTGATAATATTAGATTTCTAGAAGCTCAACTTATCATGCCTAGTTCTAATGAAGATAATAGTAATTTTGTAAATTATCTCATTCTTGATATCGATGTCAACGATTTTTTTTTCAAGGATAAGAATATGAATATAGTGTCTATCTTTCTAAGATTGCTTTGCATGAAAAAGAAAATGCTTTTGTGATTGATAAAATCAATGTCCTTGAATCTTAGTCTAGTTAACTACTGGAGAAAATAATGTTACTGCTCTTAATATTCATAAAGATTTTTATATGACCGCAACTCTTTGCTTAGAAATCAATCTTTTGCATGCTAGAGATGATTTCAGTCCATTATCTTCTAATATTAATTGTTTTATGCATGAAAATTATTATTTTAGTTATTATATGCACAAATTCTTAGATGATAAAAAGAATCTTAATCAAATCCTAGACCATAATACAAAACAAATGGGTAGAGATGGTTTTGGACTTGATGATATCCAAAAGAACGATAAATACAATGGACCGTCAATTTTCAATCAAGAATCCTTTGGTTCCAAAAAAAGGATATTATATAATTACTAAAATGAAATTGGTTATTATTCCACATATTTTCGTTTTAGAAAAATACCTAATAGTAATAAGACTTTGGTTGCTAAGCTGACCCCTCTAGACTCAAAAATGTGATTGAGGACCACTTTATATTTCTTCTTGTAGGTATCTAGTAAATGGATTGATATGAGCTATGGATTTGAAAATTGACTTCTCAATCTACATGAAAGAATAAAGATGTGATGTGTAGGGGGTGGCAATAAGTGAAAAAGAAATGATAAGAACAGAGGTAATGTTATTCTTGCTCATATCCAATCATTTCTTACTTTTGTAAAGTTAGTATGAACTATGCATATGGTTTTTGAGTCAAAATGGTGTTTTGCGATTCTCGTCACTTTGTTGCTCAAAAGCTATTCATGATGCTTTCATAGTGAATTACTAACTTTCTCATACATTGTTAGATATTGGCTATACTTTTATTATGCCTCTAGACATGTTATTGTAAAATGTATATGCTCTTTGACAACATCTATTTTGGTCGAGACTATCTGATTAGAGACTCACGTGGCCAACACCAAAGGGTGTTTCCAACAACTATTTTTGTTTGAGAAGATCAACCTAGAAACTCGACAGACGTTTCTGTGCACATAATATACAATTGGATTTTTGGATGAGGTTTTCACTCTCAACTAGATTTTTTCTACCAATAGTCTTATTCTATATCACTCCTTTTTGTAGCTCTTATATGTGCTCATTGTCATGTTGTAAGATCGCCTATCTTGCATACAACTCTATTTCTTTAATCATTCTGATTTGGTATCTTCATATCTTCCAATTACCTATCTTGAGTTGCTATGCATGTGTTGATGATGATCTCTTTGGATCTCTTGGTTGTGTCTTAAATTGCTTCTGTTGGGTTGTAACTTGAGACATATATCTAGTTGTATATCTTGTTTTGATACAACCTTGAGGCTCTTAGTGGTAATCATATTTTGGTAATGATTCATATTTTCTAACTGAGTAATATCCTTTCATACTTTTGAAACTACATACCTCTTTTTTTAGATATATCTCTACATCTTCTCATAGCCTTCTCTTTAATTTGTCCATCTTCTTCTATGATCTAGATCCTACTGATAGTTCCAAATTATGATATCATATACTAGACTTTCATATACATGTATTTCTAGCCTTGTTCATCTTTTGATCAAGTCATTTTCAAATATAAGCTATGCTTGTATCCTCTTTTCATACTTTCTCAAGCTTGTTCCTTGACATGCATATCTACTATCTTGAGTTACATGCTATCATAGCCTTATCGTGATTATATGCTAGAATTACATATATGGTTGTTCATATGCATGTAATGATTTTCTCTACATATTATGCTTGGACAAGTCCCTAGTGTTTCTCTTCTACTCTCCTTTTTAACTTTTGGTATCACCTGTTTCTAACATATTTGATTTTAGCTCTTCGGACCCCAACTTTTTGAAATCACAAAGGGGGAGAAGGCATGTCTTATGTTAGATAGGAAAAAGGCATGTGTGATGAGAATGCATGTCTTATGTTATGGGGAGAAGACATATATGTAGAACATATATGATTAGAAAACATAGTTTCTATAAATGTTATGAAAGCTAACCATACAAGAAAAATATCATCACTTGAAGGGGATTATGAGAACTCCATAAACATCAATTGAGGGGGAGCATATGAACTCAAATATATTGAACCCCTAGGTTTCTTCAATGGTATTATTTTACTTAAAAGTTTTCAATACATTTATGGAATGGTTTGCCATCTTCAAAAATGGGGAGAGTGTTAACTCAAGGTCAATTTAGTTAATGTTGACTCAAGGTTTGAATTTACTAAACCTTGTTTTGATGATGACTAGCCATTCTAATAATTTGTGTCTAATGCTTGTACATGAGTGATTTCATATTAGGTATAGACACACTCCAAATGCCCTAAGTTTCACATCCTATGTTGCAGGAAATACAAATAAAATCAATGCAAGTGTAATTTTGAGGAATATGATTTAAATCCATATGAATCATATTGTAAATAACTTGTAATGACTATATAACTTGTAATTAAGCTTAGAAAAAATTTGGAGTTCTTAGATCAAATATTTAAGTACTTCAATGTCATTTCCCAAAATTCATTACATGGTGTTTTTCAGTCGAGATTCTTTAGTGACAAACTCGACTGATCCACTTGATAAATTTTGAGAATGTCTAGATTCAGTAAAGTTTACTATACACAGACTTGACCGATCCCTAGACTGAGAAAAATTGATGTAAATGATTGATCAAGTTTTATCCAGGATAAACTCGATTGATACTTTAAATCTTTTTTTTGAATAGTGTAATCGATCTAGTTTCCCAAAAGTAAACTTGAGGTATCACACTAAGTGTGTAAAAAGTGTTTCTAAATATAGGAGTGTTACAAAACGCAAAAGAATATCTGTTGTGACACCCCAAACGACTGGTATTTGTCCTTAAGTGTTTCTACTAGTTAGTAAGCAACCTCAACTATAAATAGGACCCGTTGGGCTTCATCCCATGGTTATCCAAGAACTATCAAGGGTCCCTATATTATAGTGGAGTGTTTCCACTAACCTCCTTCCACTCACTAAGATTAATCACTTTCTACATCCATTAGAGTGAGTAGGACATTTGAAAGAGAGCTAGTCCTACATGTATATATTGTGAGGCTCTTAGTTCTACCACCTCCCAATCTCTCATTTCTTCCATGAAGTTGAAGATGAATGTTCTCTCTCTTGTCTAATATATGTGAAGAAGTTCAAGGATAAATACTTGGAGCAAGATTGGGTAAGTCCTTTGTGAAGGTTGAAGACTCCTTGCTCAAGTGGGTATGTCCTTGGTGAAACATTCTCCTTGGCAAAGGTGAAGTCAAATGTGGAGTACTTGTGTAAGAGTGGGTCAGTCCTTGGTATAGTTCAATGACTCATTGCGAAGTGAGTAAGTCATTGGTAATGTTGGAGACTCTTGGTCTTTGATAGGTAAGTCCTTTGGTAGGTTGTTAGCTCCCTTCCTCTCAAATGAAAAGTTGGGTATCCTTGGCCCTGAAAAGAAAGGTCGTGTATTGTATCTTTTATAATGGAATATAAGGAAAGTACAATGGTTGCAAAATCCTAGCGGTTGACCTCTCAAATAGTAGACTAACTTACTCCTAGTTTGGAGTATGGAACCACTCTACATAGCTTGTGTTCTTGTGCTTGTTTAATCACTCTCTCCCTTGCTATGTATGTTTTAGTTGTGCTCAAATTCTATTTTCGCAACCTTATGCTGTGAAATATATTGGACATATAATAAATTTGTTTAAGTGCATTTTTCTATATTTACCCCCTCTAGAGAATATCACACATCCTAGATCCAATAGTTAGCAGTAGTTTTCAGGTTACGTATCCCCGGGTTTGATATTCAGGCCTCTTTTTTCTATATTGCTTTGACACATGCACTTATGATTAATACATGCAATAAACACGCATCAACATCATGCCCCTAGCAATGCAAAGCAAAATAGAAATGTGTTAGAGTAAATGGCACTGAGTAACATTATACGAATTGAAATATAAATATTCTTTTGAAAGGACATGAATTTCAACATAATGAGCATTGAATTCTTGTCATGTCATTTATATTCATCTTTATTTATCTTAATCATTGTCTTGGTCTGAATATTTCATCATTCATCCTTATATTTCTCAAAAAAAGATTATACTCTGAAGATTCCATTTCTCACACAAAGCGTATAAGCTAATGTACTCATTGCTCACACAGAGATCATGCTAAAAAGGCATATTAATTTTGGAAGGAAAAACCATATTTCATTCATCAAAAAATTACATTAATCTTGAGCATAATAATGTGAAGCATTGACTTTGACTTACAAAGCATGTTCATGCAATGATGATAGGAATCTATGATATAAATAGAACACAAATCATAATTTGATTCATAATCAATTTTCTTAAAAGTATTCATTATAACGTGTAGTAAATATCGATGTAATTGAATTTCCTAAATATATGTGAAAATAAAGCCCTTTTATCATACTTGTTACTCAGAGTGCACAAATCCACATACTGATTAGATAATATGTCTTGTTATATCTCATGAGGTTTGTGGAAATCCTAATGTCCTAAAATTAACCTGGATCCAATTAATGTTTGTCTACATTATCATCCAAACCCTGACTTGGGTTCTCAGGAAAATCATTGTCTAAGAGTATCAATTTAGGCTTTGAAAATTTGAAATCCGGAATCTTCTTTGAAAAAGCTTTCCATTGACTATCTATGCAATTTTTCTTACATTGGATGAATAAATGGTGGTTTATTGTAATTTTGACAAATAAAAATTTGATTAAAAGAAATATGTGATGCATCATCCAAAATAAGGAGAGAAAAAATGCACAAGGTAGGATCCTTTCCCAACTGATCCATTAGGGACCGACCACATGGTCAGGGCCCGCCTAAATATATCATGTGACTGGAGATTTACTTTAGCATTAAAATCACATTATCGCCCTTAGGAACGTAATAGGGAAAAGCAAATATAAGGGCACATTGATAATTTTGGACCCTGGATCATCTTCTTCGCAATAATGAACACAATATCCTCCAGAGAAATGAGAAGAGGTTATGAAATTGGGGCTACTACCAACCAAGAATTTTTCATGCGATAAACTAAGATCAGGGGCAAGCTCCCCATACTTTTGCGGAGAGAACGATCCCAATCTTGGACTAATTCAGGTTCTGGTGGAATACACGATCACCTCCCACAATGTCATGGATAGGGATGAAGATGTAAATGCATTATGGACTAAATCACATGGAAAAATAGAGCTAACAACCACCTCTTTGATGAAAAATGAAGGGGAAACAATGTTAACAAAGTCGATACAAGGTCCAATTGATGGTATGCATTGAACATCTACAAATAGGAAACAAATGTGGAAACCCCTTACATGTGGCTTGTGTTAGAATTGAACTCGAAAAGAACTTGTTGAGGATACAAGGATCTGTTCTGTAGTGTTAAAGAAGACAACAATGTCGATAGGCACCATTCTTGACCGCCAAAAGGGACAAGAGCAAAGTAGAGTCCTAGAGAACATAAGTGGATTGAATGATCAATGAAGGTGATAACTTTATGTTTTTGGATCCTTGAATATGTCTTCCAAAGGATAATGTATATAGAAAATGGTGTGAGGAGGGCTACGTTGGCATGCATGCCTATAGATCCAATCATATGATATTCTAATGGCATATTTTGTAAATATTTTAATAAATATAAAAGGCAATCTTCCAAATTATTTGTGTTATTCAATTATGAGATAATGATGTAACATAATAAATGTCTAAAGAATGATATTACTCAATGCATGTCCTCGGGTTGAGGACCTAAACGATGAAATCATATAGATGTCAAGAGTATATGCATTCTTGTTATTTCTCGAGTCGGATGTTATTATGAAGGATAAATAGACAACAATAATATATAAGACCAGTGTGTTTGTTGATAGATGACAGAATCTCATTAATCGTGATATGTGATATCAAACCAAACACATAGATTCTTTTTATATAATAGTGCATCCCATAGACCAACCCTGAGAGTAACACATGGAAATTGTGTGTAACATACCAGATCTTGAAACCTACACTAGAAGTTTGACCTTTTAAAATTAGCCAAACAAGGTTGAGGATAGATCTAGAAGATATTTAGTATAACCCTAATAAGCTAATGCTTGCATAAATCACCCTAATGTAACCTAATGTTCTCAAATTAGTATAAAATTAATAATCATAATTTTTGGTCATTATTTGATATTTATTACTCATGAAACAAGTTTAATGCATTCTTACATGATGTTACGAATATTTAAACATTCAAATACTTATATTATAGTTATATCTTGTTCTACTTTTTTATGAGAAATTCAGTATATTATTTGTATTTTTGTGATAACCAGGCTAATTACTAAAAATTATCAAAGATCAGAGTGTTTATTCAAGATAATTACCTTCTCGTCCTATCATGTGTTGCCACATGAATCTTTGGTCACAATTCACATTTCCTATTCCCACACTGAGTCAGCCAACTTCAAGGTCTGATCGTAGTTTATTGCATTCGATTCCAGTTCATGACTTAGTATGATGGACCGGCCCCGTCCTCTCTCACACACAAGCGTTTCGTCTCGCATTCTCCTTGATCATGCATTGTCGCCCCATAGTTCTTCTCTAGAGAGGAATCAGTAGAGCTTGTTTACTCTTCTTTATCTCCTATGTATGCCATCAACTTAGGATAAGTGCTCTGAACCTCTACGTCCACACAACTTGGGAGTTCCATTGTAAAACCACTTCTTCAGGAGGTCACCATCTCCAGCCGCCGCCACAAATCAAGAAAAGGGGGGATTCCTCGACACTCATGAAGGACGTCTGAAAAAGGGTCCCAAGGCATCACAAGATCTTAAGAAACTCTTGCAAGCCTTCACTCATTGATTAAAAGGTCTCTTGCACCATCCTAGAGCTTCACCTTCTTCTCCAGTAAGGTGCCCTTTGGCCACCATTAAAACACCATGTGGGTCTATGAGAGAAATTGGGTTGGACTCCCCACACCTCGATCTTCCTTTCTGCCTGCTCATCTTCCTCTGATCACATCTCTATCTCCCATCTCATCTCTTCCAAACATACTATAAATTGTAATGGAGACTAGTAGGAAAAGGAGAGTTTGTGATCTCTAATCCTATGCTAATATTTGCCAAATGAGTGCTCTACAAGTAGCCCACAATCAGGTGAAGGCTACCACCTAGATGAGATCAAGAGATAAACCACGATTCATCTCATATTCCATGGTGAAGGAACCACTCGCTGGCCCTCCATGATTCCAAATTTGACATAGGTTGAAGATGGCAAATCTTCTATTGAGTCAGGACATCCTAAGGTCCATAATAGGGCAACAAAGGCTTATTTGTGGCTCTACCTGGTACAACCATGGTTATTCATTGAACAAGGATGGTGACACTATAGATTAAATCCTAAAGTTCTTAAATATGAAACATTGTTCCAAAGTACATCAAAATATTAATTATTGAGCCGAATTCAAGCTTAAATATCTCCTTCTAGGAAGATCAAAATATTATGAAACGTTAACCATGGATTCAATACAACTCAAGGTACTTCTTATTCAAATTTTGATCCAAAACACATTTGTTTAAATAGACAAATAATTACCTCAAGAGACATAATCTAGGGATCGTAACCATGATCTAAACATCAAACTACTTCTAAACAACATCAAGCTCAAAGAAACACATCTGTGTGATTAAGGATACTTCAAGGACCATCATTTGATCATAATAACTCATGGAATTGTCTAACTTCATAGTTAACTACAAAAGAACATAAATGCAAAATGATGGCATCATTTCCACATACATGTGAATATACCTTTGAATCCAATCACAAATGCATGAATACAATTATTCAATTAGGTATCCAAGAGACCTAAAAGTTCACTTTATTTCACCCTATACACCTTAAAAGGAAATTTGTCTTCAAAATTTAGCCAAAATATGGTCTATCAAACCATGCCACCCTTTTCCACTAAGTGCATTAAGAGAATCACACCTAGAGACCTATACTAGTTTTATTGTGATTTGAATATACCTAGTCAATTAAACCTCATAAGGTTTGGATAGGGGTTAATATGGACTAGTTCCACTGCGTACACCCTACACTACCATGTTCAAGTAGTAGTATAAGATAATTCATCATAATCACATCAAGTTGTTTGGTTAGATAACATTGTTTGATTGAATCTATTACATGATATGATCCTAACCATGTTGATAGTCACATTTACCCCCAAATGGCTTACTACCGTAATTGTTGCATAAAACCTTAATTACTAATTTTCTTAGCATGTATTAACCTAGTTAGCTTCCTTGGTTGTTTACTTAGATAAATGCCTTATTCATGTTAGTCAATCGTTACTAGAGTAGTTAATGCTTATCTTAGTTATTTGAGCTAGATATCACTATTGTGGTTCTTTACTTGCCTTCTTAGTGTAATTTCTAGCTTTGTGTAACTATTTTCTCTTTTGCTAACCTATCTTAGATGATTTCCTAGTTAGTATGAATTTGGATTGCTTTGATTAATATAGTGTTTATTGCTAGTATAATTTACTATAATTTCCTTTCCTGTAGCATTAACATAGATTTTATTCTTGTATCTATTTCTTTTGTGTTCATCGTAGTCTCACTCCAACTCAATGATAAACCATAAAACCCCTACACTCCTCAATAGGAACCTAGTAAAGTAAACCTAGCTCTAGTTTCCCCATATCTTCCTTGGGTTTGATCCCTATGTTGTTGCTTTCTATTTTTAATATGAATTCATGAACTTGTAAGAAAGATTTTACTATATTTGAGTGTGTCAATTACAGTCACAATTTTTTTTATCCCATGTGTGTGTGTATCATACACACATCAAGCTTTCTGGTGCTCCTTTTGGGGATATTGGTGATCCACCTATATAGCCTGTTAGACTTTGATTTTTCTACTTTTCTCACTATAAATTTAATTTATTCTTTGTGTTGTTGTTGCTGTTAAGGACTCTAAATCCTCTAGATATTGCAACATGCAAGTGACTATGCACTTCATCGAGAAAAGAAATGGATAATTCCAATGGAGGACCACAACAAGAACCTCACAATGGAGGATTGGCAAGGCCCCTCCGTGAAGATTTCACACCAAGATACTAAGTATCTCCATTACAATAAGAACATATCACATTGCATGAGTAAGAATTCTCCAAAATACTAGCCCTTGTAGGACTGCTTCCAATTTTCTATAAGTTAGACTATGAGAGCCATTATAGGCATCTCGAGACATCTTGGAAGCATACTTTACTTTTCACACCCCTACCACAACTAATGACTCATTTTGTCTTACATTGTTCCCATTTGTTCTAAAACAAAAGGCTAAAGATTGGTATGATTTAAAAATTAAGATCATGAGTTGGTAACATATGAAGAATTCCTTCTTGAAGAAATTATACTCTATTGTGAGGTTGACACATATTCCATAGTTTATAGTTAATTTCATCCGAAATGAAAATGAAATATTTCATGAATATTGGGATATATTTCATAGGATGTTGAAAGAGTTTTGTCATTATGAAATTCCCTTGTGGCAACTTGTCCAGTCTTTTTACTCTGCTCTCTCTCAAATGGGTGAAGACACTGTGTATTCTTTTTATTGAGGCACTTTCATGGATAAATGCCTTGATAAGTTATATCCTTTCTTTAGCACACAACACCGAGGCATATATCTTCTACTGGCATCAACGATTGTGACAATAACATTGGTGTGACACCTACATCTCATTATGAATCAATCCCAAAAATGATGAAGATTCTTGTTGAAATGATGAATGTTATCAAGAATCAAGTGGGAAGTGATCTTAGTCACTATCTTACTTCATTGAGTCATTTGGTCATGAAATAAAGAACATTAACTATCATAATAACCAAGAACAACAACGTCAAAGATACAATTAAAGATTTGAAGATGAATTCCTACCTATATTATAGAACTTTGATGAAGATCAAAAAAATGTGACAAGGCTTGAGAAAATAATGAAGCATCTCTCTTTGATGCTTTACATCCATGTAGAAGGGAAAGTTCTTTCCCAACCCATGCTGAACTTCGATCCTGGATGTGGGACAATGGGTGTTCTTTCAAACTCATTTATTCCACCCCCAATTCAAGTGAATCACATATATAAACAACAAGGTCCCCTTAAATCTTATACACCTCCACCATAACAATCACCATTCCATTACACCTACCTATACTAGTACTATCATCCAACTCATTTCCAACACCAAGGACCTTATTCACCTCCTCCACAACAATAACAAGCTCCCTCTCTTCACCATGAGCAAGTTAATGTTGTGATATTTATAAGGAATGGAAGAGTAATTGTGTAGCCAAAGATTGAAATGGTAAATGATCATGTGAACCAATGATATGTTGATTTAACAATGACAAAAGAATAATTGATGATATTTTGATTGAGAAACCTAAAAATGAGCATGTGATACCTCATGCCAATTTTGTGATACCTAGTGTTCCACTCATGATTCCATGAGTTCCTCATGTTGTGTCTCAATATAATCATGTTGATCCATTCAAAGCTAGTGCTAGTGAGCCTTCATTTTCTGATGCATTCAGTGAACCATCATCTAAGAGGAGGTAGAAGTATAACTTTAACATTCTAGAGTTCTTCATGAAAGTGAATTGAGCATCCCATTGCTTGATTCAATCAAGAAAATTACATCTAATGCTAAATTTATTAAGGATATTTGCGCATTCAAGAGAAAGTCAACATGAATAATTCTCAACAAGGTGAATCTTTATGAGAAAGTGAGATCAATTATATAGCATGATCTTCCCATATAGAATAAATTTATTGGATCCCCACTCATTCTTTTCTACATAGAAGGAAATAACATACACAAATACCTAGTTGATTTGGAATATAGTGTGAATTTCATACCAAATAGTGTCTATGTTGAGCTAGGCTAGGGAAGATAAAGCTTGTTAATTGCACTCTTCAATTGGTTGACTGTTGTATCATAGTTCTTATAGGAAGGGTGGATGATGTCTTAGTAATGATAGACAAAGAAAATTTAGTGGTATTCCCGAAGTATTTTATTATTCTTGATATGGAGTCAGAAGACAAGAAGATCCCCATCATCATTGGGAGGCCATTCTTGGCAATAGCTGATGTCAATATCCACATGTTTACTAGTATAATAATAGTTACTTTCAAGAAAATCAAACTACATATAAACAACTTTATGGTTTCAACAAGATAAGATGGGAAAAAGGTCATAGATGAAGACTATTATTTTAAATAACCACATGATAAATGGGATGAACACTAACTAATGAATTTAAACACAAAAGATCTTTACTTGATAAAGGTGGCCAAATTTTTTTCCAATGGTTGATTGGTGAAGGAATTACAACCCCAACTAAAGGCATGCAACATGGAACATGTAGGAGGCAACACATTTTGTTTCAATGAAGCCTAATTTTTTGTCTATACTTTTGTTTTTTAACATTCCAAGAAACACACATACATATCATACTTGATGGTTTTGTGGTTTCTAATTCATCTTAAATAATAAAATTTCTTGAAAAAATATCCATGGAGTTTCCAACCCATGTGAAGTTTTAAAATGAGAAGAAACCAAATGTTGAATTGAACGGAAAAGCTATAGGAAAAACACTGCCACATCCATTTTGTTCACCACATCCATGGTGAGAGCTGATCAGAATGTCCTTTCTCCCTAGGATGGCTGAGGTGGACATGGGAAACCCCAATTGTATAGCACATGGATCTAACCATCATGATGCTTAGCCAATAAAACTACATGGTAATTACCATATCATCTTAAGTCTTTATTTCATGTTGAGGACAACATGGTTTAAAAGAATGGGCTGGTAGGGAGGTAACCACTTGTTGTTTTATTATGTGTTGTAATTTCTTCATGAGGTGATCAAAGAACATGACTAACCACCATAATTTTCTATTTTAACCTTTCATTTTCATCTTTGCATAATTGCATGGCATTGAGCATATTTCCTTCCATTTTTTCAAACTTTTCAACATCTTACATTTTTTCCAATTCTTTTATTGAAATCGCATTGCATGTATATTTTCATAATTTTTTGATGTGTGGTCAACTATGTTTTGTTTTTATTCTCTTTCTTTCATACTAGTTAGATCTTTATGTGAATCCAAGTATTTGGCACCATTTAGGCCATTTTTTCTCAAATTTGAGATTTCTTACCTAAAACCATGTTTATAACAAACACTACATTTGTAATTGAAAATTTAGAACTTTGACAAATTCATGTCATATTTTATTGTGCATTACATTGATCTGCCGCCTCTCCTGAAGGTTTTATCTAGAACCCCAAAACCTTGGACACAAACTGTAAATACCCCCTCCACGCACTGTATTTGGGATCCTTTTGCACCTCCAAATTTAAAGGTTAGATCTACCTCCATGTTTATATATTTTTTATTTTTATGATAGGATCCTTCCTCTAACACCTTCTTCTCTATTATCTCTCATAGCACACTAGCCTGCTATAAACTGTTGTGCATGTATACTATATTTTTTAACAGTCACATATGATCTATAACTGGTGCACTTGACTTGTTGTATTGCTACATATGATCTATTTAATCTATTGTAAGTTTTCTACTAATGTTATAACTTCCGATATTTATTGTTTCTAAAATTTTAGGTCTTCATGTCATAGAATACACCTACCAGTGACCTTAGAAAATGCTACACATTGGTCCTAATTGCCAATGAGGGAACGCCTCTCTGGAATGTATTAAGGAGATTAGGACCCCAATTCACCTAGAAACTTTTTGGGAAATGACAAGAAGAACACGACCATCAATGATTAGGAGCTTCAATTAAAATCAATTTTAATGTTCTTTCTGTTGAACCTTTTTGTCCAGAATTGCTTTGGGAGAAGGGGGCACATCCCTCCAATCTATAGACCTTGGTGTACAGATTGAGGTGATCTATGACCCTATTCCTCCTCTCTAGATCTAGTCTATTTTGGGAAGTCATGATCCAATTTTTTTTTCTCTTGGGTCTCCATCCATTGTGGATTTAAGATTTAGGTTACGCTTCTGGTTTAGGGTTTAGTGTTTATTTCTATCATTTTAAAAACATAACTTTAAAAAATGACAAATAATGGGTGAACAAGAGATGTTGGTTGTTAAAGAAATCTGATATTTCTTAGAACATTGTTTTGAGGTTTTTTATTTTGCATATCTTAGATTTATGGGCTTGCTTTTGATAATTATAAAACCCATCGAATGCACTTCATACTCCCACAAACTCGTGCATCATGGAATAGGTGCCAATCCCTTGTTTGATCCCTAGAATCGAGTAAAGGCACTAGTGCATTATTAATATGGACACCCAAAGGCCTTGATAACATCACACACTCCTAGAACTCATGACTGATTATGGTCACTGCAGTTGAACGATTTACTGGAAGAAGTACCCTTATCCACTAAAAATTTTGTTACCCTTTGATGAGTGCTAGCTATAAGGAATATAAGGACCCACCCCTCCTATATAGCTCACACTTGAGTGAGGATGTAAGATTGATATAAACTCTTGGGCTAAAAGAGGGAATGTTATTTTCTTCCTATAAATATATATATTGTCTTGAACGCTATGAATGATTGAGATGGTTGCTATCCCTTTTTCATGTGCAGATCCAAACAAACTATTTAAAGATTAATAATTCCAATTTGAACATTCTTTCTAAATATTAACTAACATATTTCAAACAATCTATTGAAAGATTAAAAATATCAATTTGGAATAATCATTGCAAATATTACCAATCTCAACTAGAATAATCTTTTTAAACATTGACAATCTCAACAATTCCAATTCGAACAATCTTTATAAAGATTAAAATGCAAATTTCAACAATCTTTTAAGATATTAGCAATCCCAATGCCGACAAGTTTTGTAAAGATTAATAATCCAAATTCAACCAATCTTTTTAAATATTACCTATCTCAATTTGAACAATCTTTAGATTAACCATCCAAATATGAACAATCTTTTTAAAGTTTAACAATCTCAATTAGTTCAAGGTGTTTAAAGATCAACAATCTGAATTCAAACAATCTTTTTAATGATTAAGAATATCAAATCAAACAATCTATTTAAAGATTAACAATCTATTTAAAGATTAACAATCTGAAACTAGGGCATCATGGATACTTCCAAGGGTTTTCGTTTGGTAACTCCATTGGATGAGAACACCATGGGTGATAAAACTAATTGATTGAGTGCAATCGTTGGCCCCATGAGAGCTACCTTAATATTGATCAACCACTCAAGCCCCCCACCTTACATTCTCTTGTGAATAGTTTCTTGGGAGTACATCCCTAAGGAGCATCACTTCCACCATCTTTTTTTATCCCACCATGGCATTGGTAAGAACTTCTCACAACAAAGTGGATAAGTTCCTTCATCTTGTCCAAACTTGAATGAGGAAGAACCACCAAAAGATAAGAAATTAATAACAAGAAAAACAATTGTTGTCTTTCTCACATATAGGTCGCAAGAAATTCAAGAGAGTTCATTTTTATACACATCCCTATATGAACAGGAAGTTTTTTTAATTTCATACCCTATATAATGTGTATGGTGGGACCAATATCCAAACAAAATACCTTCTCATATACATTACTCTCTGCTTTTTGATCTCACTAATGTGAGTTTTAGAGTATCATTAGAAAAGAAAGAAGCTAGTACTTGACTTGGTCTCACCAAAAATCATCCCAGATGGTTGGGAAAAGCATTTTGGATCATCAATCTGATAGTATCTCCAAGAAGAAAGTTTTCTAAAACAAGAATGACAAACATATGGTAGTGCATAAGCACAAGGAAGGGAATGTACTACTAGAGGCAACAGTCTCTTAAGAAGGATCCCCATTGAAGAATCCACCCAATGTGATCTTCACGCCTCCACCAAGCTTAGAATATATCAAAGGGTGGCACTAGGAACTACACACACCAGGTATTCTACTCCATTCTTTTTGTATGTTGTGTGGCTTCCCACCCACATCAACCAAAGATATTCTAGCCAAGTCTCTGTCATGCTCCACCACTCGAGAGCACTGGGTGATCCAAAAAACTCAAGTGGTAGTAACATCCTTCATGAGTCCTGATGGAAAAGTTAAAGTTAATAAGAAAGAAGAAGTTGCATCTGCTCATGGAGATCCTCAAGGAGCTGAGAAGGTCAGTGCTATCGGAAAAATTCAAGCACAACATTTGAATGTCTAAGGAATAGTCCCCATCATACACTCTCTATACCAACCACCTCACTCCTGGTAAAACCCTTACACATGGGGAGGGTATGGTTCCCACCACTTGTATACATGGCTCCACCTATGACAACTAGACCTCTAGTCATACCAATGTTGACCACACATCAAGAAACTATTGTATAGGAACCTACTGCCATAGATTTCCTACTGCTCGAGATCATGCAATACATTAAACAACTAGAGGCTAATCAAGACAATGGATAAACATTTTGTGACTTCAACTACTTTCCAGTCTCAAAGCTACCTAACAACATCAATATGCCAATGTTCCATGAATACTATGGAAAGGGAGATCTCATGGCCCACATCAAGGCATATTGATCAAATATTTTGGAAGTCTAAGATGACAACAAAATATTGATATGTTGTTTAATGCTAATTTTTACTGGTTCCACATGACCGCTATCACCACATAGTCTAAGATGGACAAGTAGTTCATTGACCAGTATCCTTGTACTCTAGACCAGCTCTCAACCAACAAAGACTTGAAAGTAGTGCTACAAAATAAAGATGAAAGCTTCTATGAGTTTGTCATATGCTAGAGGGAGCTAATCTCTTGGATGGAATTAATCCCACAAATAAGGAGTCCTTAGACATGGTCATTAGAGAAACCTCATTGACCCTTGCAACCCTCTTATATTTATATAGGTTCAACACCTTCTCATACACACTATAAGTAGGCATATAGATCAAAAATGCAATCGAGATGAGGGTCTATCAAATCATAGTCCTCACTTGCTAGCTGCCATCCTCCTCTACAATGACCATTAGACCAGACGAATGTCCAAGTAGATAGAGGAAAAAGCTACAAACACCTTAGTAGGGGAACTGCCCATCCTCGCTAGGGTGGTACACAACAACAATCGATGCTCATGTGATGATACCCATGCTTTGCACCTCATAACCAACATAGTCAGGTGATGTCAACCAATAACCAACCACAGTACATGCCACCACACTATGGGTATGCATTACTACCTTTGAAACCATTGATATAGTAGACTGTCATAAACATTCCTCCAACAATGAGTAATACACCTCATGTTGAGCCACAACCACTACTACAACCATAGAAGAACCTTACAAGCCAAAAAGGAAGTCACACCCTTGGGCACTTTCTCAGTACCATCCTTCCATAAATCAATCACGTAGTCAAGTTCTCAGCCATAAGGGATCCGTCAAATTTTTTACAAAATAGCTACAACACAAATGCCTTTTGCGACTTCCATCAAATAAAAAGACACAAGATTGATTGATGTGTCACACTCAATCATGTCTGGAAAGTCCTAATATATGTGGTCTATGTCAACATAGTCCACTAGCAGAAGTTCCATCAACTTCCTACACAATGTTTTGAATCTCATCGTATGAGGACATTCCTTGTGGACTCCTCCTTCCTATGGAGAAAGTAATCAAGAAATCGTCCTGAATTACTCAAATTGTCACCCTAGTCAAGGAACAAAAGCCACCAGTATCAATAAACACCAACAAACAGCTAACCTATTGAGATACCATTAGGTGTCAAAACCATAGTCGAGTAGCAAAATAAGAGTCTGTTATAGGTAGAAAGTGCTACAAATTAGAAGATGAACAGAGAAAAAAGACAAAGGTATAGAAGTTCAAGGTCCGAAAGGAACCAGTCTCGTGAAACGCCCAACAAACAATAATAGTTTGACAGGTGGTTGTGGTAGCATCCACACCATCTCCACCTCTAGCAATAAAGATAGACAAACACCATGTTCTACTAGAGGTACCACTGCCTTTCAACAAGGGTGAGGAAAAAGTTACCACATTTGTAGGAATCCATACCCGCACAATAGAAGAGGGGACCAACAAGGTCTCGATCTCGTCTATTGATACCAACAAGGTACCACCAAGACCTGAACATTACAAGGAGACTTTTTTAGGGTTTAGATAGAATCCAATTTCTTAATGAATCGGAAGGGGAAGTGTCGATAGTAGAAGTGATGCACATCGATAAACAGTCACAAAGACTCTAGAAGGGGACTACATCTCGAAGGATGTGAGGAGAGAAAACCTTACTTCCACCATTAGGTTAATCACTACCCCATACTTAATCTCATTCTTTGAGGATGAGATACCATCAATGGGAAGTCACAATAGGACATTATTAATCACAAAAATATATATCAGTCTCAAGATACCCTCATTATTTAAAAAAAAATCACCTTCCTCAATGTGTGTCCCTTAAAGACACTAATCATTTGGGGAAGGATCCCTCTGACCTCCATTTGATAAGACTGAAACCAACCTCCTTGTATGGAGTATTCAAAGACGCTCTAGGAGAAATCACTCTACTCCTACAAATTGTGCCATAGACTTTAACCTTCCCATTAGTGCTCATGAAGTTAAGTACCTCCTTGAAACTCTTCCTAGGAGGTCATTGGTTAATCATAGTCAGGTGGATAACTCATCACTACATCAAAGGATGATGTATCGACTAGGACATGTCATTGTCATTGTTTAGGCTGATAATCGTTCTTTCATGGTTTACATTAAGGAGGATGCCTCCTACTCCTCTTTGAGATGTTATACGTTGCTAATATCAGTTGGGTAATGCCATATAAAATGTCGTCATATCCCCCATGATGCCATGTATTTCGTGCAACATTTGTGAGAAATGCACATTCATTTTGATGAAGTACTAGGAGCCAGATGACCAGGATGCATGGAAATAATACAAATCCCTCTAAATAGAAATTGTTGAGTCTAAGATTTTATGGCCCATCCTACACTTGGCCTCAAAATACCTAGTGCATGTTATATTGGATGCATGTAGCATTTGTCCCACTACAAGGTAATAGACCTAAAGAGGTTACCTTAACTATCCACCGCTGACTCAAGACATGAGATTTAAACTTGACGTAGTTGACTAGAAGAAGAGCACTGAATCAGGGCACTATATTTATGGGACCTTATCCCTGAGATAAAGGTCCGTATTTGTACTTTCCCATCACTATCGCCATCATTGAAGATCATCCTAATACTTCTAAGGCTATAATCCCCAAGATGATGCCTTACTTTCAGCAAGAGGTCTATGACGATGACCAAGAGAACTATCTTGGGAATATCACTTCTAGTATACTTGATGTTTCCCTCATAACCAATGAATTACATGGTGTTCACATCACCTAGAACAACCGACAATCTGGGAACAAGGTCATCCCTTCAAATGAGGAAGAAATAAAAAATACATCCACTCCCACTATCAACAAGTTGTGCCTTGACCATTCTAACTTCTGTTGTTGAATCTGACAACATCAAGATGTCTATGTTGGCAAGAAAAAAACCATCAAACCAATACATGTAGGAGTGGAGGCACCACCTAAAGCAGCCAACTATGACTCTCTTAGGATTTCCCCTCACAATCCTAGTCAAGACAATGCCAAGACTATAGATTCTAAGGTCACTAAGGAAAACTATGGTGTCACATGAGATGACTATGATGATGCCAAAAACATAATCGAAGGATGGGCCATTAGTTCCATCTTCAAAACAAAGAATGTGGAAGACCCACATACTCTCATCCATCCTATTAATAAAGGAGAGGAATTCCAAAATTGGTGTGTAGATGACTGTAACATCCTAAGGAATATGTCCCACCCACACCCCAAAAAATCTCATTTTCAGAACAACAACTAGATGTGCTAGAGATCCCTGTGTGGCTATGCACTCATGCTCTACCACATCCCCACTCATCCCCGCAACATCTAGAAAATTTGAAAAAACTTCAAAAATCCCAAAAACTAGAAATCTCTAAAATCTAAAAGACTGTGAAGATGTATAAGCTCATCAACATTTTTCCTATCATTTTAGTGAGGAAGTCCAAATCAACCTTTTCATATCTTAGATGATAAAAATATGGTGAATCTCAGCTTTGTACTCAAGTAATGCAAAGTTAGAGATTAGGCATGTCAACCGCTAAGACATAAAACACCATCTAATAAAGCTTCTACACCACTACATTGTCATGTTTGCATTGAGCTACATCGACATGCATGGATAGGGCAAGGAAATAATTGTTCATCGACTCTATCATCCTCAAAATTCTCCCCATCTAATAGACAGCTACATGGTTGCAATTCGATTGGAGGATTAAGTTCATTGAGGTAGTTCAACAACAAAAAATATGTAGTTTTTGGATATTTCAGGTATCCTACATGGCTTGCCACAATCGTACCAATATAAAAGAAATAGAACAAGGAACAAATGTGTCTCAATTTTCACAACCTCAACAAATCATATCCAAAAGATGATTTTCCACCACACATAGATATACTCATTTACAACACAGTCATCCATGGACTTCTCAATTTCATGGAAGGATTCACTGACTATAATTAGATCAAAGTGGTAATAAAAATAAAGAGAAGACATCCTTCATCACCGAATGATGAATATTCTTCTATTGAGTCATACCTTTCTGTCTCAAAACTATTGTAGCTAAATATTAACACACAATGATTTCCCTCTTTCACGGCATGATGCAAAAATAGGTGGAGGTCAACATGGATGATACAATTGTTAAATTTAAAAGTCATTTGGACTATATCACCAACCTCAAAAATCTATTTCAAAGACTATGAAGTCTCTCTCTACGCCTGAATCCCATCAAATGCACCTTTGGGGTTACGTTTGGTACCTTCTAGGATACATTGTCGGCCAGAGAGGGATCAAAATGCACCCTAAAAAGCTCAAGAAATATGATGATTGCCTTCCCTAGAATAGGGAAAGAGAAACAAGGCCTACTTAGTCATCTCCAATACATAAACTGTTGGTATGTATGCCCTAAGAGCCATAGAATGATGACTGTAATGGAATTAATGTACATGATTTGATTATTAATAAAGGCAAGCTTCCAATTTATTTTGTTTGTTCAATTATTAGATAAGGAAATAAAATAATAAATGTCTAGAGAATGACATTACTCAATGACATATGTCTTGAAGTATTATACTTGAGAAATGAGATCATACAGATGTTAAGAGTGCATATACGTATTCTTATTATGTCCCTGATCGATTGTTATTGTGGAAGGTTGATAGTCAACAATAACACATAAGATCAGAGTGTGAGTTGGTTGATGACTAAGTCTCATTGGTCATGATATGGCTATATAAAACCAAGCACTCTGATACATGTTAGAGAACTGTGTATCAGACACGCCCACTGTGAGATTGACACATGGAAGCCATCATCATGGAAGTCATAGTCAGCTCTCAGTCTTTGTGGTTCTTAGACCAAAAATCACTACACTCATCACGTGTCATTGGTTACACATTGACATCATCATATGTATCCTAAACAATGGGTTGTTATAATGATTATAATAAGGTGGGTTTGACACATGGGGATTGATTGTGAGTGATAGATATGGGATTTGTCCCTCCCATGGGAGCATGATATCTTTGGCCTCTTGATTAGTGACACTGAGAAAATTCAAGTCCATGTACATGTAAGTCAATGCGTTGAGCTTACATATATCTCTGACAACTTGCTCTAGTTCAAGAATCAAGATTGAATAATAATGATGGTGACTGATCCATACCTCTAGTTCAATCTGTATATTAGTAACAAAGGAACTATACTAATACTATAACACCATTCATATATTTTAGGTTGAAATTGTTCTCCAACTTTCCATTCGCTTGAGTTGCAGTGATGTGCATCTAGGAAACACTCTCTACTTGTGATGCCATAAGTTGTTATGGAAATTATCAGCCAACATGATATGGGAGATATAGGGTCACATACTTAGGTCTCGACCAAGAAGAGGAGTTTATATCTTGAATTACATTTGAACTAAGTGTAAAAGTGTTTAGGAATTTAACTCACACAACAAACAGACTCACAACACTGCCAAACTCCCATCTCAAGTGTTGAGACGATCGTTTGGAAGTGCTAAATGGTCGTCTCAAGTGTTGAAATGGGCGTTTGGGTGTCAGGCCAGGTTTTGAGTTGAAATTGGCAAGGAACAAATTGACCCAACCTAACTGGCTCGACTCGAGTCACCAGGCGACCGTCTGGTTTCTAAGACAGCCGTCTCACTTAGGTGTGATGGTCTAGTTTGGTCGGGGAAGGTTCTACACTTTTCCCTATTTTTTTTCTTGAGCAATACTTGTTGCACAAGGAAATCAGTGTCTAACATTGAGGAGAATTGATTTGTTAAATTTGTGTACAATTGGAAAGATGTGAAATCATTGTCTCGCAGTGTGAGACTAATGTCTCACATTATGATATGAATTTATCTCTCAAGAAATGATTATTTCTACTATCGTAGGTTGTGAAGTTTCCAAAATTGTTATGAAAAATTGAGATCTTTGGTCCATTCCACTCTCACACAGACTGGGAACTTGGACCAAAATCCCTCTTATAAATAGAGGGGTATTGGGGGCTTTCTAGGGTACAACACAGAAAAATGACAAACAATCACTCTGACATACATTGTACTCTCTGGTTATGATAACCACACGAGCCCAAGCAAGTCCTACATGAATAGGGAGGGATAGAAAGGGAAAGAGAAATTGAGATAATTATTGTAGGAGAGCAAGTTGGTGGCTAGTACACCAACAGGAGGGACAACTCCCTCTTGTTTGTCCTTGCAAGATGATATGAGTTATAGGTAGTCTGTTTCGACTACCATAGAGGTGAGAGGTTGTTGTCTGTTTCTCAAAGGACAACATCAACTAGAAATTTGTGATAAGAGGAGTTGCTGAAGAAGACGACATTCATGGATGTAGTCATTGATGTGCCCAAGAGGAGTTGCAGCAATACTACTGCTTGAGATGTTGATTACATGGTGCAACAGTCAGATGAGTCACAGAGTAACATGGATCTACACAGACACCATCTAAGAGAGTTGCATCAACTACACTGAGGTGATAACATAGGACTTTCCCCAGGTCCAGGTATATCCTCAAAACCATCCTTCCAACATTTTAGTTATTTACATGATCTGTTGATCACAAGGAATATGGTACATAAAATTTCTAAATGTTGGTTCCTTCTCTGCAGCCATATTTCCCTATAGTGGTATATGAGCCAACATCAATTTCCCAAATTCGATATGATCAGAATCTAGTTTTATCATTCTATTATTGCATTGAATGCGAATAATATCTTCTCAAATCCAATATCACGATAATACCGAAAAAATATATATAGATATATATATATATATATATAATATACACACACACACACACATATATATATATATATATATAGAGAGAGAGAGAGAGTCCGGCTAGAATACACTCAAGTAGTTTTTCATGATGCCATATTTTAAAAAAAAATCTAAACTGGTGATCTTCTTAAACATCTTGTGAATAACTCATACAAAAAATTTGAGCACATTTGGACATTTATAGGTCAAGTTATAAAGACCGCAAAAATTATACATTTCAAATTAGTTTTGCACGTCGATTTTGTTGCCCTTGGATGAGTGACTTAAACTCATCCAAATGAGCTCAAAATTTGTATGTAGACTAGTTATAGTATGACAGTGAAGATCAATGGTTTATATTTTGCAAAAAATGGTCTTGATATACAAACACATGAGTATATTCGTGCAATCTGTACACTCGAGTGTATTCTAGCCTGACTCTCTCTCTCTCTCTCTCTCTCTCTATATATATATATATATATATATATATATATATATATATATATATATATATATATATATATATATGCAATTCACATTTGTCTCCCTAAAAGCATTTTTATGGTGGATGTGTTCCATGGTTAAGGATAATAAGTCCTATCAATGCAAGGTTGTATGTAGTTAGTTTATCCATTTATCTCGGTTTGCGTACCATGCCTCTATCTTATTTTCCCAATGCAAAGTTAATTCTCTTATACATTTACACTTCTCGAACATAACTCGAGATTTCCCTATAATCATATAAAAGTAGCATTGTTTACATTCTATTATGATGAAAATGAAGACATCCTAAAGACGAGCCAACTAAGTGAAGGACCTTGGAGGACATAGTGGATAAGCCAACGATCGCCTAGTGGTACCGACCAATTCACTGGAGGAGCACTCTAATAGTGGACATAATGACCAAACGACCTCTCAGATGACCTAACAACTGGCCAAGAGGCAATTCCATTAGTTTATGGGTTGAATTGATCAACCTAGATTGACAATCATAGATCTTCATCAACAACAAGTTTCTTCATGTGATTTAGACATAGATGATGTAATTCCTTATGGCTCCAAGGGATTACATTAGCTTGGCCATAACATTCAATTTTGTTTAATTACATGTCTTCATTGTGGGATGTAGCATTTATATGATACATACTATATATGTGGTGATTGGATAAAGTATATGTATTTATGCAAACTATCTTCTTTAAAATATTAAGTCTTATATGCTTCCCATAATGTAGCACTCATGAAAAGCTTGATTGACCAAATGTGAGCATGCCCTATCATCATGCATTGTCTATCTATTATGTTGGCTTATGGGTCAGGCTTAACTAGGTGATTTTAATTCGATTAAGAACCTAAAGGAATGCAAATGATTATGGAAAGGTGTTGCACATATCATGTATGAAGAGTTGCATATGATGCAATGGGAAAAAGTTCCCTACATGATAGAATCAAGTTGTGGGTGACTGACCTAGCTGGCTCTTGATTTGTATGAAATTAGGATCTTGTCCAACTAGAATAGTGTATGTTGCAATTAAATGAATAAATATTGAGGGCTATTAATTTGAATAAAATATTGGGAGTGATAATTAATTAAATACCTAATTGATATTGACTTTTCAAATTAAATCAAATCAAAAAGGGTTTTTAAAAAATCATAATTTTCACTTGTAGAATCAAATGATATAAAAATCCACATTGTGATTGGACAAATTTAATGAAATTTATTTCTATAACTGGTTCATGACCTTGAGAAGTGTTTTGCATGATCCTAAAATGCCAGTGTCAATATCCACTCCAATTTCTCCTGAGACTAACATGGATGCTTCTTTGAAGCATGCCATTGATGTTGTGAACATGAAGAACCTTATAATGGGCTGTACGAACTATGAGTTGCATAACCAACTTGATAAACATGAAAGGTATAATTCTCTAAGTCTATATTTGAGTGAAAACTGACAGAAGGATATCATGTAAAGCCTAATGTGCTCAATGTGATTGGCCATTTGAAGCATCTTGAGAGGATGTGATTTACTTTAGGTCAAGATTTGACCATGAATATGATTTTGCAATCTTTTCTTAAATTATATGGCCACTTTATCGAGTGTTATCACTTGAGTATATGGCTACACTATTGTCAGAGTTATTTTATATCTTGATGGGTGTCAAAGCAGAAATGAAGAAGGACAAATCTGTGGTGATGATCAGAGGAGTTTAGTCCAAGGATAAAGGCAAGTCCAAGAAGCGTTTTGTGGCTAAGCTAAGGTCCAATTCTTCAACACTCAAAATTAGGACAAGGATAAGGGAACCTAGGAAGAAAGTGATTGAGATCTCTACTTCTGGTGTATAAATTATTGAGGTTAACTTCACTACTTCTTCATCATGGGTAATAGATACCAGATGTGGATCACACATTTACTCAAATCTGAAGGATCTGAAAAGAAGTAGACCTTTAGACAAAGATGAGTTTGAACTGTGTGTTGCCAATGGCGCAAGAGTTGCGGCCAATGTAGTTGTAACCTATGAGTTATATCTACCAAGTCGACTTGTAATGGAGTTAGAGAAGATATATTATGTATCTTCCATTAATAGGAACATCATATTGGTATCTTGTTTGGAAAAGAACGGATTTGAATTTATTATACATAATGGAAGATGTTCTATTAGTAAAGATGGGATCTTTTATGGAACTGCCGCAATGTCTTTTGGTCTATACTTGATAGATCTAAAGACTTGTGTATATAACGTAAATACCAAAAGACAAAAACTCAATGACTCAAACCAAACATATATTTGACATTTTCGACTGGGGCACATACATGAGAAATTCATATCCAGGCTCCATAAGTATGGTTATCCAGACTCTTTTGATCTTGAATCAATATAGACACGTGAATCTTGTTTGTTGGGCAAGAGGACCAACAATCTCTTTATTGGTAAGATTGAAAGGGCTTTTCATCTACTAGGACTCATACATAGTGATGTATGTGCCCTTTTACTACATATTCTAGAGGTTGGTACAGGTCCTTCATTACCTTTACTAATGACTTTAGTGTATGGCTATGTCTACCTGATGAGACACAAGTTACAAACTCTTGAAAAGTTCAAAGAGTTCATGAATGAAGTACAGAACTAACTTGGCAAAAGCATTAAGTCACTTTGTTCTAATCGAGGTGGAGAATACTTAAGACAAGAGTTTGAGGACCTTTTGAGATCCCATGGGATTGTATCCCAGTGGACTCCACCTAGAACACCATAGCATGATGGTATATCAGAAAGAAAGAATCACACATTACTTGATATGGTGTGATCTATGATGAGTTTTTTTTATCTTCTGACAACACTCTAGATTTTTTCTCTACAAACTGTCGTGTTTACACTTAATCACATACCATCTAAATCGATTCAATAGACGCCATATGAGATATGGTATGCAAAATGTCCCGGTGTGTCTTTTGTGAAGATATGGGTATGTGAAGCTTATGTTAGGAAAATATTTTCTAAAATGCTTGGTCCTAAGTCTGATAAATGTTTTTTTTTTGAAAATCCTAAAGAGACCAGGGGATGTTACTTATTCCACTCAACTGACAACAAATAGTTGTTTCCAAAAATTTTGTTTTTCTTGAAAAGGAATTCATTTCCAAAGGAATCCTTAGGAGGAAAGTGGAACACGAAGAAGTTAGAGACCAATAAGAGAACATAGAACTGATAGATGAACCAGAGGAACTCAAAGAATCATAAAACATTATGGAGATTCAAATTTCTCAGGTGACATGAAAACCTCATCAATATAGTAGGACACACCTTGAACCTAAGAGATATGGATATCTTGTGACTCAAAAGGCAATGAGTTGGTCATAGTTGATGAGCCAATATCCTATAAAGATGCTATTGAGGGACTAGAGTATGAGTAATGTCTTGATGACATGAGATCTGAGTTTGAATCCATGCATACCAACAAAGTATGGACTTTGGTGGTCCACATGAAGGGGTAAAACCCATAGGGTGTAAGTGGGTCTTCAAGAAGAAGAATGGCATGGATGGAAAGATCCAAACCTATCACAACATATTGGTTGGAAAGGGTTTCAAACAAATTGAAGGTGTTGATTATGATGAAACCTTTTCTCCAGTGGCCATGGTTAAGTCCAATGGGATCATGCTTACTATTGTAACTTATCATGACTATGAGATTTGGCAAATGAATGTTAAAACCACATTCTGTAATGATAATCTTGTTGATGGTGTGTTTATAACACAACCTATGGGTTTTATAAATCTAAATTTGCAAATAAAGTGTGTAAGCTACAAATGTCTATTTATATATTAAAGAAAGCATCTTGGAGCTGGAATCTTCATTTTGATAATTCAATCAAAGAGTTTTGCTTTATTAAAAATGAAGATGAACCTTGTGTGTATAAGAAGGTCAGTGGAAGCATAGTGACATTCCTCATATTGTATGTAGATGACGTAATATTGATGGGGAATGACATTCCTACGTTACAAAAGGTAAAGACATGGCATGGAAATACAGTCTCAATGAAAGACTTGGGAGAATCCTTCTACATTTTGCTGATAAAGTCTCTAGAGATAGATCCAGAAGACTTATTGGACTAATTCAAAGAACATACATTGACAAAGTGTTGAAGTGGTTCAGCACGGAGAATTAAAAGAGAGGAAACCTACATGTGCGTCATGGTGCCCCAATCTCTAGATCTCAATGTCCCAACTCTAGAGATGAAAGTGAATGCATGAGTGTGATTCCATATGCCTAGGGAATTGGATCAATCATGTATGCATTGTTATGTACTCATCCAGACGTCTCATATGCCATGAGCACGATGAGAAAATATCATTTACATCTAGGTGATGCTCATTAGATAGCCATGAAGAATATCCTCAAGTACTTGAGAAGGACTAAGGATCAATTCTTGGTCTATGGCAAAGAGGAAGAGTGGGTTGTAAAAAATTACACCGATGCAAAAGCTTACAGATTGAACAAGATTATTACAAGTTGCGATCTAGATTTATGTTTTTCCTCAACAATGGGGTTGTGAGATGGAAGAGCTCCAAGCAAGAAATAGTTGTCAATCCTAAAACATAGGTCGAGTATATTGTTACATCGAGTGCATCAAAGAGGGTTGTATGGATCAAGACGTTCATCACAGGACATGGGATTATTCCTAGCATCAACTAGGCAATCGAGCTATCTGGTTAAAATAATGGACTATTGCGCAAGCTAAGGAACCCATATCACACCAGCACTCAAATCATATACATATGAGGTATCATCTCATATGAGAAATCATACCATGAGTAGATGTAAAGATTTACAAAGTACCAACTGAAAACAATGTTACTGACCCCTTAGCAAAGGCACTTTCACAAAAAAAGCATGATGGACATGTAAGATCACTTGGAATATGATTCACAGGTGATTGGATCTAAGTGCAAGTAGGAGTCTATTGGTATGTATGCCCTGAGAGCCAATCATATGGTCATTGTAATGGCATAAATGTAAATGATTTGATTTTTATTAAAGGCAAACTTCCAATTTATTATATCTATTCAGTTGTTAGATAATGAAACAACTTAATAAATGTCTAGAGAATAACATTAGTCAATGATGTATGTCTTCAATTATTAGACTTCAGAAATGAGATCATACGGATGTTAATAGTCAATATACATATTCTTATAATGTCCCTGATCGGTTGATATTATTGAAGGTTGATAGAAAATAATAACACTAAAGATTAGAGTGTAAGTTTGTTGATGATTGACTCTCATTGGTCATGAAATGGCTATATCAAACCAAGCACAAAGATACATGTTATATAACAGTGTATCAAACAGACCTACCGTGAGACTGACACATGGAAGCTACCATCATGGAAGTCATAGTCATCTCTCACAGTGATGGTGGTGTTTGTGGTTCTTAGACCTAAAATACTTCACTCATCACATGTCGTTGGGTACACTATGACATCATCAAACACAATCTTGAAACACGGGTCGTTATAATGATGACGATTCAGTGGCTTTAACACGTGGGGATTGACTATGAGTGATAAATATGTGATTTGTCCCCCTATGGGAGCATGATATCCTAGGCTTCTTGATTAATGAGATTGAGAAAGTACATGGCAATGTACATGTAAGTCAATGTGTTGGGCTGATATATATCTTAGACAGTCTGCTCGAGTTAATGAAACATGACTTAATAATAATGAGGGTAATTTCTCCATGTCTCTAGTTCAATCTGAATATCAGTGACAATGGAAGTATACAAATACTATAACACCATACACATATTGTAGGTTGAAGTTGTTCTCCAACTTTCCATTAAGTTGGGTAGCACTGATGTGTGACTAGGCACCATGTTCTGCTTGTGGTGTCATAAGTTGTTATGAACATGCACTACCGACGTAGTATGAGACCTATGGGGTCACACACATTGTTCTCGACCTTGAAGATGAGTTCTGATCTTGAATGACATTTGAATTAATTGCTAAAGTGTTAGATATTTGTTTCACACAACAAACAAGCTGACAACACTACCAAACGACCATATCAATTGTTGATACGGCCATTTGGAAGTGCTAAATGGTTGTCTCAAGTGTTGAGATGAACATCTAGGTGTTCGGCCTGGTTTTGAGTTGAAATTGGCAAGGAACAAACCGACCCGACCAAATTGGCTCGACTGAGGTCACCAGACGACCGTCTGCGTGATCGAGACGGTCATATCACATTTGTGAGATAGTCCAGTTCAGTCATTGAAGGTTCTAGACTTTTCCCTATTCATTTCTCTTGAGAAATACTTACTGTACAAGGAAACAATCTCTAACATTGATGGGAATTGATTTGCAAAATTCATGTGAAAATGGGAAAATTTAAAACGATTGTCTCATAATGAGAGACGACTGCCTCCCAGTACGAGATGACCTTCTTGCTTGCGATATGTCCATTTCAGCTATCGTAGGTTGCAAAATTTCCAGAAATGTTACAAAAATTTGAGATCTTCCGATCCCTTCCACTCCTGCAAAGATTGGGAACCTGGACCCAAACCCCGTCCATTAATAGAGGGGTATTAGGGTCTTCCCAAAGTACAACATAGACAGTTGAGAAATAGTTGTGCTAACCAATGTTGTCCTTTCTAGTTGTGGTAACCATAAGATAACAAGGAAGTCCTACCCGACTAGGGAGGGATAGCAAGGGAAAGAGAAATTGACATCATTGTCATCGGAGAGAAAGTTGGTGACTAGTACACTAGCAAGAGGGACTACTCCTTCCTATCCATTCCAGCAAGATGAAAAGAGTACTAGGTGGTCCTTATGGACTACCATAGAGGAGAGAGGTTGTTGTCAGTCTCTTAGAGGACAACGTCAGCTAACAGTCTGTCACAAGAGGAGCTTCTGAATAAGACTATGTTCGTGAATGTAGTCTCATGTGCAACCAAGAGGAGTTGTAGCAGTCCTACTACATGAGGTGCAGATCGAAGGGCACAACAGTCAGACGAGTAACAGTGCACCAAGGAGCTGTAGAGACACTGTCCAAGATAGTTGTGCATCAAAGAAGATGAGGATATGTCATTGGACTTGATCCAGGACTAGGTATATCCTCAAAACCATCCTTCCTGCATTATAGTTGTTGATGTGATCTATTGATCATAGGGAATATAGTACATAAAATTTTAAAATTCAACTGCCTCCTCTTTAGCCATATTTCCCTACATCAATTACTTCATCGCCAAACACACACACCTATATGTGAGTTAATCTTCCAAATGTAAAAACACAACTTTGACTCTAGATGCAACCAAATATGTGAGGGATCGCTCCAAATCTCAAGGTACATCACACCAATCCACCAATAATAACATTTGAATGAATAGTGTCGGAAAGAATGATGTGTGTAGAACATGTCAAAGGATGTCACCCGATCATGAGGACAAGAAATCTAATGGTTATAAAATTAAACTGGTCAATAAAAGGTTGTATAAGAATTTCAAATAAATGATCAATCAATTGAATAATATTCATTTGATTAATTATTGTGTCTCTAGATTGGAAGTCAATTTATCCTTTGGCACCCAAAAAAATTGTTGAGTCTTTATTCTTAGTTAATCAATTGATAGATTGATCAATGGGTTGGGTTACTATTCACCATAAATCAATTTGGACACTGCCTAATAAAGATTATGATGTTAAAACTATTTTTCCTTTTGATCATATGTATGTGACTTGATAGGTTCGATATTACATGGACAATAATGTTAAAGACCTCAAAAAATATAGAGGTACTTAGGAACACATTGTTGCTATTGAATTAACTATAATAAGTTGGGGAATACTTCAATACAAGTGTTATCAAATGTAACTATGATGATATTACCTCTTTATCAAATTTTTACATATTGAATCCAATGTACTAAGTTGTCATTCTCTTAATATTGCCTCTATGCTTCTTGATCTCAAGGTCTCTATTTTTTTAGAGAAATACTCAAGACAAGTATTAAGTTACAATGGGGCCCCTTGGGTAGTAGAATAAACTAGTTTGTCATGGAATTGAAAGGAAAAAGTCTTGAAGTCCTCTAGATAAGCGCTCTCTAGTCCATAAGGATAGGAATCTAGATGACTTGGCGAGTCAGGTTTCTTCAAACAATGCTTGACTAGGAGATCTGGAAAATTGTTCATGGATCTTCTCACATGAATCACCTTCACTACACCTGATGAAATCCAAAGATCCCAGATGAAGAGCACAAGAAGTTTATAGTTTTTTGGTGTTCTAAAAAACACATAACCCATTGAAATGCTATCTTGGAGTCACATTGAATGACACAATGAAATGTATCATTGGGATTCATGTAAAGCATGCTTTCTAGGATAGAATAAATCTTCCCTCACAGTGGGTCTTTTCCTGGGAGAAAGCAAGTGTCACCTCCCCTCCAAGTACTATCTTGGTCCCTCATTACTAGGCTTGTTGATGTTCTATTGTGCTTGGAGTCCATTGTAATGTTGACATTGAGTACTAAAGTGTTTGGAAAGATGGTGATAAGGGGGGACCAGATTGATGTGATTCCTACTTTACTGGGCAAATGGGAATGAGAAAGCTTGATGTATTTTAGTGGCTTAATATCTACATGAATTGGCTAGGATATAAGAAGGTTTGGATTTTTTTTAAATACATGCATTCCTATTTTTCTAGATTAGCCAGCAGGATACTCCAAAAAGTATGTTCCATTTCATTGAGTTCTTGAAGGTTTTTAGGTTATAGCCAAGACCGACCGTTGTGGAATCTGGTGTAAAAAAGTTGGTGTCACTGGAACTATCAGTAACTCTCATGTTCTCCGCGTCTCCTCACAATATTTGATCACGTGGAGGATACTCTTGTCATTCACATTACATCTTGTGTAGGTGTCAAAGATGGTCAATTTCTTCTTGCAAAAAAGCACGTTACGGAGGAGTCTTTCCCTGTGGATTAGCCATAAATGTGTTTCAAATTTGTGAGGTATTGGCATAGACCATATAATGGAGTAATGGTCGAGGACTATCATATTCAAAGTTTCATTGAGTATTTGGTGTGATGAGATTATGGTGTAGCACCGATCATTTGAATGAATCCAAGCCAATCTGTTTGGGCCATAATGGGCTTTGACTGGCATGTGGAGAACATCAGATACATGGGTAGTGAGATCAAATGTTGGAGGAAATACATATCCTAGGAGTTATTTTGAGAACTATGATATCATCTGGGACAACTCAAAGCATTTGTAGAGTGGGTATGTATCCATATCCATCCCAAGCGTCTGTCTAAACTTTGGTATCCGTCCTAAGATTGCTATTTTTCTTGAGTTTTTGAAAAGAAATAGAAGTAATGATCTAATATTGCACCATAGATGGAAACCCAAAGGCTTCTTCATCCTTGATTGGGGTATTGGCTTTCATTAATTGGACCCAGGAGGTTGAAAAATCCTTTTGGTATTGCTAAGCTTCCTTCTTAATTAGGGCCATGTTAAAATCCCATGCACAACTGATGTTAAAACCTCCCTTGTTGTGACTTTGAGTCACTTGTTTCCAAGATACTAGATTCAACTTCCGGATAAAGCGTAGAATAATTTGATCTATCTAGTCATAGCACAACATTGGTAGTTGGGACATTTTCATAGTATATCATCGTTGTGAATGTAGGACATATTTCTCTAGTGTGGTTTGACCAACCAACGAGAGGAATATGTTCTGCCAATTGTGAATTTGAGTTTGCGATCTCTCAATCTTATGTTGATAATGAGCCTTTCCTTTCCTCTTAGGTATGATGGGCATGCCCAGATGCTTCCTAAGATCTGACATATCAGTGATTCTAAGCTTTTGGCATATGCTAGATCTAATCAATCAGGGTGTATTGATTGAAAAGAAAATAAAAAAATTTCTATGTGATAAGAACTAGGTAGAATACCGATTGAAGTGCTTTACATAGTGTTTCATAGACTTGACTTGGTGACGTGTGGCTTCTCTGAACAAGATGATATCATAAACAAGGCTAACATATGGAAAATGGAGTTTTTGTCATGTAAGCGTGATTGGTTTCCATTCACCGTTACTAATTTTGATAGCTATGAGTTGGTTGAATTTTTTTAGATAGAGAACAATGAAGTATGGTGATAAAGGGTCACATTTCTTGATGCTACAATAGGGTGTGAAGTTGCCAATGTCCTCCCCATTCTAGAGAATTAAGGACTTCCTCGATGAGATAATTTGCATGATGATATAGATGAGCTTCTCAGGAATCAATGTTCAGTTGGGAGGGTCTTCTATGAATGCCCAACTCATTCATCAAATGCCTTCACAAAGTCCAATTTTAAGGCAAGAATTTACTTTTATCTATGCTTGGACTCCATAGAGTGCATGATATTTTAGACCAGAGAAATATTATCCCTAATGTAATGACCAGGTATGAATCTCGATTTCTTGTGGGAGATCCAGTCTCTAAGGTACAACTGAATGCAGGAGGTTATGACCTTTGAGATGAGCTTGGTATGGATGTTGTTAAGAGAAACATGTGACAATTACAATCAAGTCTTCAGTGAGGGGACCTTCAGGATGAGAACTAGGGATGAGTTGGCCACATATGGGAAAAGAGGATGTCATTCTAAAGGCAAGGCGATGAAGTTGATGAGATGGCTCTTAAGGAGGGGCCAATTATGATGGAGAAAAGAGGTTTCTACCCTGGTGGCCTAGGGGCCTTTAGAGGGGCCATTGAGTGGAGGGCTTCCCAGGTCTCTGCCTGGGAAGGAGTTGTGGTGAGGGGGTCGGTTGCAATAGTAGGTAGCGTGGGGATGACACCAATAAAGGTTGGTCTTTCTATAAGACTAGCTGAGGGATCAGATTCCTAATACAATTAGAGAGAAGGAAAGGATGAGGTGTTTAACCTATTATGCATCATTGCTCCAGTCCCCGTATTGATTCTTAATGCATACAATCTTCTTATGCGATCTCCCTATTTACACCAGGCTTTGGAAATATCTAATGTTGTTATCACCTAGTTTTACCCAATCACATTAGGCCTTTTGTTGCCACTCTTTTTCTTCTTGGTACAGGATTGAGTCGAGTGAGTTTTGAAGGTCGGTCGTTTTGTAAGCCATTTTGTTTTCGAAGTGGGCAGCTAGTTGTGTTTGGCTCCATCAGATCGTGTTTCTTATTCGATGCTTTTCTCGCCTAGACTCCTTCATTTTAAAAACTTGGGAGGTTTCTTTCTTTAGAAAGTCTACTGGGCATGATGGAGGGGGCTTCGGTGTTCTAGTTTGATGATAAGAAATATTTGAAATCTTCTATACTACTCTATCTCATCAATGTATGGAGGTGTTGGTGCACCATGGAATTTGGTATGAGAGATGAGATGAGCAATGAAGCATGATTGGAATGGTTACATTCTACGGGCTGGATAGGACTCGAGACAGGAAACTTAACCCAATGATGGTTTTCTAGGGCCTGATCAAGATGCTCATGGGGGAGTCCACATATATAGGTTGTGCATGCATTGTTCGCCCCTAGATCCTAGAGAAGGAAGTTCTCCATTGCTTCAATGAAGTCATTGATATTAGATCTATCAAAAGAAGACCTTCCACACTTTTTGGACAGTAACATCACGACATTGAGGTCTCAGACTACCACCCAAGGTATGTTGATGGTTGGGGACAACAATTGAAGTTGATTTCATAGTTGATTCTGACTACCTCATGTTGTACGAGCATAGATGAAAGTGTACAAACAATTGTTGAGCATGTAGTGGATTAATTACTTATGAGAGAAGATGATTTTGAGTGAGGTGTTGTGTTTACATAACACCCATATACCACCAACAAACCCTACAACCCCCACTCTATATGAGTATGTCTATCCAAGGTTTTTCATGATCTAGTCTACATTTTTGTTGTTGTAGTGAGTATTGAAAAGGTAAACAATTGAGGTGGAGTACATCAATGATAGGCCCTTGACATCTAGCTGTGTATCCTCATCACAAAGACCATGTACATTCCATGTAATCACATTCAATGATTGGATTCTTTCAAGGTCAAGGATCCCATCTCCTTGGCTTCTACCTCAAGGTCTTGCAAAAGGGATTGCTCCCCTATTTTCCTGGTAGATTCCCTACTCAGGTCGATGGGATGGACCACCTTCCTATTATGAAGGTGAATGCCAGTGGGTGATTTTGTTGGGCTCTTGTAGGAGACATAGATCGGGCCTCCTATAGATCAGTTTCCTAGCAAGAAATTGGTAGAGATGAAGGGATGGTTTAGAGTATTCCTTTTGGGAAGGACTGCATCACTGTAAGGTGTAGCTACTATATGGTCCCTATTTGAGGGTGGGGTTTCCTTGGATTGTTGTTGTGGGACTTCACAGTTCGGCTTGCTCACATTTTTTCCTTCAACAACTTTGTTTTCCTTATTTTCAATTGCCTTTTGACTGAATTTTTTGCATGCTCCAATAAATTACACTAGTAACATGCCCATCAATTTTGTCTACATTGATTGTCTTAGGAATGTCATCATCCTCTTCAAAGTCCCTTTGATGTTCAAACCTATTGGTGGAGTTCTAGGGATTTCTTTGTTGACTTGTGTTGGCCAGTTTCCTTGGTTTCTTGAAGATGGGTTAAGAATGAATTGATTTCATGAAGCCTTCCTTTCTCTATAGTGCTTCCAGAATAATGGTTCCTATCTTAAGAGAGGCCTCCATTGCTTGATTCTCCTCTTCAAGATTTTTCTTACAATCCTTTTACAAATGGCCAGCCTGTCTGAAGTGCAAACAGATGAAAGGGATATTCTCATATTCTATTTTGTAGCTAGATTCTACAGTCATTAACATAGGTACTAGGGGCTAGGCCATTCCCAGTTTGACAACAATAGTTGAGAAATGACCCCTTCTCTATAACTTTGTGTTTACATCAGCTATAATGGCATTTCCTACTTTGTCACCTATCTAATTCAATAAAACTTGTAGGTATAGATAGATGGGAAAATTGGGAATTCTTACCCATGCCACCAGCCTTCCATCTCTGGCAATGTTCAGTGAGAAGAAAGTGTCCAGTATTGCACTGTTAGATAAGAGTCAAAGATAGGCTAAGTTATTCCAATTATGGCATGAATGTATTCTTTCTTAGTCTATTGTTGGACAATGAAAAATTTGGTTCTTGACATTGATTAGGTTGAAACCACCCATTGGTTTCCATAAAAGTTGGAATCTATCTCTCAGAGTTGAAAAACTAATGTTGTGTGATAAAAGCTTAACCACCACCATGAATTTCTATGATTTCAGTAGTTCTTCAACCACTTCCTTTATAAGCTTGAATGTTAGGTAACCATGCACCAACAAAATGGATATGCCGTCTTGTTTTAGTTTAATGTCACACTGATCCACATCGATATGTATGAATCATGGATCTTATTGAAGTTAGAGTTGATCGGCATGGAGTCTTTGTAGGATGGTCAAATTTGATATTCTTCCTGGAGCTCTTCCACTACAAAAGACACTTTCATCAGATGGGGGGACAATTCCTCCATCACGTCATGGTCTATGTCTATTAAGTGCAATGTCGTGGATTCTTGATGGATTTTGTTGTCTCAACATCCAAAATTGTGTAGGATTCTTGTCAAACCCAGGGGGATTGAGGAACTCGCACGATACGTGTTGCCATCCCCATCTTCCTTTAGAATCCCTAGATCGCCTTAACTACCACCTGTCGTAGCTATCAGGGGAACCCAAAGAGCCTCCAACCTAAATAACATATCTCAATTTATCTAATGAGATATAGTGGCCTAAAAATCATATATTGGATCACATGAGCATGGTCATGTATTTTAATTTCACTCTTATAATTTTGTCAAGTATATTTATAGGAGGGACATATTCCATCTTTTCCACTTAAATTTATTATTATATTTCATAGTGCACCCAATCACAACTTGTATGGTAACCGTTACTAAAACTAACTTTTGGTATTATTAAAGTATATTGAACAACATGTTATTACTATAGTAACATCAGGTCTAGGATGTCACCATTTTAACATTAATATGTTATGAATTTTTCTTTGTGGATTCCATGTACTATTCTCAAGGTGGGTCGCTCCAATGCACTTGTTCTCAAGTATGAAGCCATGTTTTTGGTTTTATACACAATATCATCACTAAACATATTTATCTACACTTATAGAACAGTCTAGTCTTACACATTTTTGTTTTTCTTGCTTCTATAATAATATATGACTAATGACTTACAATGATCGATATGTATACTTGAACTCCCTATTTTTCCACTAATACACTAACAAATATACATGTCCTTGAGATAAAAAAACAATTAAGGATTAAGGTCCTACGAAAGATATGGGCATGGTTGATCATCATGAAGCCCACAAGTTTTCTTGTTGATAAAATGTTTTATTTAAAACATAAACCACATGGCTTGTTGAAAAAAAATATCACACATCGAGACCATCACTATGAGTACAATGTACTGATAACAAACCATAATTCCCTTAGTAATAGGATAAGTTCCTAAGGTTTTCCAGATATAGGTATGACATTCCTTCATCCATTTTTACATCTACCAATATAAAATATAGATAAGTAATTTGTAGATTTGGAGGTTGTATGCAAACCCTATTATTGAAAAATAAACACACAATATTAATTCTCAAAGAAGTTTGGCTGAAGATGAAATTTTTTGGATGGAATGACACCCAAAACAAAACTTCACTACCCAATCATCATCTTGATAGATGCTTTATCTATAGGAAAAAAGAAAGGTAAACTTCCTGAAAAAGATAGAAGAAGGGGATAATATTTACATCACTCACCCCATAGCCTATAAAAGAAAAGGGATGACACATAGGATATTTCAAAGACAAAGTCCTCTACCAGAGAAGATCAAATACTCAAACACATAACTTATTATGATACATTTACCCTCCATTCCACCATCTACAATCGAAGAAAAATTTTGGCTGCATTTCACATTAGATAACCCACCCAAATAAAAGGTGTAATGTATGCAACATGATCAACATCCATTTGTATGCCAGACATATTCCCATTCTAAATGAGCAACCAAAAATAACTCACACTGAGTTTTAAAGATAAATTCCTAATTTTCATGAGTACATGCTTTGTGGTTGTTGTGAGGAACTTGTACCATGACTACATATCACATCCCTGGGAAGGACTTCAAACGTCACCAAGAAAGTCATCACCATAACAAACATGTTGGGGGAAGGGCTAGTATATCAATTGGATGACTAGATTGGCTTGGATTAAGAAATCAATGTCATAATCATAATCTCACTAAGAACATGGGATATCAAACTTAGGGTTCGATTAAGGTTATGTGTCAGAACCCTAATAATATCATATTTTGAGTCATAAGGGTGAAAACCCCCAAATAAGCATTAGAAGTATCCTTTCAATGAGACGAATCATAACATAATATAATCAATAGAACATATGATTTTTCATCAATTGAACAAGGTACACACATTATTTCATGAAATCTAGGGTTTGAATATAATCATCATGGGTTTGAATATAATTGTCATTACCAGAACATGAGATAACACGTAGAATTTTTAACAACGATCAACACTAGGCATTGAGACATTTTAATCATTTCTACTTATTTTCATAATAAAATGATATGTAATTTTTATATAATCATAGAAACCAATTATATTCTACATTTTCTGTAAAATAAAATTATTTGGACCAATAGGGGAATGAAATCTCAGAGGATAAAACATATTTGCTTTTCCATGCGGCCAGTCTAGATTTGAGGTGAGAATATGCCACTACTCATGCACAAGGAATCAGTGTGTCTCACCCTTAACCTTTGCCTTTCTCATAGTAGATGTCACAAAACCATTATTACCCTAATTCCTATCCCACTATCCAAATGGGTAGTGTTATAAAGGGATTAGAGTAGCAGTCCATGAGTAGCCCAAAAATCACAGACAAATAATATGTAAAAGGGAAATAACATTCTTCTTTATTGAAAATGAACCAAAATCGTAATTACATAGGGCCCATAGGCAACTTCAAAAGAAAGATACAAATAAGGAAAACTTATCCAACAACAACATTCCTTTTATACTATACCCAATGTAGAGTCCAAATTGATGTAGCAGCCTTTATTTTCAGCAGGTAACAAATGAAGTAGATAGCAGATGCATAATCCTTAGTTCTTTACATTGCCTAAAATCAAGAAAACCATGTCAGAATCAATGGAATTGCATAGTACTCTACTAAAAACAAGTAAAATAATTTTATATCAAAATAGTATACTTGGAAGGACTTATATTAAAAAATAGTCAACAAGTGATTTTCTAAAGCAATATTTGTTCAACATGATTTTTTTACAAATTTCCCATTATGTGGATATCAAGAAGCATGCTGATATATTTATGTGGCTCCATCACCCCAACGAGATGGGGGAGGTCACTAGGATCCATCCCTTCATATGAGAGGGGAGGTTAACAATATGTACAAGTTCCACCCTCTGAATGATGAGGTCACTTGTACTCAATATCAACATTATCATCATTATCATCATCACAATTCATGTATTTATAATGGGCAATATCTTTTATGTTTTCAAGTTTGTCGCAAACTATAATATAGAAAATTAGAAGACTAATCAGTAGGGAACAATAGCTTAAACAAATACATAGACAAGTATACATTCAAGAGTTACATACAAATATCATCAATACCACTAGTCTGGTTAAAGAGGAGATATAATAGTGTTACTTTTGTGTGGATATTCGGAGTATGGATTCCATGCAGTAATTGATCAACCTCTTGACTCAGATACTAGATTAACAAGAATCAATCAAGGGTCAAGATCATGATGTCTAGAAGGTCATGTTTTAATATTCAAGACTAGGGTTACTCATTCCTGTTAAACCTTGGGGTTAGGTCATTCACTTAAGATCAACAATATTTCAAGATGTCTAACATTTATTCAATTGTCAAGAATATTTCAAGAATGAATGACGTCAAACATTGGAATATACAATAAGAAATAATAACTCATAAAATAAGAGATTTAAAGAACAACTAACCCAAATAGGAGATTTTGTAGATTTAGCCTCGTCATTAGAGTTTATCAAGAGCAGAAGTGATATCCATTTGGTTTGCCTAAAATCAAGTAACTCGAGATGCAATCAATGAAAATGCATAAGTACACTTTAAAAATAATAGATATTGAACAATTAAAAATATTTATTACAAAATATAGTATTTGGTAGGACTTATATTAAAAATATAGTCAACAAGCTATTTCTAAACTGACAAGATTTCAATTTCAAACAATTACATTTTATTACAAGTTCCCATTATGTGGATATTGAAAAGCATGTGTATATATTTTATGTGGTTCCATCACCCCAACAAGCTGAGGGAGGTTACCAGGATCCTTCTATCCATATGAGGTAGGAAGCCAATTGACATGTACAAAATTTGAGATCATTACATGTACAAGTTCCACCCTTCGAATGAGGAGGTCACTTGTACTCAAAATCAACAAGTATTACTTGCACTGATAATGGACAATATCATTTATGTTTTCAAGTTTGTTCCAAACTATAATATAGAAAAATGGAAGACTAATGAATAGGGAATAATATATCAAACAAATACATAGACAAGATTTTGAAGAGGTACATACAAGTATCATTCAATACCACTAGTCTTTTCAAGGATGATTTAAATATATAAAAGTGTACCTATTTTGGAGTATCGCATATAATCAATATCCAAGTCAACAAGTTTAACAATGATTTGATCATGGTTCATAATGAGAACAAACATGTATCAATATATTGTTCATTGTTATAGTGACCCATTAGAGAATCCATTCATGTATTTTTATTCTCATTTTATTTGTTGACATATGATCATTAAGAGTATAGATCTAGGACAACACTAATGAGTTCATGAACTTACATTTCAAATTAGGTATGATCTGATGTACAAAATATTAGGGATTGAGGATTATAAATCATTTCGTCAATTTCATATACAATATGGCAAGAGTAGATTGAGCGATGATCAAGTATTCAAAATCATATGATCCAATAATCAATACAATATTAGAGTACAACATGGTCATGATGTGATCATATATCATCTAAATCAGTATTTTTAGCAAGATTCGGGTTTGAAATATTAGTGAAAATCTTAATTAAAATGTATGAAATGGATATTAGTTATAATCATCAAAATAAAACGGTTAAAGGTCAATGTCATGATTTCAAATTTAAGTATAATTTTTTTAGAACATCAGTAGTTCACGAGCATTTTTATGATAATCGAGTTTTTTACTAGCTAATTTACAAAACGAACCAATCGAAAAAAGGCTAGAATTATAAAATGAAAATAAAAAATGAAATTTCTAGTGTGGCTTCATGGATTAGGGGAGGGATTTGACTTCGCAGATCCTCCTACTGACCCACGAGCCATATCCAGACTCAAGGAATGTGATAGGGGTCAAAAGGGCAAAAATGCCAATGCTCAAGAAATCAAAAGTGTGACAAATGGAGGATATTTTAGTAACATCATGTCCTTAATTAATCAATTAAATGAGGAACTGGTTTTTGCACTTGTTATCACTACAGTGAGTAGAGATGTAAGACCACGATCAACATAGTGATTTATAGTAGTTTTTCATAATGAAACTATGATTTGCACTGACATTGTAGTGCCCATGTTATGCCAAAGAGCCAAACTTGGCAAATAATTGAGAAACAGGGAAGAGGAAAGGGGCTTTTGTTGCAGGTTATGTGCAGATAGAGTAAAGTAAGGAAGGTCAAAAGGTATGCCTAATGCAGGAGGAAAATGGGTGTCTCAACATATCTTCATAGATTCATGATTTTCCAGGGAGTCAACTACACCTCCTAGTGCCGTGCATCAGTGCTTGGTGGTGCTTTTGACAGTTGGAGAAGGTGGCAGCAAGGGGGCAGGGGCTAGTCTCTACGGCCTTCCAAGCCATCACAACTCTTCAAAATAGTGGAAATATTTGAGTAGGAGCTCCTAGATGGTGTAGGTGAGATGAATAGGGAAAAGGTGGTCGGTGGTAAGTAAGGGACTCCTTGGTTTAAGACAAGGAAGGTGAACTCAGGTGGAGAAGAATAGGGCTAACTACAAGCAATTGAGGGCTTAGAACGGCTATATCAGTAATGATAGAGCTATTGGGACCCTCAAATAGGGCTAACTATGAGGGCTTATAATGGCTGTATCAGCCCTGATGGGTACGTCTATGTGGAGGTGACTCCATTTTCTACACAGGATGCCGCCATTTAGGCATTTTCAAAAACAAGAATGATAGAAGAGTTATTAGGTATTATTTGTGATAGGAGGAGATTTCAGTCCTAATGCGACCAATTTGACAAGGATAGAATCAGTGGAGAGCGAGAGTCAGGTATTTGAATTCTTACACCACTGTGTGTTGATCACTCTAAGATGAGTGGTCAAGGGAGACGACCCAGTTTTCGGTCAACTACCTGGGTTGGGATCGAGGATCGAAATAGGTTGGAAAGAAATATCTATTTTTTGGTATTTCATCATAAAACCATAGCTCTCAATAGGAACTCAAGAAAATATGATATTTTAGACACTACTTCATAAAAGTCCTATAAAGATATAGAAAACATTTGAGGTCTAAATGATAAAGTTTGATTGACAAATAAGATTAGTTTATTAATAATATAGTTCAAGCTACGTTTTGATCTCACAAGGTGCATATTATGATATTTGAACATCATGATTGAATTTTGAGTGTTAAAATCATTCATTGATCCAGAGAGTGATGAAGTGAGGTCAAATTAGGGAACATTAGATACTGTAAGGTCATAATTGACATTTGGATCGTAAATGTGCAAAAATCCACTTCATCACATCCTTTCCCCCTAAAAGAATTTAGTCCCCAAAATTTAACAACATCCTCAAAAATTGGTACTATCCAATTCAAGCCATATCCTTAAATACTGGAACATCCTCAATTATATAATCAAAATCATGTCCTCAAATTTATAACCACATCAACAATCTTTCATAAATTGATATTGATCAATTAAGAGATCAAAAGATCACAACTCACTAATTGAGTTCACATTCAAGTCATGTCTCCATACTTAGGGAGAATTGGGATTGAGAGTCGACATTTATACATCATGAATTAAATCGGGTCATGTACTAACAAGATCGTAAGCCAAGATTCAAGATTCAAATATCCAAATTTTGGGATCAAAAAGTGCCAATCTAGGGTTTTGATTCCAATCCAGACCATAGGTGTGATCATCCACCCTTAAATAATAATCTAGCAATATTTCAAAAATTTTGACATCAATTTCTTCATCAAGTATATTTTAGCTTGGTGACTAATTCATACCTAGCTCATTTTTTGGAAATCAACACTATTCTTATATTCAAAATTACCATCCTTGAAAATCATTATTGACTCAACATCTTCAAGATCTATGTTTTTGGGAATAAGAAAATAACTAGTCATATTGTTGGTGATCTTGAGATCCACTCTGTGACTATAAACATGTTTTAAAATTTTGTACATCAAGATCGTATGTATAAATATTTCTAAATCTAGATTTAGATTTCTATTTTTACCTTAGGGGAGATCACTCATCTATATTAAATTCCAAGCAACAATATTCAAGCAATGTTCAAGCGACATAACAACATTTCATTGTCAAAATATCCAATGAACGATTTAGATCTAGGTCTATCTAGTAAGTCAACCACAAGCTATAGTTAATATTATCATATTTCAAGATCATAATTAAATCAATATTCAAGATTCAGAATCGATATCATCCTAGATTTAACTTATTAATCTTAGGTCAACCAATCCAAATCAAGCGAAAGGAGATACCTTTCCAAACTCTAAATAATCAACAAGGTGAAAATTTAGAGGTAGTCACAATAGGAATGTGACCTAGGTTAGGGGAGTCATGAGTAAACTACCACCCTACTCTAGCACATTACCTACATTAGTCATTATCCTTTGAGATTATTTGAATAGGGAGAGTATCAAAAATCATATTCCATAAAGTTATAAGATCAAAAATTCAAGATTATAATAGGGAAATAATGTCAACATCTTGTGAAGTCAGGGTCATATTTGCATTCCTTTCCTTGCATGATCTAGGTAGTGATAAAATTTGGAAATCAATGATTTAGGTTGGAAATTCAAAGAATCAGACCTCAAAAGTGCATGATTTAGGTCCATAATCATCATATCAAAATTGAGATTACAAAAGGGCATCAATAGTCAATAGGAAAATTGTTTTTTGCATCACAGTCTTACATCATGATTTTTTGAGTCCTAGGCTTAGTCACTTGATGGCATAGTCATAATGGGTATCATATAGGGAAAAAGTTTTCTTAACTATGTTTGAGGTTTAATAGATAATAGGGCAACATGGACATTAATCAAATAGAGACCTCATAAAAAATGTGGTATAAGGTGTCAGTCCTCCTTATTTCACCATATTTGAAATTATACCATTTACCTAAAGTACAGGGATCAGTAGTCTAGTTTTGGTGAAACCAAGTTTATATGATATTAGGGGTCATACATGAGTATTATATTTCAAGATTCGTTGATTAAAATTGAGTTTTCAAATTACGCTCTGATCATGTCATCAATTTCTTAATCATCTTTCAAAATTTCTAGTAACTTTTATTTTTCCCATACATTAGTTACCTATAATTGAGAAATAATGTGGTAAAAGGTCATGAGAGAATGCCAGATGCAGAGATGAGAAGTCTACCTAGTCATCATCTACTTGGTCAGATTAGGGTAGTCTTTAGTGAAGAAATGAGAAGGTAGAAGACTCTCAAGGGTTTCAATAGAGAACCTTTAGGTCCAGTTCTGGATCAGTTAATGCCAGGTAGAGTGGGGAACCTCTGCCACCGTGAACAGGGATAGGAGGTAATTATGCCAGAAATCCTAGCCTAGACACCTCACTTTTAACCATTATGGACTTTAGGGTTTCTTAGGTTCAAGGGACTTGAGATTTTATTTACTTAAAGCATATGAGAGTATGTACGCTCTGATACCAACTGTCACTGAATTGTACATACCCCAATCCCAATCCCACTTCCTAGACAGGGTAAAGGGATTGAAGCGCCCATCTCTGAGTGGCCCAAAAGGATCTCACACACTAGAATATACAATAAGAAATAAGAACTCATAAAATAAGAGATTTAAAGAATAAATAACCCAAATAGACGATCTTGTAGATTTATCCTTATCATCACAGTTTATCATGAGTGGAAGAGATCTAGTAAACGATCCATCTGGTTTGCCTAAAATCAAGTAAATCAAGATCCAATCAATGCAAATGCATCAATAAGGTTTGAAAAGAACAGATAGAACAATTGAAAACATTTATAGAAAAATATAGTACTTGGTATGACCTATATTAAAAATATAGTCAATAAGAAATTTTCAAACCGAGAAGATTTTTATTTCTAACAATTTGATTTTATTACAAGTTCCCTTTATGTTGATATTGAGAATCATGCTAATATATTTTGTGTGGTTCTATCACCCCAATGAGATGGGTGAGGTCACCATGATCCTTCTCTCCATATGAGGTAGGAGGTCAATTGACATGTACAAGATTCAAGATCATTTTACATGTACAAGTTCCACCCTTCGAATGAGGAGGTCACTTGTACTCAATATCAAGAACTATTAATGGCAGTCATAATGGGAAATGTCATTTATGTTTTCAAGTTTTTTGCAAACTATAATTTAGAAATGGAAGACTAATCAATAGGGAACAATAGCCTAAAAAAATACATAGCTAATATTTTGAAGAGGTACATACATGTATTATTTAATACCACAAGTATATTCAAGGAGAATTCATATATATATATATATATATAAGTGTACCTTTTTGGATTCTAGAGTATAATCAATATCCAATTCAAGAAGTTTAATAATAATTTGATCATGGTTCATAATGAGAACAAACAAGTATCAATATATTGGTCATTTTTCTAGTTACCCATTAGGGCATCCATTCATGTATTTTTATTCTAATTGTATTTTTTGACCTATGATCATTAAGAGTATAGTTCTAGGATGATATTAACGAGTTTAGGAACATACATTTCAAATTAGGTCAGATTTGATGTACAAAATGATCCGGGATTAAGGATTATACATCATTTAGTCATTTTCATGTACAATATGGCAAGAGTAGATCAAGTGATGATAAAGTATTCAAAGTCATATGATCTAATCATCAATGCAATATTAGAGTACAATAGGGTCATGATGTGAACATATATCACATAAATTAGGGTTTAGCAAGATCAGGATTTGAATTATTAGTGAAAATAGTAGTTAAGATGTATGAAATGGATATTGGGTATCACCATTGAAATAATACGGTAAAAGGTCAATGTAGTGGTTTCAAATCAAAGAATACATTTTTATGAGAATATTGATATTTAACAGGAAATTTTCTGGTAATCGAGCTATTTACTAGCTAATTTACAAAATGGACAAATAGGAAAAAGGCTAGTGTTATAAAATCAAAACAAAAAAAGGAAATTTCATGTTTTGCTTCCTAGATCAGGGGTGGGATAAGACTTTGTGGATCCTTCCACTAACCTGCAAGCCATAGCCTATCTCAAGGGATGTGATAGGGGGCAAAAGGTAGAAAATGCCCATGCTCATGAAATCAAAAGTGTGACAAATCAAGGACATTTTAGTAACATCATGTCATTGATTGATCGATTAAATGAGGACTTATTTATTGCAGTTGCTATCGTTGTAGTGAGTAGAGGCACAAGACCATGATCAACTTGGCCATATGTAGTGGTTTTATAGACTGAAATTGGGATTTGCACTGACATTGTAGTGCCCGTGCTACACCAAAGAGCCCAACTTGGCAAAAAACTGATAAACAAGGATGCGGTAAGGGGATTTTGTTTTAGGTAATGTGCAGATGGAGCAGTGTAAGGAAGGATGATAGGTATACCTTCTGCAAGACAAAAAATGGGTGTCTCAATGGATCTTCATAGAATTGTGGTTTTCTAGGGAGTCGTCTTTACTCCCTAGTGGCTCACGGTAGCGCTTAGTGAAGCTTTCTGCATTTGGAGCAGGCGGCGACATGGGGCCTAGTTCCTAGGGCCTTACTAGCCATCACAACTCTTCAAAATAGCAGAAAGAGTTGAGTCAAATCTCCTAGATGGTGTAGGTGGAATAAATTGGGAGAAGGTGCCCTATGGTGAGAGAGGGACTCTTTGGTTCAAGCCAAGGAAGGTGAACTCAGGTGTAGAAGAATAGGGCTAACTACGATCAATTGAGGGCTTATAATGGCTACATCAGTAATGACGGCACAACTGGGACCCTTAAATAGGTGTCCCGAAAGGTAGGGTTGCATGGAGGTGATTCCATTTGATGTACATGCCGCCTCTATTTACGCATTTTAAAAAATAAGTATGAGGGCGGGGATATTAGAGATTGTTTGAGAGAGGAGGAGATTCTATACCTAATGCGACCCATTTAACGAGGATAGAATCAGTGGAGAGGGAGAGTCAGGGATTGAATTCTTGTGATGTTGTGTGTTGATTGCTCCATGATGAGTAGGTGAGGGAGATGATCCAGTGGTCAGTCTCTTACCTGAGTCCGGATCTAGGATCAAGATAGGTTGGAAAGAGAGAGGTATTTTTGTGTATTTTATAGGTATTTTTCATCATAAACTCATACCTCTCAATTGGAACACTAAAAATTATGAGATTTTAAGCATTGCTTGATAAAAGTCTTATAAAGCTATAGAACAAGTTTGAGGTCCATATGATATTTGATCCACAAATAAAATTAGCTGAGTAACAATATAGTTTAAGCTAGGTTTTGATATCACAAGGTGCATATTATGATATTTGGACACCATGATCAAATTTTGAGTGTTAAAATCATCCATTTATCCTGAGATTGATGAAGTAAGGTCAAATTGGGAAACATTAGATACTACTAGGTCATAATTGACATGTGGATAATAAATGTTGAAAAATCCACTTCATCACAATGACCTTCCTCTTTCTCTAAAGTTTACAATACAACTCTTCTATAATTTATATTTGTCACATTGTTTTGGTCAAAAATGGAATAATATATATGAATTTTTATGTAATCAAAAAGATCTATATAGTGCACTTTGTTTTAGAGCCAAATTCCCTTCGTAAATCATGTTATTCTAAAAATGGCATCACTTGATCATTTTTATTACATTGAATGATATTAGAGCTCAAACCTCGATCATATCTTAACCCCACTTGTTTTCATGGGTCTAGATCAATAAATTTTAATGTATTAGTGATACAAGAACCTATTTTTTACTTACTTGAACCCTATTGTGACTTCATGATGAGAAAGTTGCCATTAAATGTGATATTTATGGACTTCTAATGATGAATCCTCAACCTTGTAATAATCTTGATGATTTATGTTCAAAAGAACTTTGTTGATACCAAATCAATAACTTTGCATACTTTGAAATCCAAAATGTCTTTTGCATCACTCTGGTTCCCTATTAATGACTAAGTGACTTAAATAGGACATTCAATGGGACCTTAATGTGCATATTGCTAAATTGAGACATAATCTTATATGAAAGATCCTCTAATGCTATCTATGACATCTTGATGACTTCAAATCAATAGAATTATAATGTTATATCTCTACAATATTGACTTGATCTATCATATGTCCTTAATGCTTCTATGACTTGATAATGTGACCATGCTGCATGCAATTGATTTATTATGACTAGATGTGATCTTATATGATTAACTATGATGATAATCAAAATCACATGTTTCCCAAACTTCAAATCAGACTCTACCTCCATCTTGTATCTTTTATGATATTGATGTTTTTCCTAGACTCAGACCTTAATGTTTTACGTATCTTATGATGAATTGGTTCATGAATGTTGTAACTTTAAAAATTATGCTTGATATAATTGAAACACAAGTCCATGGAAATAACCAAATGAATCATATGATGTTTAGATTTTCATAACCCTATTGATCTAAGAACACATGTATGTCTTTTATATCTTATGTCCCCCTTGGTTTGGACCTTCTATAGAGTCTACTTATGGATCATAAACTATACTCTACTCACAAGTTACGTTTTCCTCTTGACCCTAATATGTTATTGGATTGTTTTTATGTATGCTCCTATAAATGCTTGGCTATATAATTACTTTTTTGAGCTATTTGTTCCCTTTGGTTAGTATGTTCATTTTGTTTGAAAATATGTTGAACAATCCTTGAACATAATTGAACTTGTCCATTATACAAACCTGGTGTACCTACCAATACTCTCGGGGGTAAGAGCACAAGACACATTGAAAAAAGGGTTAGCTCATTGACTTAGGGCTTGAGGTCCCTCATATTGATAATAGGGTTGGCTAAGTTCAACAACCTTACGGACCCTTCCTTTGAGGAAGTTGGTCAGTTGACATAATATGTTGTTGACTATAATGAAAATGTACTGAAAACATGCTTTGTACGGAACAACACCATTAATTTTTCTCAACTTATTTCATCTTCTCTCTTATTATGATGTTAATAGTGAAGAAAATTTTATATTACTCTTAAATAGTGGAGTACTTAATGCTTTAGCATTAATATATTGTTTTTATCAAAATTTTTATTTTGAAATGAAGATCTGCTGCACTCAAGACTCTCATATTTCTTTGAATCACCAATGGGTATACTAGAATATAGAAATGAGTAAATAGATGTGGTCTCCTTGTTTAATATTTGGTTATCTCTTACCTTGTTTTGTTTCTAGTTTTATTCATGCATATGTTCTGTGATCCATTCTAGGGACGGGCGCCCAGGTCCACTCAGCTTTGCCTTTGTCACCATCAGGAGTGTGGACTTAATATAACAAATGGTTCTATGACAAATTGTATCACAACCATCACATATTCTCTATGCATGTTGACTAACCCTCTTACACCTACCTTAGAGAGTCTTCTAGCATCACATCTCTTCTCTAAGGGCTACCCTAAGACACACACTATATGATAATTAGTTATCTTCTCATCTCTTCATGTGATTCTTATATGATCATGATTATTAATCACATTATTTATCGATTTGGGGTAGCTTATGTATGGGGGAAAAATTAAAATTTCAATGAATTGGTAAAATTTGAGTAAAATGATAATGATGCTATCATCTGACTTTAAATTTAAAAAAAATCAATTATGACTAATGAAATCACTCTTGTAGTTAAGCACTCATGTATGACCTCCTAGATCATGTTAACTCAACTTTATTAAATCTAGACTACATGTTTTTCATTTTTGAGGCAAGATGATAATGATCTTGATATGATGAAATAAGGAGGATTTGTACATTATACCTCATGTTGATGACGTTCCAATTTGATTGAAAGAATGATGCCCTATTATTTCCCTAACCTCAAACAATGTTAAGCAAAATGTCCCCATATTTTATATATATGATGATAATGTCATGGAATGACTAAGGTCTTAGACTCTCAAAATCATGATGAAAGACTTTGACACAAGATGCATCTTCCCTATTGATTCCTCTATTTTTGGTAATCTCTATTTTGAATAATGTGAGGTACATGGATCACACTCTTGTGCAATTATTCTCTAACTGATGGACTTCTCAATTTGACTTCTTGATTTTTGAAAATATACCTTTACCTTGGTCATGAAAGGAAGGGAACATGATTATGACCTTGACCTTGCAAGAATCTTGAAATGATACTTGGGATCTCAGTCCCTCATCACATTACTGGGAATTCTTATCCCTTCACATCATTATCTTAGCCTATTAATGACCTTGATGTTTTACCCATGATCTCGTGTAATACGACTTGATAGTTGATACTTTCCCTATTTGAATATGCTCGATGACTCAAGACTAATATAGACTAATGTGCTAAATTAGGGTGTTAGTTGTCTTATGACTCCCCTAACTAAGGTCACATCTCCTTTTAGACTACCTCTAAATTTTCATCTTTTTGATTATTTAGAGTTTGGGAAGGCAACCCCTTCCACCCTATTTGGAATCTTGATCTATGTCACTAATATGTCAGATTGAAAACAATATCGATACTAGATCTTTAATAATGATTTAATGATGCTCTTCAAATATGATGACATTGACTATATCTTATGGTTGACTTCCTAGAAAGACTTAAGTCTATCATTCATTGACCTTGAACACCATGATAATGAACTCAATATTTGTATCTCAAAATGTTTCTCGATAGTTGTATATGGATGAACAATCACCTTTACATCTAAATGGGAATCTAAACCCTCACTTCAAAGTGTTTGGAACTATGACTTTGATGTCTGAACATGACTCTCACCATTGATCTATGAAATATCCACTCATGATTGATGATGTTGGTACTGATTTGACTCTTATTATAACCCTATTTAGATCTTGAGGTCACCCTTGATATATGAGTAATGACTTTCATGTTCTGAAATCTCAAAAATGTAAATGATGATTATGTTAATTTTCTCGAGTTATGACTATGTGTTAAGCTCCATGTGGACTAGGGTGGCACCTTCCATCGATTTTGAGCATGATATCATGACTTTGTAGGATGATGCTTGTCCCAAACTGTTGAAATATAAAATCTCAATGATGGATGTATAACCCCACCTAGTCGAATGTAGATAATAGAACGCTAAATGTTGGGCAAAAAAAAAGTCATTCATTACTCTTGAACTCTATCTGATTGACTTGAAATGTGATCTCTCCAAATTTGGTGATATATAGGGTAATCTCTACAAAATTGTGACTAATGTAATGAGAATCTCAATTTGAGGATTTATGTGTCTATGTGTTGACCATGATGCTTGATTTCTCAAATCTGGAATAAGATGAATTTTCTAAGTGGCGATGATACCTGATGAGAAGACTATGAAAATTTTGATGTTGAATAGGAAAACTCAATCTCAGTTGATTACACATTTTCATTTTGGGGACAAAATACCTTTTAAGGTGGGGAGGATGTGATAACATGGTTTTCCTCGATCATTAAATTAATGCACATCCTGACTCATTTGACACTCTATTATGTTTATAAACCTCCCTCACACCCAATTATATGATTTTAAAGGACTTTATACTCAATTGATGAAATGGAACTCAATAAATGTTACATCATGCTTTTCTGACAATATTTGATTATATAATTCTATGTTGGTTTTTTTCCCAAAATTGAATACCATCAGTATTGTCATTCAGTATCCTAAATTTTAATATAAGGATTAGAGGATATTTGTGAACTAACAGTAAAAATTTCCTGTCAATCGGAGTTACAATTTGGGAGATATGAATTTTACAATTTTGCTCATGAAACATGATTTATAACCTTGGTTTTTTGTATATTAATGTTCCACATCATCAATCTGAGCATGTTGCTTCCAACCAATCAAAACATTTCCTTTTCTAGCCATGTATTGCCCATGTCAGCTATCCTCCTTGCTTGCCACGATCGACCACATATCTTGGATCATATGGGTGTAGATCTGGCCTAGATCCACGGGCTCATCTTCCCAACCTGCTCCCATGGATGGGAGTAGGTGACTGGAGAAAAAGCTCCACTACATGAATAGCCCTTTTTACACCTATAAATTGGCCCTTTTAGCCTCGATTCCTCCTATTTCTTCTTCCTCTTTGATTTGCACACTTGGTTGTGCAATTTTGTGCTTTATAGCTCACACACCACCTTCATCTTCAATCTTTGAAACCCTAAATCTACCCATGGCGGCCACCTCCAGCCCTTTTGGACATTCATCCACCTATCCACTTTGATGGTTTTTGATGGCAACACTGAGTTTGGGTGGCCGCCCCTCATCCGAGCGACACCCTCTTGAGGACACTTGACTCCAACTCATCACGATCCTCATCCACTCTGGTGACATGCATTGATCTGCCTCTGAACTGCATCGTGTACGAGGCAACATCACGCGAGGGTGGTCTACATCCAGGGATCGCCAATAAACACCTCATTGGCAGTGAGCGGCGTCGAGCCTCAGTTAAGAGTTGGGATGGACCGCGGGTGAGAGTCCAATAGTGGTGCATAGATGGGTGCTAACCCAGGAGGCGTTGTGAGGGTGCGTTCCCCATCCCTTATGTAAGTTCAAGATTGGACATCCGGTGACGCCGCATAAATGTTTGGTAACAACCTTCCTCTTTCTATAAAGTTTACAATACAAATGTTCTACAAATTTATATCTCCCACATCCTCTGACCAAACATGGCATATCATTATATATGAATTTTGATCTACTTGACTAGATATGTCTAGTGGACTTTTTTTTAGAGCCAAATCCCTTCATAGCTCATGTTACGTTAAAAATGGCATCACTTGATCTCTTGTATTACATTGAATGATATTAATGCTCAAACCTAGATCATATCTTGACCCTACTTATTTTTATGGCTCTATATTAGTAACTTTTGATGAATAATTGATACAAGAACCTACTTTGTACTTACTTGAACCCTATTGTGACTTCATGGTGTTAAAAGTGCCATTAAATGTGATATTTACCAACATTTAATGATGAATCCTCAACCTTGTACTAATGTTGATCAATTATGTTCAAAACTACTTTGTGGATATCAAATCAATAACTTTACATACTATGAACTCCAAAATGTCTTATGGATCACTCTTGTTCCCTATTTTTGAATATGTGACTTAAATATGGTATTAAATGGGACCTTAATGTGCATATTGCTAAATTGAGACATAATGTTGTATGCACGATCCCTGAATCCTATCCATGACATCTTAATGACTTCAAATTAGTAGAATACCCAGTTATATCTCTACAATATTAACTTTATCTACCATATCTGTTTAATGCTTCTGTGACTTGATAATGTGACCATGTTGCACGCCATTGATCTATTATAACTAGATGTGATCTTATATGATTAACTATGATGATAATCAAAATATCATGTTGTTGTATCTCCAAATAGGAATCTACCTCTATCTTGTACCTTTTATAATGTGTATCATTTTCCTTGAGCTAGGCCTTAATGTTGATATCTATGTTATGATGAATTGGTTCATGCATGTTGGAACATTAGAAATGATACTTGATATAATTGAAACCTAAGTCTAAGGAAACATACAAATGAATCATACAATCTTTAGATTATCAGATCCTATTGATATAAAACCCCATGCATGTCTTCTATATCTTAGGACCCCTTCTTTTGGACCTTCTCAAGAATCTACTAATGGATCACAAATTGTAACATGCCCACAAGGTACATTTTCCTCTTGACCCTACTATATTATTGGCTTGTTCCTATGCGTGCTTGTATGAATGCTTGGCTATATAATTACTTGTTTAGGTACTTGTTCCCAATGATTAGCATGCTTGTATCATTTGAAAATATGTTAAAAAACCTTGAACATAATTGAACTCATCCATTACACAAGCCTTGTGTAGCTACCTATATTCCTGGGGTAACGGTAAAAGGCACGTTGAAAATAGGGTTAGCTCATTGACTTAGGTCTTGAGGTCCCTCACGTTAAAAATAGGGTAGGCTAATTTTGAGCACCCTTATGGACTATTCCTTTGAGGAATCTGGTCAATGGTCATAATATGTTGTTAAGTATGATGGAAATTCACTTAAAACATGATTTGTATAAAACAAGACTATTAATTTATCTTGTCTAATTTCATCATTTTACTTATTATGATGTTTTTAGCCAAGCAAATATTATGTTACTGTTAAACTGTTTACATGCCTATTCATAGAGTTCTTAAAGATTTAGCATTAATATATTGTATTTATTAAATGAAGTTATGTTGAACTCAAGACTCACATATATGTAATGAATCACTAATGAGTATACTCAAACATAGAAATGAGTACATATCTCTCCTCCTTTTTAATATCTTGTTATCTCTTACCTTATTTTTCTTGTGACGTTATTCAAGCATATTTTATGTGATCCATTATAGGGACGGGTGCCCTGGTCCACTCACCTTTGGCTATGTAGCCATTAGGAGTGTGGTGTTAGGGTAATAAATATATCTGCGACACTTATCCAAAAATATGTAGATGTCATCCAGGTCATGTCATCAAGGTTCAACATTGAAATAAGGTGGGACATCAACATCCAAGATATCAACAGACATAGAGTAATCTCTTACTTGAGAGATGGGAGCTAGGGAAAAGGATCCACACAAGCATAAAGTTACAATACCAACAATTCAAAATCACATAGGTCACATTAGGGAAACTAGGATTTCAACCACCATAAGAGAGAAAGAGGGAGAATCAAAGGCATTAGTGTCCCTAAACATCCTAAATTTACTTATTTGTAGGAACTATAGAGTTGGATCCATAAGTTTGATCATACCCATGATTGTTTCAAGATGTAACCAATCGTTGTCATAATTGGAGCACATGCATGAATTAGATGTCCAAAGAATCAAAATAGCCAAGAGGACCTTAGGGTTGATCTTTCAGACACGTCTGTCACAAGGCTACAGATTTCATATTATGAGAGACATGGATGTCATTTAGAAGCATTAAGGGTAAGAGAAACAAGTTTACGATTCATATTCAATTGAAGTCATGTTTATGAAATTAGAGTCACTCATGAGAAATAGGGTTGATTTGTATACTAAATTAGTTCAAAATTACATAAAAAGTATAGATATGATCATTTGATACTTAGTGGTGCATCAAGGGTACAGTCTTTATCACAATTTATGCATTAAATGAAATCATCATGGTCAAAAATGGCATATTTTAGCAAAATAATAGAACTAGGATGAGGTTTAGGATCTTCAAGTTAGTCCATGTAGTAGGTCTCATCAACCTGATAAAAATGATATATTTATTTGTTTACTTGGCCAAGGGGTGATGGATATATACATTTTAAAAGATTAAACCAAGAACTATATTAAAATCTGAGAAGAAAGAACCATATCATTAATTCAATAATGTGGTCTATCTAAATACTAGACCATCATGGTTATGTAGATCATGCATTCCATGTGAACCCACTCCCACATTGACCTACAACTATTAGCCTCCCTTTGATCTCAGTCCTATGTAACTTGGGTCCGTCCTCATCCCAACCAGATTAATGGTTCACACCCGATCCCTCTTCGACAGTGATTCCCCTATTCCCTGCTCATGAACAGGGGGAAAACAAGACACAAGTCGCATGTCAGGCTCTACTGGATGGGAGGCAGAAAGGAGCCACAGCCCCCCAGGGATCCATCGAGGGAAATTTTTGAAAGTGCCCAGGTATGAGGGCCTACTTCTGTCAAACATGGTGTTTCTAGCCATTGAGAAGGGACAAGGCATGCACCTCCATGTTGGTGCTAATCATCTAGACCCTATTTCAAGGGAAGAGGCAAGGTGTAGGAGAAGAAGAATGGTTGGCGAACAACCCTATCTCAAAGAGAAGGGTGATGCATGGACGTAACAACTAGGGCCAAGGTGCCCATCATTGAGAGAAGGGGTAGCTTTTACCTTGCCTTTGTTGGCTGCAAAAGAATCCATGGAAGAACATAGGGAGGTTCATGAATAGTGAAGTAGCCAGAAAAGAGGATGGAAAAATAGGATAAAGAATGGAAGAGGAATACGGTTTTAGATGAGAAGGATTTATAAGGCACTCAGAGTCTAGGTTTTGCTCCATCCTGGATGGAGCTTGGAGCTCCTCATTTCCCAATATGTACAGTAGCTAGGAGAAGAGTCCTTCCTATGCCCTATAAGGCTTCCCTAGTGAGGAAAGGAAGAAGGAAATGCCTAGAGGGCTTGGACCCATGATTGTCATATTTGAAACAAAACCCAGTTAAAAGTATAAAATATGTGCAATTGGGTAAAATTTTGAAAGGCTATATCTCGAGCTCTGAGTACCCGATGAAGGTAATTTTTGTTCCTATGCATTCATCATTGGATCTCCTACCTTTAGAAGGGAAAAAGAGAGCTATATTGAATTAATTTGAAAGATAATGACTCATATGATCATGAATTTAAATCATAAATACACGCAAACTTCACACTCTATGTAAAAAATGGATGTGATCATATTGAGATTGATAACATTTAAATTATTAAATTGATACACAATCGAGTAGTTTGACTCATAAGAAGAGAGAGAAGGTGTACAATTGTATAGAGGAAAAAATTGGGGTTGTATAGTAGTGGTGACCTTGGGTTGAGGAAAGTTGTATATGGTATTGTCTTCTTTGAGTGACATTTCAGTACTAATGTGTTCAACAATGAATCGAGTGGGGTTTTATGTTGACTGTCTTTTCCCAAAGTGTGCAACCTCATTATGTGACGTCCATAAGTGACAACAATCAATGACAATGATGGAAGTTGATTGAGAAAAGTGAATGACATTATGTATCTAACCACCTTCAATTTGGATAAGTAGGCATGGTGGGCATCAGAGTGCAAACCAGACCACTTTGCATCTTAGGCATTCTTTCAGGAAGTGCAATAGAGTTTGGTCAACATTATCACATTTTGGGAAGGTGCCCTCTACCTTCATATGGTGTCGTTTATTCTCCATATTTGTGAGTAGTGCTTTATGAGATGTCAACCAGAAAAAGGTTTTAATTCTTTTCAGGTAGCTTAAGTTTCCAAATTGTTTCCAAGAATCTTGGTGTAAATGTTTCTTTATCTTTGTCGACCCATCTGTATGCAAACCTCATGGTGAGATTCATGTTGGCATCATGATTCCACACTTCATAGTCACTATTTTATGCTAGACTTAGATGGGGCATCCCATGCAAGTACATCCATGTGCATGAGGGAACGTTGTGAAAAATAAAGCTCTAGACCCATTAACATTCCAAGTTCATCATGGATGCCACCAGAAGGTCTTCTAGACCAGCCGATATGATGAAATTAGGTGTTAGTTGAAGGATTATCTACTCAGTCATCCAAGTGTATTTCAAAGAATTAGTGTTTTTACTATCGTTGATGATCTTCTTGCTATTGTATTCAAGCACACGGATGTTGTTACTGATGACAAGCCAAGTTGAAGTGTAGGGTCCAGACTTCAGCCACCCTTAGTTAATATATTTCATATTCATGTCTTTAAAGAAATATCCTTCTGAGTTATTAAGGAATCCATATGAGTTCTTCAACATTAAAATCACAATTGTAATCTCTAGCATCCTTGATTTCATGCCTTCCAATATCTTTATTCGATGTAACTTTTTTCCAGGAGACGAGATGGTTTCCTTTGGTCCCTAGCTCAAAACCGTATGTAGTTATGCACATGGATGTTTATATCATTGCAAAGGGCATGTGAGAAAGATGATGATTGTATTTTTTAGGTGGGAATCACCTATAAGGTATTCCTTATCAGTGTGTTTCATCCTATAAGACAAAGGTGACTAACTATGCAACTATTGATATTGAATTTTAAGTATTCAAGCACTCTGGTGTGTGCTTTTGTTAATCCTATGGTGAATGATGGAGACAGGTAATGGCCCAAGTCCTCTATGATAGGGATGGAAAGGGCCTTACAAATTTTCCTCTTTGGATGATTTTTAGTATTGTTAGAGAGGATGCACCATGATTTGGATGTAGACACTATTTTCTAGGATATAACGGAGAAGTCATTTAGAACATGTTTGATTATGTTTTATTAAGACACAAAGGCTTCATCTAGTAGGAGTAGGTCATCCACAAAGTTGAAGTAAAATATGAGAATTCATTTTTAAAGAGAGCAAGGGGATTCCATTTCTTATCATAAAATACAATGTTGATGGCTGGACTGAGTAGTTCCATACACAACATAAAAATGTAATCCCTAACTGGGTCTCCCTAGATCACACCCTGCCAATCTTTCAATGGAGCTAGATGAGAACCCTCCCACATATAGAGGAGGAGCAGATAGTGATTATTTTCATAATTATGTTGATTATTTTGAGTGGGAGACCCACTTTTGGGATTGTATACTTGATGAAATTCTAGTTCATCTAGTATAATTCCTTGGAGAGATCAAACTTGACAGGCATCAAGTTCTTCTTTCCGTTTTGAAATTGCATTGTGTGGATCAATTCCTGCACCAAAAAAATATTGTCAGTGACATGACATTCGATTATGAAGATAGATTGAGTAGGAGTAATTGACTCATTCAGATAAGGTTGATTTGATCAACTATGACTTTAGAAATTATCTTTTGGGAGTTTTTTATTAGAGAAATAGGCATGATAACATTGCAGGTTTCAACAATATTTGGTTTGGGAATCAAAACAATGTATGACCGGGCTAGCTCTGGGTCTATGGTCTCATTATTGGAGGTATAAGAGGTTGTTTGCATTGTAGAGTTGTGCATATGATCCTATTTTTTTGTAGATTTTTTATATGGACATCATTAGGGTCAACCACTTTTGATGGGTCCATTTGGAAGCGTGTTTTCTTGACTACCATTGTTGTTGGCAGACTATTAAGGGAGACAAGGTGAGCATTCTCAATGCTAGGGAAGGATCTGACATAATGTAGGGTGGCCTCCTAATTATGTGGCTACTGTGTTGTTAGTAACTCATTCAAGAAGGCCCAAACATGCTACTTAAGAAGGCTCACCTCAATGATCCATTCACCTATTTGATATTTTAGCATGGAATTCTTGTTCTTGAATCGTATCACCTTTACATCAGAATGGAAGTATTACATGTTGCCATCTCTTAGTTTTAGCCAATTCAGTTGTGCTTTCAAACACCAATCATCTTCTTTGCAATATAGAATTCATTGTAGGTTTCCTTGGAGAGAAATGTAGTGGAGTTCATTAGAAAATTTTGGATTAGAGGGAAAGGATACATGGAACTGGTCTAGCTTCTTGATGATAGTGTTCTTTTTGTGATTATCTAATTTTGATTCATTAACATTCCATTTCATAATCACTGGCTTGAAAGCGTTCAACACTTCAGTAAAAGAGATTGTGTTGTACCTAGTTCGTTAGAAGTTTTTGATGAACGTTTGGCTTGATCATCTATCTGGAGAGTGTTTTGGAGGGCATGTTCCAAGAGTTTGTAGGCTTATCATTCACCTGCATGATAGCATTATGATTGGAGTATATACAGGGAGAACATAAACCTTAGTAGTTGAGTTTCTATGAGGCCAAGTTTCATTAGTAATGAGCCAATCCATTCTCTCGTAGAACCTTCCACATTTGAAGGTGTACCATTTTGTACTTCAAGGATGATCATCCAGGCTAGTTGCAAGAAGAAGGTCAATGAAGTCGGAGCTTGAATTGTATTTAAAGAAGGTACCACCTTATTAATCTATGAGGAATAGCATAGTGTTCAAATCTAGAATAAATGCCCAACTTCCATGGATGGATCCGAAGATGTCAGTCATCCTCTACCATAGGAAGTTCCCTATAGTGATATTAGGAATTCTGTAGATGAAGGGATGAAGAAGTTATTGATTTTGTAGTGTATAAGCTGTTTTTGGTTTAGAATTATCTCCACAACACAATGGTGTGTGTCCCAGAGTAGCCAAATGCCACATGAGAATCTGGATGCCTCGACGTGGCGTGAAGAAGAGAATGCCATATGTTGCTTGATTGAGAGTGCTCTACTCTTGTTGCACCTTGTCTCTAGTATAGTGATAAGGGACAAATTGAGAGCTCTTTTTATATATCTTGCATAGTTAATCTTATAATCAAGGCAAGTTGCTTGGATGTTCTGGCTAATAAACCTCATTTTGCAAACAAGGAGTGTGAAGATCAGGAAACCACAAACTGAACACTGACCCCAGGTTCTCCATTCTCCTCCTTCATGTTTATAGTGGAAGCACTAGTGATAAAAATCTTGTGAGCCTCGCTTAATTTATGACTATCAGGAGGCGCCACTACCATCCCTTTCTTTATGGTTGGGTCAACGCTACTTGGGATAGTAACATGTTGATGGATAACCCTTCTATTATTGAGAATAACTCCCTCTCTATGAGTTTTAGGTGCTCTTGTAGAGTTTTGAGATGCAAAATAATATGTGAACTTAAAGTTGGAATATTTCCCAAGGACGACTTCAAGGTTTATGAAGGTTTTAAAACTAGGAATGGTTCCCCTTGGTGACGATAGGTGTGGCCTTTATGGATAGGGGGAGGCATTAGTAATAATCTTATTGTATGTGTTTGATTGAACTTGGTGATGACAGGCATGTGAAGGGTTTGGCATTGACGATAGGTGATGACATGTTTGATTTCTTCTATTCTATATAGTTTGTCATTTGTTGGGTTTCCATTTAGCAGAGTTGAGTTATCCTCATAGATTGGCTCTAGGTTTTCCTCATGGATGTCATCTTGGTTCATCCTCATGTTTCTCGCATGATTGCCTTTGTTTCGAACCTCTTTGTTCTGTTTACTTTGCCTTCATTCTGCCTTCTTGACGTACATTTTGGGATTTATCTTTTAGGCTGGTTGTGGTGGCTTCTTTTTCCAAAATATGCATTTAATTGTTGGCTTCATGGACCACCCTTCCACACTTCATGCAAATGTAGGGAAGACTTTTGTATTCGATCTTATAGATCTATCAATTGATGAAAACTTTAGGCAAAAGTGGTTTTGTGGTGTCAACCTATACAGATATTCTTGCAAACATTCCACGGATCCCCAAGGATGTTGTGGCATCAATTTTGGGGGTCTTTCCTATTAGGTCACCTACCATCCATAGAAGTTGAGTTTGATAGTGATGAATTGGAAGATCAGGGATTCTAGTCCAGACAACTAGTTTCCATGGTATGGGATCATAGGTCCTGAAGTGTGGTGACCATGATTGAATTGATAAGTAATGATCTAATAGGGTCTAGTGCCCTCCCGTCAGGGCTTTAACCTAATATTCATTGCTGAGTAATAAATTTCATAGTATTCTTTGTCCAGATCTATGATGAGGAACTAGTTCTACAGCTTCCATAGGATGGAGAGTCTATTTTTGAGGGTGGCATATTTAATGTTGATTCCCACCGCCTTGATAACCACTAAGAGCTTATATGGTTCCATTGGTGGTTTGTGGACTTCCTCTGAGATAGATATGGAGGGGATTGACTTACTAGTATCAACGATTAAGTCAAATCACTTTAGTAGATCACCCAAAATTAGTAACCCTCGTTTGTGGGGTTGGTTGGCATTTAAGGATGCATCTTTATATGACCTCATTTATTCTTGGGTTCCATTTGCGACATGATGATGCATAGATCCAATGTATATAAATTTCTCAGCATCTTGAGGCTCAGTGTCTTTTGTATCATATGGGGGTTTATCTTGGCTGAGAGGATCCATTCTTGTAGCGTCGTTGGGGAACCCTCCATCTATGTGAAGCATCTCTAGGGTTCTCTCCCAAGTAACTACTTTTAATTTAGATCTCACTTTCTCTATATTTTCTTAAGGTATTTTCAAAAATTAACTACTTGTAGATATAGTGTTCCAAAACATTTTGATCTACTTTATTATAACAAAAAATGAGTTCCAGACCATGCTTTCTAATTATTGTTGTTTGTAGTTCTTCAACTGTCATATCTTATTGACTGTGAAAGTCCTATTATCTACCTTTGTACCCTTTATGGATTATCTATATAAGGAGAGTGCACTATTGAGTGATTGATTAAATATGGAGGGGGTGTTGTATTATTGTATGGGATTGGTTATCTTAATTATTTGGTTTGTGTATTTGCAGGCTAACTTAGTTTTTAATCAATCTGCAACTTCAAGGACTCTTCTAGAGTATTATTATTCAGTTCAATAAGATATTAGCTCTGTTTGTATCATGGTCACAGTTGTTTCTTATATCTACTTCTTTGCACTTTCCTATTTTTCTATATATGGGAAAGGGATTTTTACATCTATCTAATTAGTAAATATACACATTATATTTTGTCATTATTTGAAATTTCTCTAACTACATGTACAAATTGTACAAAAGATCTTATGGTCCAGTTTAGTGTGTCTATTATGACCAAAATAACAACTACAATAAACTATTACTTTAATAACCTAGTTTCATGTAGGTTTGAGCATTTATATATGATCTTGGCGATAGTAGATGGAAGTAAAACATTCTCTAGAAATAGGTACATAGTGATTCCAATTACTTAACTTTTTTCTTGAGGATGATTTTATCCTCACATAAAACAAACATAATGGGTAGGTATGTAGGTAGAGTCCTTAATTTCTCATAGGATTCAATATATTTGCACTACTTTAAACTAACATGGGGTTTTGATGATTTCTTATAACTCTCACAATACACCTTGAAGTCACAACAACCAAAATTTGTCATTACTTCATGGAGTTATGTGTCTCAAGACTTTGGAATGCCATCATTTTGATGAACTTATAAATTTACCCCCATGCTTTTCCTCAAATGTAACAGGAGTGAATGCACCCTTTCTATTGATGCATGAACTGTGGATACAGGTAAAATGGGTGGACTAGTACATATACTACCATTAAGGTCAGTTAAAATGGACATTTTATGTTGGTTTCCAAGTGACACCCAAGTGGGCAACATTAAAGGTAGAGGCCTACGATGTTAGTTCCAAAAGCGAAGACATAGAGTTGGCCCCGATTGCAACCAGAAAAGAACTAACACTGGTAAGAGCCATAGTCATTGATCATCTATAGAAAACTGACGACTATCTTCATAATTGAACAAAAAATTGGCCCAGGTTATGGTCATAGTTGTCACTTATTTTAGTAAAACCAGCGACTAACTCCATTTCCAAACCAAAAAGTGATCTCATGTTTGGTTCATAGTCATCGGTTCAAAGAAAAACTGACAATAAAGCTTTAAATTTTCTTCGATTATGATTTCAAAAATCGATGACTATCTCTATACCTGAAAAAAAAATTCATCTGAGTTAGGACATAGTCTTCAATTTTTTTAAATAATTGACGACGTAGACCTACATCGTCGGCTCATTTAAATAATAGACGACTAAGTGTCATTTTTTTCGATATCAGCTTACAGGCCTACTATCTGACAGGTCAGCAGGATGTAGAAACTGCAGTTCAGTTCTGAGTTATAGATTTACTACATCCTATGATTTTAGCCTAACAATAGGCCACAATACTTACAATAATAAGATGATCAAGACTATCTATATATTAAGACTATATATACATCTTGTGATTCACACAAATTTAGAAACACAATTAATTCATTCACATGATTAACACACATGTAAAAACTTGTAGTTCCATTCATTCATCCATTTTCACATTCACACACATGTAGAAACCTATTGTTCTGTTCATTCATCCATTTTTACATTCACATGCATGTAGAAGCACAATTCATTCATTCATCTTCACATTCACACCATGTATATTGATCAAATTTCAGTAAAAAAAATAAAAAAAAATCCATTCACACATGCATATATAAGAACCACATATATACAAAATTAATGACATCAAAGTTTAGAAATGTCATTTTTTATCATCAATACCCCAATCACAATAAAAAATTGCCTCCCTTTCAATGGATTTTGCCCATTGTTCTCTAATGTCAACTAATTGTTTTATCTTATAGGGCATCTGTATATCTAATAGCTTTTCCTTTGTATTGAAGTCATTAGTTTTAAACACCTGCAAAGAGAATGACGTATATATATATATTAAAATATATATACATATATTATTAATATATAAACATATATTATCAATATATATATACATATATATATATGTATATATATAATTAATAAGTTTGATATTTTCATATTATCTAATGAGACTATACTTATGATGATCATGACTATAAATTACCTGTTGCATGTTTTAGATGTCTTGTGCAGTATATCTGACAATTATGTCCATATACCGCATCACATAGTATCCATATACCCAACCATTGTTTTGTACATCACAAAATAAATTTTAACATACAAAATGTTAATAAATAAAAATAAGCATAGTTCACATAAATAAAATATGTATTGGATTTAGGAAACTACATCCACATTCTTCCAAACTATCACTTTCTTTTTCTTGTTTACATTTCCTCCAGCATTTTTGAAATCTTTTAAATCCCTATACATTAATGTAACACATTGAATTATATTGGTAAATAGTCATGTAATAATAGATGTTAATAGATATAAATATAAAAAAATTCTCATGTGTATAATGGCCTTTTCAAACTGTGTCCTAAATAGTCTAATGTGTTCCCCTTAGGATCTAGATAATCAATAGTCAACGTCCCAAGGACAACAATCAGTTACTCCCAATGCTTACCTCTAGTGATGGGAAAGTAAGAAATATATAAATCAAAATCCATAATGAAATGTAATTTCTTTAGTCAAAATTATAAGCAAAGTAAACTTACCCAAAATTATATGGAGCTATTTGTTACAACCCCAATTTTTGGGTTCATCAGGTGAGAAATGTAATTTATCATATTAAAGATAATTGAACAAAGAATGGTATAATTTGTTATGAATACATGGATTTTGTTTACAATAGACTTGATGTATGTGTGGTGGGCTTTATTGGCTATAAGTCCCAAATAACAAAGTAAATTCAATTAGTAATTGAATAATAGAATATTGGGGAAAAGGAAGAGGTAGAAACCTCTAGAAGGCAAATAGATGTAATCCAAGGATGGATTTTGTGCCTCTTGGGTTCCTTGGGTTCCAAGGAGTCCAAAGTTGCAAATTGAAAGCAATAAGAAAAGAAAAGATTAATTAGGTATTTTTTATTAAGAAAGAAATAAAAAACAATGAGAAAATGTGGAAAATAAGTGAAAAGAGGTATAATTGAGTTATCCTTGGTGGAATTTCGTATCCCAAGGATTTCTAATGATAAAAGGAATACCAATGAGGAAAATAAAAGAGAAATAAAGATCCTCAAAAAGAGATATTTTAATGAGAAATAAACAAGATAATGTGAAATAAATGCATAAAGATGCATCTAGAAGGATAATAAGTATCCAATAAAAAGAATTTCAAAGTAATAGAGTTTCTTGGGATCCAAGGAGTCCCAATATAGAGGAAAGAGAGAGAAAATAACAAAATATGCAAAATAAGAGGATAATGTGATGCATTATTAAGGAAAGAAGTAATATTGATGAAAAGGAGGTATTTTCTATTAAAAGAAAACACAATCTCATGACCAATGATTAAAAGGCAAGTGCAAAGAATATAGAAGAAGTTATTTTTGAAATCTTAAGATCTAAAGAATAAAGAAATATCAAGGAGATAAAATTCGGTTTTCCTAACGATTAAGGGATATGAATTATTAAGGAAATAATTAGAAAAGAGATGTTTTCTTTGTGAACAAGGAAAGGAGGTTTCCCATAGACTATGGGACTTGCGCTCCTCGTGGATAGGCGTGCTAGTACGCTGTTGCATATCCCTATAAAGGGGACGGATCTACATGCTCACATTTTTCCTTGCCTCCCACTCTTCTCCTACCATGCCACCATCCAAACCCTAACCAAGGGAGGAACGCGACCCCCTGGTATGACGAGGGGCTGTGGAAGGAGATATGATGGAAGCGGGAACCACCCATGATGACGGAGGGAGGTAGAGCCGCCATCTGCACCTGCGTAATGTCAACAGAAGGGCGCCAGCTGTTCACGGTTGCAGACTTTGCAGGTGTGAAGCCAGCCACTGTGGCCAGGTAGTGAAGGCTTAGCTGAGCTCGAGGAGGCACGGCGGAGCTAAGAGACCGCCCCTTATGGCTATCGAGGTCGGGAGAAGGCAGCAGGGTCGAGCTTGATAGCTCTGCAACGACAGTGTAGGGTTTTGTAATGTGGAAGACGACCAAGATGCATCGGACGAGTATACCCCTCCGCGTGCTACAGAACCAACAACTCTAGTGAAGGGAAAAAGGGTCATTCGGTTATGTTTTCCCAAAGCGGCGCTTTGCATGGGTATGCTGACGTGTCAGCATGCCATTGGCCAAGTAAGTAAAATCTTGCAAAAATCATAATTAATTCTAGGGAACTCGGATTAAAACAAGTCCTATATGAAAATTGATCCTCAGAACGAGAGAAACACAAAGAAATCATGTATGAAGCCTAATTCTGATTGAAACTCAAAAAGTATTGGGTTTTACATCTTTTGATGCATTAATTGATAGAAAACCCCTAGAATGATGTAAAAACGAACATGATGAATCTTTTATATGTTTTTGATCAATCTTAACTTGTTAAGAATAAAAGGAATGGTAATATCATAAAAAGATGATTAGTATGTTGGTTTTAGGGTTTTATGATCATGAACATGGTTTGATAGACTAAAAACCCATATTTGAGTAAATATGAGTTTTAGTGGTCATAACATGATATTGCAAGAACAAAACAATAATATAATGATTCTTGAACATAGTTTGGATTAGATAATTCTTAATGAAGATAATTGAGATGGTTAGGGTTTTGTAGGAAACCTTAGAAACCCTAAATTGAATATAAAGGATACATCTTTGAAGACTAATAGGTTAATTTGAAATATATTAACCTGTTGATTAATAATATAGAGTTTTCATCCGTTTGGTATACAAAATTGATAGTTTTAGGGTTGTAATCCACAAATGAAGAATAATTCATATGGGAACCCTAATTGGGGTAAAAGAAGAGGAAAACCATGATACTTCATATTAAGGAAGTAAATTAGTAAATGATGATCCTAAGACTATTAAGAATATTAAAAAGAGAGAATTTAAATGTTTTAAGTAGATTTGATGAATTAGGGTTCTTAATAACTAAGAATGGAGGCAAAACCCTAATTCCCAAGGAAACCCTAAAATTGGAATAGAAATCCTAAGGATGATGATGATATTGGATAAATATTAATAAAAGGAAATTGGTATATTTATTTCAGGATTTTGTGCATGATTGGTTTCTTGATTGGGATTTCTATGTTCTGATTAATTCTCTATCTGAATCTGCAATACAGGTATGTGGTTACGCTTATGAATAATCACTTTAGTTTCACGGTGATTCCCGAAGTTTTATCGATTGCTTGAAAATAATTGCTAGATGTCTATTTATTTCTTGCAACTATAAAGTGACTATGATTATCACTATAAATGTGCATATATAACTGGCTAGATCCGGGTCCACCTCTATGTCTTGTAAAGGCTAAAAAGGGGTCACCTAGAGTAAGGTCTAGGTTATCGTGGGTTAGAAATTGGGCTACTAAGTGTAGTGCCATGAGACCCATTAGCCTTCCATGAGTTAAAGAGTGGGCTACTTACAAGTAGTGTCATGTGACTCAACCCTAGAAACTGGTTCACCTATAGGTGGGACCATGAGGGGTTTAATGGGGATCTACCATAAAGAAGGTAGTATCCAGGTCCACTGCAAGGATAGCACAGAGGATAGGGTACTCATGGATCGCGGAGTTATATTTAAATCGTAATCTTGATTGTTAAATGATTAATTTGAATGATTACGCTGTTATCATAGTTGCACGTTTATTGTTTTCCCTACATACCAGCTTCGGCTGACCGACGTTTTGTTTGTCGGTGTTTTAGGAACAAGCCAAAAGGACAAACAATAAATCGTCATATTGTGAAATACATGAAGTAAAATACAAGGAGGATTAGTGAGAGTAGAATCCTTAAGTGGATAGAAATTTAGAGATCCATGTTTTCAAAAAGGTATGCAAAAATTTATTTTCTTACAGCTTTTCAGTATAGTCTGTTAAAATTTGATAATTGTTCTTGGTTAAGTGTCGAACCTTTGATCCGAAAGTTATGGGTGCAGCTTCGACCTCTCGGTCTCCCTTAATTGGGGGTTATTGGGAGGTGGTGTCATAACATTGGTATTGAAACATCCTAGGATTTGAGGCCTCGGATTAAACACTCTTAAAAGGAATGATTGGACTACCCATATCACCAAGGTGCACCTCCTTTTCCGGGAGCCCATCACTAAGAACTCCATAGTTATGCGTGCTCAGCTTGGAGTAGTACTGGGATGGGTGACCTGTCGGGAAGTTGATCCTGGCATGTGCGTTAGTGTGGACAAAGTGCGTAGTTAAGGCTAGTGGTGGTCTGTGGGGATAGTCGTCATTCTTGAAACTCTACTAGAGCCTTGGGCAGTGGGCCCGAGCATTACAAATGGTATCAGAGCCAATTCCCCTCCAGTAGATGGGGCCCACATGGGCATGACATGCTAGTCTTGAGTCGTGCGGTCCAGGCATGTAGGAAAGGGTTGTCTGTGGTTGACGTAGCCACCCGTGTGCTGGTATTCCGTGATCGGGAGCTGGGTGTCCATGGGCCATTGTCGGTCTGCACTGAAATGGGGAAGAGATTATGAGGCCTTATAGTTGAGCCTTGACGAGGACGTCAAGAGTCTAAGTGGGGGAGATTGTAACATCCTAGGATTTGAGGCCTCAGATAAAACACTCTTAAAAGGAATGATTGGACTACCCATATCACCAAGGTGCACCTCCTTTTCCGGGAGCCCATCACTAAGAACTCCATAGTTAAGCGTGCTCGGCTTGGAGTAGTACTGGGATGGGTGACCTATCGGGAAGTTGATCCTGGCATGCGCATCAGTGTGGACAAAGTGTGCAGTTAAGGCTAGTGGTCGTCTGTGGGAACAGTCGTCATTCCTGAAACTCTACTAGAGCCTTGGGCAGTGGGCCAGGGCGTTACACTATTATCATCCTCTTTTTTGCTTCACCAAAATATTTAAAAATGATAGAGAAGTATAATGTTACTGATGTAGGATTTTTATTTATATGACTGATCAAGGACGAAACTAAAAATGCCACATGGGTCATTGAAAAATCTTTACAGAACCTATATAAGTTGTTGCAAAACATATATTACATATGCATCAATATATAATAAAATGTATCACCATATATAAAATAAGGTATACATATATATAAATAAGATATCAACATATTTATAGTTCAATCATAGATGAATTCAGCCAAGCATAACGAAACAACTCCAAAATATCTTGTAGAAATATATCAATATCGTATGATTGGCCTATAGCATCCTCCACCATACAAACAATAATAGGTGAAGTTTTGAAATGTTTGCCTATCCATATTTTCATACCCCTGCATTGAGGACCTATCGAGTCGAATAGGTCCTATACAAGCCAACTAGGTTCTAGAAGAAGAGGTGGAGGTGTAGGAGGACAAACTATAGTGGGTTTCTTCCCTTTCGCTTGCATATATAATTTCATATCAATTTTCATACATATACAAATTAATGTAATGTAAATTTACCATACATGATCAGTATAGATGACTCCTGCTTTGGGCCACAAGAGCATTCTATCTTCTTCTTCACCAAGTGTGTTAGCATCTGGGTTGGCATATGGCAATGGATGCGGCCTCGAAACAGGGAAAACAAGCCTCGGGATAACATGAACCACACCATCAGTTATTGGAGTTCCATGAATCATGTGTCCTGGAAGGCATGAGTAAGATTCACCCTCTATAATGACATATTCTTTCAATTTTGGATGACATGGAGCAACCCCTACAAATTTACATGGAGTATGTTATATACATACCTAAACATATCATCTTTAATAGACTAGATACTATGTCATAAATATACTTACAGAGGACATGCTATGTGGTGGATCTACATGATTACTCCCAACCACCTCTATTGTAGGGAAAGTGCCACACGTCATATGTACTGTATGAGTGGCAGCCAGAGACACCTGCCACATGCACATTGCTTCTTGCACTCTCTTATCAAATAACTCATCTACCTATACATGGACAAAAGAAACTCTTTTTGATTCCTCAATTCCCTTTGCAATAACGTTCCAAAACAAGAAAAGGTTACCTTAGCTTTTGGAAATCACTCTTTTTGGACATGTTAGCGTTGTCATGGCCCAAAGAACTCTCTTAGGCCCACACCAATGCATGCAGACCAAACATGTCTAGGATGCTCTGGGTTACTAAGAGCAACTATCAATTCAACCCTTATGGATTGAGGGATGAACAAGCCTTGCTTGCTCTGCTCATAAAGCTCCCAGTAATCATCATCAATAGAAATTGGTAAGAAAACATAACAATCATCAATACTAATTTTTGTGTTTTTGAGAGTTGAATTTTACCATTTTTGCATCCACATCAATAGTTGGGGGGTTGGTTATATCTCCTTTTTTGTTTTGACTCACTGTTATCCACACATAATGGTCATGCAGAGGTGCGGAAGTAGTAGAGGACTGAGTAGTCTCAACAATAGGAGTAGTAGGCTGCTAAATGGTAGACGCTTGTAGTTTTTGGCAAAGGGCTGCATAGACACCTGGACCCATCGTGTTGTCATGCACATTTTGTGCACGCCTTACTCTTTGAGCATCATTGATGGCCTTGTTAGTGAGCATATTGCATTGGTTAGAAGCAATCAAGGTCAACTGTAAAATAATGAATTCATAAGAATGTTTACTAATTAAGTCAAGAGTGATGCTTAATACCTTGACTTCATCGGTATTTCTCTTGGAAACAAACCTCCCACTCAGTCGAGTCTAGGTAGTTCCATTAGTCAGTGGATGACTTCTTCCTCTTATCATCCTCGGGTATATATTGTCAATTGAGAGTTGTCTTATAGTTCCTTAGGACCTTCCCACAATGTTGCGTCACCTTTTTACAATGTAGGCTTTCATCCAATTCAAATATACTTTGCAAAATTTCATATATAATAGAGTTTTCTAAAAAAAGAATTATCAATATATTTTAAAACATAATTGCAAATGATAATATCTCATACGTAGTTCTTTCCATACAAAGTCTTTCTGGAATTTACGAATTGTATGCCAACATTCTACATTTGCAATACAATGGCCACGAGTAAGAACCCCAAGATATGAAATAAATGATCTGTGGTTATTTCCAATTGGATTTCCTGCTTGATCAAAATCCACAACCAATTTTGGTCCATTGCCCCTTTGTTGTAGTAACTTGTTCATTATAGTGATGCCCCAAATTGGTTAGTATTTTATGTTGATCATCAAGTGGAACAAGATCTGGAAGGGGTACATCCTGAACTTAAAAATTGACAAAAAAAACACATATAAGATATAACTTAAAAATGGACATATAGCTAGATATATTGTAAAACTTACATCGTGACGTGTGTACACACCCTCATGATGATCATCATCATGATCATGATACTCATGATCAACCATATGAAAAAGTTTCCTACAAAAAATAAAGAAACATTTAATATTTAACATTTAACATTTAGTGAAATGGGATCATCTTTAATACCCGTGCGGGTATCTACCCGCCCCCTATTTTGGTTTTTTTTCAAGTTTCTTACTTTCAACATGTACATGGTTACTTTACTTTGCAAACTGTTACTTTTCATGCATAGATAGTTCCATTTGCTACAAAAAAAATTCAAAATACAATTACATATATATTTCATGTGTATTCTACTCGGTTTTACTTTTTTTTGGGTGAACCTCGCTCATCGTATTACTATTTTTTTTTAAATGTACAAGTAAGACACTCATATGGAACATCCTCCATAAGAGTGTTGCCCAAAAGAAGGAAAATCTGTACAGGTGGCCAAGGCCACAAAATAAAGAAAAGAGAAAACTATAGAGAAAGAGAGGCTTTAACATCACTAATGATGCAAAGACAAAGCTTAAGCTCATCTCTTTCAAAGTTTCTATGTACTCTGTCATTTCTCTCCCTCTAGAGCAAATGTAAAATAGCAATACTAGCCAGCCTACTCTCCTTGTCGGTGAAAGCACAAAGATCCTCAACACCAACGGGAATCGGTTTGCTGAAGTGAGACTTGAAAAACTTCCAAACTGAAATCGAAAAAGAGCATCTGAAAAGAATATGTGCCACGCCTTCTTCTTCACTCCTGCAGAGAGGACATATTCAGGCCAGAATGATCCCCAAGCGTTTGATATAACCCAAAGTAAGCAATCTGCCATGACCAGCCTTCCACATTGTGATGAGAAACCTCCTAGGTCAGTCCCAAAGCCACTGGAAGAAAGGCACAACCTCAGACTTAGCTCTGATAGTCTCAAGGAAGTCTCTGAAACCTATATTAGGTGTATTTCTAAAAAGAGACTCATCTGTCCCTCCAGTATGGGCAGGTAGATTCTCCAAAATTGAAATCATCTTAGAATGCAGCCTCGTCTCCACAAAGAACCACTTTCAATTTCTAATGAATGTACTGACCTTGGCTTCAGTACTAATGCCCAGCTGAATAAAGAATTGAGGAACAAGAACATCTGCCAAGAAATTAGCACTAGGAAGCCATGGATCCCTCCAAATAGAAAGAGTGGATCCATCTCCAATGACAATCCTCAGATGAGCTTTCAGATCGTCCCTTGAGGAAAGAAACGTCCTAAAAAGCCAAGAGAAAGAATCACTAATGCTAACAGACAAAAAAGAAGAGTTCGTTAAATACTATTCATGGATCCATTTGTTCCAAAGACAATTCTTCTTGAGCGCTAAGTTCCAGCTGTTGAACATCCACTACAAAAAATATGGATTTTAATGAAGGACAATTGTGAGGGATGAGAGGCCGTCAAAATAAATATGTATTATTGAGGGATCTGCCCTAACCAATAAGACTTTCTCCCTCAACCGTGTCCTTAATAGAATACACAGTTCTTTGTGACTTCTTTTCCTTCATAAATAAATTATAAATTGTAACAGTCCCTCACAACAATTTTGGTGGGTTACCCTCCGTCATTTCCCTCTAAATCCCCCAATTGGTGAATAAATATTTGTTTCCGCGAGTCAGAACCCTATTCTGCGCCGCTGACTCCCCTGTCACCCTCGAGTCCCGATCTCCTATTCGTCTCCACAACCACTGCGTTCATCTTCCACAATCACATCTTCCTCCCATGTGATGCGCAACAATCTTCAATCAGTCGATCGCATCTTCTCTCAACTATCACTGTCTTCATCTCAGGCAATCGTGTATGTAAACTACAGTCTCCCAAGATAGCAAATGATCAGGATAATCCCAGTCCCTCACTGATCGCTGATCCTCTTGTCCTACAGTCCCGTGCCATCTGCGGCGGTAAGGCAAGTGTCCTACCCCTCGCCGTGTATTATATTTTAGTCTCGAGAACGTCATCTTCAAATCAGCTTGGTCGGTGCCCTACCTTATTACCCGTGCATGCGTCTCCTTCTCCAACTATATTAGATTTCCCTTTTTTTAACTCAATCAAGCATACGTTTGTTCACACTATCAATATTAGATTTCCATTTGCCTTAGCTTTAACCAATGGCTTTAGTCAAGACAACTTCACACGTATGCGTATCTTTCTATAATAGTTTTTCTCTTGCTTTATGTTCATTAATCGATCTAGATTGCATGCAGTCCCCGCCAACCACTCTTAACATATTCTTTTTAGTTGGGTATCATCTAACGAATTGAAGCTATTCTTTTTAGTTGGTTATCATCTAATGAATTGACGCTCTTTGTAAATCGATTTCCTTTTTTATCGACCTTATCCAATCGAAAACCATTTCTTTTTCACAAAAAATCAATTCATCATTCTACTTTCCAAATAGGAAACTAAAGAATAAGTTCTTCACTATTATTTATGAAGTGTCTTTGCGATTTTATATTCCTCTAGTATGATGATTGTAACCCATGATTATGTGTAATTTGTTCTTATTGAAGTAGTAGCGTGTGTATGTCTCTCCCTAAATGCATATGATTCCATGAATCATCTTTAACTATTAGTCTAGTGAGAATGGAGCTTGGAGAGGGGGCATATGATTCCATGAATCATTGATGACTACTGGAAAAGTAATGGGACTTTTTAAATTATCCCTTTTCATTTAAGTCATCTCCTTCGTCGCATATTGTGACTAATAGTGATTTTGACAAGGGAACAATATCACATGCAAGACATTTGTATAATATCCTCTCACTATGATTACTCACCCAGATCAATCGCTAAGAGTAATATATAATGATAAAATACTTGACCATCCAAAAAATTGAAGCCTATAACATGATCTATAATTATTTGGTCAAAACGGAAGTCACAAAGAATTATTATTTTTAACTCATATTAAGCACATTTTGATTTTATTGTCTTCATCCGCCTCTTGAATTCTATATTGCACTATTGTTTACATGTAGGTTGTACAAATTATTGTATTACGTAGTGAAGTAACAACATATTAACTTAGACTTCTATAGTTGGCACAACATACAAGCCATATTCTTATTAGCATGCATTAGTATTATATATATGTTTGTAATTATTGCTAACTCTTTTATAATTTTATTTTATTAACTATGATGAATGCAAGTTGCTTTATAATAACAATGAATAAAATTTGATTTGATGAACTATTTATATTTTATATCAAAATTCTTAGCTTGGGTGGTACACAATGATATTGCTTTCAATATTGATATCAAAGTACAAATATGCTTGCATATGAAGAAAAAAAAGATTTGCACCAGTTCTATTGAAAGTAGGATGTTGTAAGGTACATTAATATGTTAGATTATCAGTAAATTTAGAATACCACTAATCCCTAATAGAGAGTGATTGACTTACATTACACTTTAAATTACATAGAAATCATTTTTTCCAGATTAGTTAGTTTTCCTAATTGTATCTTCGTCATGCAAAAATTATATCTCAAACTCCATTGGAAAATAAAAAATTTCAAATACAAAATCTCAGTTATTATAAAGAGAAAACATTCCTCTACTTAATGGGAAAACACTTTTATTAATCTACATCGTCCTTTTATAAAGTTTCTTAAGTTGTAAGCTGCAACAGTGTAATGAATTTATACTATTTGTAAAGTATCACATTACAATTCAACGTACTAATTTCAAATCTCTTCATTGCAACAATGGGGATACATGTTTACCAAACATTAATACTCTAACTACATGTTTTCATACTTTTACTTTATAAATTATATTCAAAATTCTTGATGATTTATAAACATAATTAGTTAAGGACACAATAAAATTCTAATATCATGCAATAGGAGTGCTTTCCTTACATCTTTCTATATTGAAGTCTATATAATTTTTAATATGAATCTGATGGGGAAATATTCATACAATCATTACAAGTGATTACAAAAAGTTTTCTAGGTAATTTGGGCCTATTTCCCAAATTGGTCTATTACTTGGCATATTCTTTGCAATTTATTTAGTCTTTTTATTTATACCTGCAAGTAGGACATCATTATAACTCATCATTATTCTTTATTTTTTGCAATTTTTGAATATTCATATGTTGGTGTTTCATATTCTTTGCAATTTATTTGTTCTTCAAATGCAGCTACTACTTTTATTACAAACATTTCTGCACTAATAATCTAATTATTTTTCTTATCAGTTGAATGATGGAAGGAAGAAGAATCACTAGATCTAGTTGTAACATCACACCCGTTGATACTTCTGTTGTCCCTCCCTCCACAGTTGTAGAAAATTGTGAGGAAGAACCGACTCTACTTGAAACTTTTGTTGTCCCTCCCTCTATTGAAAATGATGTAACAATTAAAGAAAATTTTGAGGATGAACATGAGAATAGGAAGTATGGACGTGGGTCTATAAGTGAGAAAAACCTACTTCCTAAGCAAGGGGAGCCACGTCACAAGGTCCAATGGGATCCCGAAGGAATTGCTATTGGGGAGAATGGTGCCAAACTGAATCGTTATTGTCATATGCTAGCAAGGAAACCACAGATATGGCATCTAGACTTGAAGTGGAATGAACAACCACATAAAGCTTTTGTAGATAGAAAATCATTTATTGAGTTAATCATTTTCATAAAAAGACCAACAAATTGTATGTTTGTTATATCCAAAGTAATATTTTCTATGTTTTTAGAAATATTTTGATTTATGCAGTCATCTGAATGCATGGAATCACATTGATGAACATATTAGCAAAGGGATATTAATGTGGAGGACACGTGTAAAGAAAGATTACTATGAAAAGTACAACATTGAACCAGAATTGATGATGAAGAAAGTTGAGAAAAATGCTTCCATAGATATGGACCAATTTAAAAATCTTGTTAAAGAATGGAGAACCAAGAAGTCAAAGGTACAATGGTTTCGTATAACTTGCATCTATACCTATATCCTTTTTCTAATTATTTGTTTCTTATGGTTTAGAAAATTTCTGAGATCAACAAGGCAAACAGAGCAAAAACGTGTTGGATCATACCACATGATCAAAGCCATGGAGTTTCTACCGGGCAGAAATGGTATAAATAATGGACATTTGTCTTTTTTAGTAAGAGTTGAAAATATAACATTGACAGTGATTATGTTATCTATCATGTGTAGGTTAGTGAAGAACAACCCGTTGTTCCTATTAATAAATTTTTTGGAAAAAGTTTATGACAAAAGACCACAAGTGGTTAGAAAATAAACATTTTCTTTCCTATTATGTCTACAAAGATACATACGCTTAGATATCACAATTTAGGATTTCCTTTTATTATGCTTTATAATTACAACTTGAAATCTCAGATATTGTGGAAAACCAAGTAGCAGACCAAAAAGATTTAGATCTTAGATGTGTTGATAATCTAACATGTGTAGCTTATTTACTAGTTTTAAATCCTTCCAAAAAGGCTAGGATTCGAGGTCTTGGAATTGGGCACAAAGAGATAGGACATAGGGGAAAAGTTGCACGTATGAGATATGAAATGCTTCTTGAGGAAAGAAAAGCAAAGGATGTATGTTGGATTAAAACTAAACTTAAACTATTAGTTACAACTCTTCTATAACATTTATGTTTGTAATTTGTTTTCTATTTCAGGATAAACTCAAGGAACTTGAAGAAATAGTAAATGGATTGAAGAAATCTGTCTCCCAAATAATGACTTGGTATAATCAATCACAAGTAACTTAGAGTCAGTTGCCTATGTCAATATAATATATAATTTTTTTTTGACATTGTTGATCTATTTGTGCCAGGATGGCAGTATTACTGTTGATTATGCAGTTGAATACCCCAATTGGACTACTGTAAGTGTCTTACACATACAAAGTGGCACAAATAGGTCAGGTGTTGGTTCTTTTCACATACAAGACAATACAAGTGGTGCTACAGATGTAGGAATGTATCCCAGGAAGAATAATTCAAGCCGGGATGGCTTAGGCAGACTTTCTAGACAAGGAAATTCAAGGGAGACCGGAGTAGGCAGGCAATCCACACAAGGAAATGTAAGGGAGAATGGAGTAGGCAGGCTTTCCACATAAAGGGTTGAAAGTAGTTCTTTTGGAGTCATGGCACCCATGCTAAGTGCTAGCAATGGACATCCACTACTCTTTCAGCCACAGGTACCTCATAACAGCTGAAGATTATTTTTAATATTCACACACATGAGAGTATTAAAGTGTACACTTTATCAAAGGGTACAGTTGAAAGTTGGTGCCCTACATTTGGTAATAATCCACAAAGTCATCCTCAAATGCAGATACCTAAAGCATATCATCATCAGTGTCTTTCACACCAAGAAATCATCATTTAAATGAGGTGAACCTTATTAGAAAATTTCTACATCAGTGTCTTTAACTACTTCAAAAATCCACATGATACCTTTGATTGCATCTTCATATTGAACTTTTGTTGATAGAACTAAAAAAAAACATGATGGGCTAATGTTTAGTTCATTAATATGTCTGTTTTCATCAACTAATTTTGTTTGCAAGTCTGGGATAATTATGTTTCTTAGAAACTCAACCTATCAGTCCATTTCAGGTTTGAATAGACACTCGATCGGTCGAGTTCTGGGAAGTGGAAACTTGACCGATCGGTCCATTTCAGGTTTGAATAGACACTCGATCGGTCGAGTTCTGTGAAGTGGCAACTCGACCGATCGAGTGTTTGTTGGGAATTTTGGTAAATTGGATTTGGCTGGTTAAACCATGTATTTTTGTGTCCCAAGCATTTTTTTAAGCTTAATTACAAGTCAAACAATCATTACAAGTGATTACAAAAATTTCTCTAGGTCATTTGGGCCTTATTTTAACAATATGGCATATTCTACTTCACACTCACTCTGATTCCTTTTTGTATTTATATTGATTGGGTAGAATTGCTTTTAATGATGGATTTCAACCGACAATGCACTTTGGAGTAGAATAGAAGAAATATAAGGGTAAGTTATTTGTTTTACTATGATTTATGTATAAACTATAAATTCTATTAATATAATGATTTGTCATTTTTAGGAGAAGAATACTCAAGTACCCAACCGTATGAGGCTTGGCATTGATGAAGAGCACCACATCATTTGAAGGAATATGGAGACATTACAAATCTTAAGAGTTTCTAGCATGATATGTTGATTGTCATCAATCTCAAAATTTAGAACCATATGTATTTGTTATTTATATAAACGTTGAGCATGCAATATATGGATAGCATTTTTCTTCATTAACAGAAATTGGTATGAGGTGATTTAACATTTTTATGTGTCATTTTGGTGTTGAAACTTCTTATGATGTCATATGATTCTTATAAAAATATTGCTTGAGGTTATATATACATAGTTTTCATTTAAAATTAATTAACATTCAATAAATCAATAACCAAATCATTTACAGTAATCCCTCAAAAATATATTAATGAAGGTCTTTAGTCCCTAAAAAATGAGATCCAGATTGGCCATCACAATTGCATTGATGACGACCACATAGCCCCTCAAAAATAATATTAATGAAGGCATTAGCCCTTCAAAAATATATTCTCCAGGACCATCAAGTCCCTCAAAAATGTATTTATGAGAACTAAATATGCCCTCAAAAATGTATTTATGAAGGCTAAATAGTCCCTCAAAAATGTATTTATGAAGGATAAATAGTCCCTCAATATAACATTCTTGAGGGTCAGTTGGTCTGTGACAATTTTATTTGTGAGGGCCACTGGTATTTGTCACGTGAGTTCTCTTCACGAACCATTTGTGAGGGCCAGACTCACAACCATCCCTATTTGTGAGGGCCTGTAGAGAGGGGTTTGTGACAAGACTCACTCGTGAATAATGGCCCAATTTTTACTAGTGATCAGATAAGCTTTAATGGTCTCCCTAATATTTTTTAGACCCAAGCCACCTTCCTTTTTCTATTTGATGATGTTCCTCCATTTGACCAAGTGAACAAGATTATTGGGGTCGAATTTACCCCAAGTAAAGTCCCAACATAATTTGTCAATCTCCTCACAAACAGCAGCAAGAAGAGGTAGAGACGATGTCCAGAACAGATAGATAGACGAAAGAGTGGATTGAGCAAGCTCCATTCTGCCCGCCATCGAAAGTTGACTAGCCTTCCAGCCCTCCAATCTTCTTTTAATCTTATCTAATAGAGGAGCAAAATGCACTTTTGTCAGCTTACCAATAAAGAGAAGTAAACCGAGATACCTCATCGGTAAAGTGGTTTCAGGAATACCCAAGATATTACTGATCATGTCTTTGTCAGCGTTCACACTAAAAATGATAGCACTCTTCTCAACATTGATCTTCATCCCAGTAGACGCATAAAGAATATCCATAACTCTCTTGATGGTTTGAGCACTTTGGTCATTAGCTTCTGAGAAGACAAGCAAGTCATCTGCAAAGATGAGATGGGAAACAGATCAAGAAGTAGAAGCTTTGAGAGGGAAAAGGTTACCTTCTACCACCTCTTTGTCAGAAAGAATAGAAACCACTTGCATGACAAGAATAAAAATATAAGGACCCAAGGGGTCTCCCTCACGAACCCCATTGCAAGGTATGAACGATTCACTAGCCTCTCCATTAATCAGCGCCTCATAGGAAATCGTGTGAAAGATTTCTTTAAGCCAGATGATCCAACAATGAGGAAACTGCATGATCCTCAAAATACTAAAGATAGAATCCCAAGCAACTGAATCATACGCTTTGGAAATATCAAATTTCAAGCACATCTTTGGGGGGGCCCCTTTCCTGTTAAAATCATGTATTAGTTCATTAGAAAGGAAGATAGAATCCTTGATGCTTCTACCAGGAACAAAGGGGCATTGACTCTTGCTAGTAATAGAAGGAAGAACAAGACAAATTTTGTTGGCTAGAAGCTTTGAGATGACTTTGAAGAACACATTACAGAGAGCAATAGGCCTAAGATTCTTAAGTTCTGACAAATCCTTAGCTTTGGGAATGAGAGTGATAAAGGTTATGTTAGCCTCCTTGAGAAGACAACCAGTGCTAAAGAAACTAAGCACGACTTCCATCGCATCCTTGAAAATAACATTCTAAGAGAACTTGAAGAATTTACCATTCATCCCATCAGGCCCGGGACATTTGTCATGATTTAGATTAGAAATGACGTCAATAACTTCCTTGGGAGAGAAAACTTTGTCCAGGCACATCCTGTCCAGATCCATAAACTTTGGAAACACATATCTATGTAAGATATTCAAATCAACAGTGAAACTGTTGTTAAAGAGATCATGATAATACTTCAAAATATGATTTTTGATACCACCAATATCAGTTGAAATGACGCCATCAATAACAAGAGCCTTGATATGATTGAAATTCCTTCAAACCTTGACAGTATAGTAGAAAATTTTGGAATTAGTATCACCTTCCTTAAGCCAAGAAATTCTCAACTTCTGCCTAAAAAAATTCTCCTCATGCACTCTAGAAATAGTCGCTTCCTTCCTTCTCTTAATAGCTTCACTCTGAAACAAGATATCAGTAGGATCATTATCAAGTCTCGTTTGAGCCTCAATAGCTAGCAGCTCGAGATTTTTCGCCACATCTGAAAAGTTCCCAACAGAATCTCTATTCCAAGAAGAAAGAGAAAGACGAAGACTCCTAAACTTTGAGTAGAGTTTGTAAATAGGAAACCCAGGCACATCAGTATCCCAACTTTTCCTATCAACATCCAGAAAATTCACCTTATCAGTCCAGGCATTGATAAAATGAGAAGGAGTGAACACTTTGGTCCTCTCGCCAATATCAAGAGTAAGAATTTTATGATCACTAATAACATTCGAATGTAGAATTTCTTTAAACTCATTAAAAGTAGACATAAACTCAGCATTACAAAGGATCATGTCAATATAAGAAGTAACAAAAGCATCACCACTTTGATGGTTGTCCCACGAAAAGAGAGGATGGTTTAGACGTAGCTCAAATAGCCCAGAGGTTAACATGCAACTATTGAAATCCTCTGTGGATTTACTAGAAGGTGGATCCATGCCAATTCTTTCATCAATCCTCCTCACAGAGTTGAAGTCACCAAGAATCACCCAAGGACCAACCATAGTAGAATTAATATCAATAATCTCCTCCCAGAGACGGACCCTATCATTATCGGGATTATGTCCATAAACCGAAGTAATAAAAATAGCCCTACTATCAAAAAGAACATCCATATGCTCAGATTGATCAATCTCCCTGGTCTACCTAACCTGACAATCAATATCTCTCCATAGAATCAAGACTCTGCCTAGAACATGCAAGTCATTATTAGAACACCAACTATAACCAGGAAAAAACTTCTTAACAAGCTTATAAATCTTCCTACTTCTGATTTAGTCTGATTCAACAAAAATTAACAGTGGTCTGAATTATCTTATTTTATTATGAATTGCCAGTGCTTTAAGGTTAAGTCCCCTGACATTCCATGAAAGCTAATTAAAAGAGCTATCCATTTAAACTGCTTGAAACCAGTACTTCACTGGTGTGAGACAACGCCCTCTCCCTTTCATTGATGACCATGTTGTCAAATTTGTTAGATAAAGAAGCTTGAGCAACCTGTCTGGCATCTTTTGTAGTAGTAGGGTCTTTCCTGCATTTGTCTTTCACCTTTCTTCTCTTGTTTCCCTTCTGAAGTTCAAATTCATTCTCCTCTTTGCTAACACCTTCAAAAGGTGTTGGAGTCAGTAAATCAACCACAGCTTCTTGACCATGTCCATCCACTTCTGAGATGTCTGAATTAGAAGACACATTATCTTCAAAAGGAATCATCTGAAACATGGAATTCATCTTTAACTTCATCTAGTTCGGAGGAAACAACAAGACTAGGTGGAATTGCTTCTACCATAGGAATAGACACATGTTGTTCCCCTGAGATAACAACACCGGTACTAGGAAACATTCTCGAGCTACCAGGCCCATCATTAATAGAGGAATTAAGCAGAGCAGACCTCCCTGAACTCCCCTATGGAATAGAAGAATCATATTGCTTATCAGGCATTTCATTAATCACCTCTACCTCAACCCTCGAGGTAACTTTCTGAACCCAGACCTTCTTCAAAATAGGGGGCTTCTCCTCACAATCATTATGACCATAGAGCTTGAATACTTAGAAGATTCTAGGCTTCCATTCCAACTCGAACGAGATCGCATGGGAAACTCCCTTGTCACTGACCACTTGAGCTCAATCGGGAAAGTAGACTCTGCCGGCATCAAAACCTGCAATCTTGCAAACTCAAGATTCCTAAGCTCGAACGTTGCTTTGTCTGCTCGTAGCGGGGTACCAAGGTAAGAGTTGATTCTAGAAAATATCTTCATGTCCCATAGCTCAAGAGGGAGATCATGAACATGAATCCAAGCTGGCATATCTGACATTTGAAACCTCTTAAGTACTATGCCAGGCTTCCATTTCATTAGGACCAGAGGTTCGCCTCTAACAAAGTACTGGCCTAGGTCCAACACGCTTTCTAGATCTGACTCATCGGTGTATTTTAATAGCAAGAAACCCTATCCGTGGTTCATGACTTCAAGTTTCCCTTTCAGTATCCAATTCTGTGAAAGATATCTCTCCAAAATCCCAAGCTGAGGTCTGAAACCGACAATGTAGCCAGCAAGACAATTCTTCCATCTCATGGCATTCCTCTCCGCCTCCTCCTCCGGGTAGACAAGCTTCTGATCATTGACTATAATGTGCACTTTCTCCAACGAAGTATCATGAAGCTTTGGTTTTATCAAATCCGCCCACGACTTCATGCCATTCAAGGATTGAACGTTGACGTCCATAGAACCACAAGTCAGCTTAGCAGTGTGAACTAGAACCAAGGAGGCAGCTTCAATGGAAGCTCCTGTCTCGACAGATCTAGGGTCGCGCTGTTGGGCATCATCATTGTCGGGAGGCACTACCATCGGGAGAAGCAAAGAACATAAGTATGCCAACTTAGAAGTATAGGGGGATCTTGATTTTACTTTTTTAATCATATACTTACTTTGTTATCAACATAGTTACTTTTAGGTCCTTCCTATTACTTTGTTTGCCATATGGTTACATTCGGGGCTGACGGGTAGAGAAAATCTAGGCTACCTATGCGGGTATTCAATGAATGCCCTAGTGAAATTAATATAACATTATAATGTTCACATCGATCTAACATTAAAAAAACATTTAAAAAATTAAAAAACAAGCCTCTAATATTGAGATCTTTTATCAATTAACATTCCTTTGATGTGTTCTCCACGCACATATAACTCATCATTACCTTCAATATTTGGTGTTGGTAAGCCAATTGTGAATGGACTAGATTCAACATACTTATCATAGCACTCTTCTTCATCTATATGATCTTCAATGAACTGTCTTCAGCCATGAAGAACAACTGACCACTTTTCATTGGCAGGATCATCGATATAAAATACTTGTTTCGCATGTGATGCCAATATGAATGGTTCACCATTCTCGCCAATCATTTCAAAATTCACTAATGTGAAACCTAATTCATCCACTATAAGTCATTTGGTGTTATCAAGTCGATTACACTTAAAGAGCAGAATTATGAAATCTACGTAGTCAAACTTCCATATGTTTTTAATGAAATCATAAATGACATTTTAGCTTCACGTGGAATCTTATTCTTTACCCTAGAAAAAAAACAATGAAGATGCTTGAAGGTTGACCCCACTGTTTTCGACGACACACTTATCATCTTGAAACATTATGTAATATGAGAACCCATTTATGTCAAACCCTTCATATGACATAACATTCATTTTTGGTTTAAAGGTGAGGCATTTGATATTTTCAACAATATTATTTGGTGTTTGAGATAGTTGATGTAAGACTTTATCTTCAAACCACTTAATAAATTATTTGTTATGATCTCTAGCAAGACACATTGAATTGCCTCAAGTATATTGTTTCTTGATAAAATGCATATGTTCTGTGATATAAACACTCACTTCTTCGATGTTGTATGAAATATACAAGTGATCTTGTTCCCACAACTCACAATTGATTCCTTTCATTCATGCTTCTAAAGTCCATTTTCCAGAATAGTCCTCAATATTCTTGTCATTTATAGGAGTTTCATTACCATTCAGAAAGTCATTACAAAAATCTATAACCTCCCTCGAAACATAACCCTCAATAATACTCCCTTCAGGCCAATAACAGTTTCGAACATCATCTCTAAAAACGGTCACATATCATTCAAAAGGATACACCCAATGCAAGAAAAGTGATCCCAACATTTTCACTTCCCTAGTCAAATGGACAATGAGATGTGCCATTATATCAAAGAATGAAGGAGGAAAATACATCTCAAGATGACATAGGGTAATAACTGCTTATCTTTGCAACTTATCGAAATTCTCAGGATCAATAACTTTGCTTCATAGACTATTATTAAAGAAACAAAGTCTGGTGATTGCAAACCTTACTTGCTTTGGTAGTATATATCATATTGCATGGGGAATATTTGTTGCATTAGAGTGTGACAATCATGAGATTTAAGATCTATCAAATTAAGATCTTTCATTGATACCAATCTATGGATATTGGAAGAGTAACCCTATGTTACCTTAACATTAAGCAAGAACTTACAAAAAGCTTTCTTCTCATTTCTAGACAATGTGTTACAAGGAGGAGGTAAATGTGTTCTCCAATCACTAGTAAATACTCTTATTAATTCTTTCCTTATTCCCAGTTCATGCAGATCCATTCTAGATTTGATGTCATCTTTAGTCTTACCAGGTATATTCAATAGAGAACCAATAATGCTATGACAAACATTCTTCTCAACATGCATGGCATCAATATAATGCCTAACTGCCAAAGAACTCCAATAAGGAAGAACCCAAAATATTGATTTCTTCTTGAATAAAGATTTGTTACTTTGTGTGTGAATGGTACATTGTGATCTCTTACCAAATTCATTGACAAAATATTTTACTCTTTCATAAACAACCTCTTCCGATATAGGTTTAGGGGCACATTATTACTCATTTGATACATTGAACACTTTGTGCAACTTTTGATATGGATGGAATTTTGGAAGAAACCTTCGATGACCAAGATATACAGTCTTGCCACCATGTTTTAGTCATATTGAATCGGAGTTCTCTTCACATATAGGGCATGCTTTGGATCCTTTTTCACTGTATCCACACAATTTCCCATATGATAGAAAGTTATTAGTATTGCAAAATAGCATGGCATGCAAATGAAATTTGTCTCTATGTGAAGCATCATATGTTATCACAGCTTCACCCCAAAGTTTCTTTAAGTCTTAAATCATAGGTTCAAGATAAACGTCGATATCATTTCCATGTTGTTTAGGACCCGATATCAACAACGACAGTATAACATACTTATTTTTCATACACAACCAGGGAGGAAGATTGTATATAACAAGCAGAATTGGCCAAGTGTTATGTTTGCTTCTCAATATGCCATATGGATTCATCGCATTGGTATAAATCCCAAGTCATAGATTCATGACTTTATCACCAAATTTAGAGTACAATAAGTCAATCTTCTTCCATTGTGGGGAATCAGATGCATGTCGTAGGATCCCATCTTTATTTGTCTTCACTAATGCATGCCACCATAAATGCTACACATCTATCACATTAGAAAACAAGAGTTGAAACCAAGATATTATAGGCAGATACCACACCACCTTTGTAGGTGAGCCAGTTTTGGACTTCCCTGAAGTCGTCGTTTTATCCCTTGATGCCCCACAGTTTGGACAATCTTTCAAATTGACATAGTCTTTTGAAATAATACACAATCATTCAGGCATGCATGTATCTTCTTAGCCTTCATTCCCATTAGGAATAATATTTTATTTAACTCATGTTGAGATTGGAAGCTCATTTCCTGTAGGATGAATTTCTTTCAACAAAGTCAACAGTTACGTGAAGCTTTTGTCTCTCCATCTATTGTTAGCCTTCAGATTATACAATCTCAATACAACACTCAACTTCCTACACTTAGTACAACCTATGTATAATGGTCTCTCAGCATCATGCATGATGTTCCTAATCAAGGAAGTTGGATCTGTGTTCTCTACCACACACCTATCCAACATCACATCAAAAATGTCTATCGAAATAGGTTCATTCACATCTATGTCATCGATGAAAATTTCTTCTTAACACAAGAACTCCTATCGACATTGTAGAATTAGTTTCTTTCAGTAAAACAAATAAGAGTATTGGGTCTCTTATATATATATGAGCCAGGGAGTACATGGGCTAAATAGAGACAATGTAAAATACAATGGGCCTGAGCCCAACTAATCAAATATACTAACACACCCCCTCAATTGGAGAGTAAACATTGTGGAGTCCCAATTTGACACCCATATACTTGAATAAGGAAGGAGGAAGAGGTTTTGTAAGAATGTGTGCAACTTTATCACCTATCCTAACGTGACGAGTGATGATCAACTTGTCTTCGACCAGATCTAACACAAAATGAAAATCCATCTCAATGTGTTTTGTACGCTCATGGAAGACTGGATTATTGGCTATGGTATGACTTCCTGGTTGTCACAATACAAAGTAGATAGAGTTTGAAAAGGAATTCCAAACTCAGTCAAGATGGACCAAACCCACTATAGATCACAACATGCATGAGCCATAGCTTGATATTCTGCCTCCATGTTGGATCAAGCTACTACAACTTGTTTTTTACTTCTCCAAGAAATAGTGCGAGTGCCCAACATGACACAATATCCAGAAGTAGACCGTCGGTCTTTAGAATCACCATCCCAATCTGCATTTGCATATCCAAAGCTAGAGATTACCTTGGACTTAGGAAGTTTATAGAGAAATCCTCATCCTAGAGAAATCTTGAGATAGCGAAGAATGTGTTGCACACTGGAACAGTGGTCCTGGAGTGGTGCACTCATGTGTTGGCTGACTACTCCAACATCATAAGTAATATATGGTCGAGTAATAGTCAAGTAAATTAGTTTCCCAACAATATAACGTTACTTCTCAGTATCAAAAAAGAGTTCTCTTTCATGTATAGGCTTCATATGATAGTCCATGGGAGTAGAAATTGGTTTGTCTTCAACCATGTTGGCCACTTGAGGTAGGTCCAAGACATAGCATCATTGTGATAGAATCCTTGAGGCTGAGTGGAGAACTTCAATTTTGAGAAAGTATCGCAAGGTGCCCAAGACTTTTGTATGGAAATGTGCATGCAGAGAAGGCTTGAGATTAGATATCCCCATCACTTCATCGCCCATGATGATGATGTCATCCACATAGACATCAATAAGAACATGGCCTTTGGAGGACTTGGAAAAGAACAATGAGTGGTCAGTGGTTGATCTCTGAAAGTTAAGCTGTGTTAAGACATCACTTAATTTGTTGAACCAAGCCCTTGGAGACTGCTTGAGGCTGTAGAATGAACATTTTAGATGACATACTTTGTTAGAAGACGCCCCCTCAAAAACAAAATTGGGCAGTTGTTGGATGTAGACTTCCTATAGGAGATCTTTGTGAAGAAACACATTCTTGATGTTGAGCTGGTAGAGAGGCCATTCAAGGTGAGCTGCAAGGGAGATAAGGATGTTGACAGATGCAATCCTTTTCACGGGAGAGAATGTCTCAAAGTAATCCATGCCAAAGGATTGGGTGAATCCTTTGGAAACTTGGCACGTCTTGAGTCATTCAACAGAGCCATCCTACTTATGCTTTACAAAGAAAACTCATCGACAACCTACAATATTTTCCCTTCTGGTGGGGTCACAACATCCCATGTCTTATTATCTTTGAGAGATCACATTTATTCCATCATTGTAGCTTTCCATATAGGATGGCGTAGAGCATCTGCTGGACACTTAGGAACGTATGTTGTATCTAGGGAAGTAGCAAAGATGATGCAGAAGAAGAAAGATGTATAAAACAACAAGTGTTGTAAATAGGATGTTTGATAGTGCAAGAGTGTATACCTGTACCTAGTGCCATTGGTAGATTGGATTGGTCTGGAACTGACAATGATGATGTAGTTGTTGTTGGTGACCCATCTTCCATGCACTGGTTTGGTGTTGTGGATAGTGGTAGTGTTGGAGGGATGAATGGATTGGGCAATGAGACCATAGTATCAGTACAATCAATGGGGGTGAAGATTATAAAAAGAACATTTCATCCTCATGTAAGGTGACATCTATAGAGATATAGATTCTGCCAGAGTTAGATTCAAAACACTTGTATCCTTTTTGAGAAAAAGGATAACCAAGAAAAATAGTTCGAATAGCTTGGGGAGAAAGCTTGTCAACCTTGGGATCAAAATTATGAACGAATGCGACACAACCAAATACCCGAGGTGGTAGAGGGAATGGTTTAGCTTGAGGGTACATAATGGAAAAAGGAGTGTGCTTCCTAAGAACCAAGAAAGGTTGACGATTAATAAGAAATCAAGCGGTGAGGACAACATCAGACCAGAAAGACTTAGGAGAATTGGCACGAATGAGAAGAGAGAGTGTAATGTCAAGTAAATGATGATTTTTATGCTCGGTAATGCATGTTTTTGTGGAGAGTATGCACATGAGTGTTGATGGGTCATTCCTACATCACGACAAAAGGAGGTGACAACCTTTTGCGTATATCCAAGGGCATTGTCAGTTCGAAGAATCTTAATTGAAGTTGAAAATTGAACCAAAACCAAGTTGTGAAAACCACGAATTAATGTAAAGACTTAATAATGAGTTCGAAATAAGTAAATCCATGTTATTTTAGAAAAATAATCCACAAATGTAAGAAAATAGCTATAGACATTGTAACTAGTAGTTCTAAATGGACCACACACATCCGTATGAACAAAGTCAAACATACAAGATGATTGTTTTTAGATATAAGTTGGAAAGGACACACGATGGTGTTTTCCTATCTGACATGCATTACATTGAATAGAATGACATGAAGATAAAGATCTATCTAATAGTTTAAGCTTGACTAAAGGTAAATGTCCATGATGTAAATGTAGTTGAAGTGGCATGGAGGCAAGAAGTGCTTGTGGCAGGCTGGAAGATGGGGCAGAGAAGTTGTAGAGATGACCAGAGCATACTCTCTACCCAATCATCATAAAATTCCTCCAATCTTGTAAAATAAAACCAGATGGAGCAAAATTTACAAAACATTTGAGAGAATCAACAATTTTTGCTACAAACATGAAGTTGTATGGAAAGTTTGGAACAAAGTGTACATCAGTCAACTTAATTTTAGAAGATATAGGAACAGTTCCACACTTGGTTACTCATTTAACAGACCCATTTGCCATGGTGACAGAGGAGTGAGGTATAAATGAATCGGATGTGGTTAAAAGATGGGGCATATCGGTCATATGTTGCGTTGCACACGAATCCATAATCCAGTTAGAACTGGAAGAAAGCATGGATGCTTGAAAATTACCTTGGGAAGCGGTGGCTAGGTTGGCAGAAGAACCAGCAGTAGGTAGATGTTAGACTTGCCAATAGGAAGAGGAAGAAGTGGTAATGTTGTTGTGGAGGGCAAAGTCCCTATAATATTGGGTAGCTTGGAGAAGGTGCTTGTACTCCTCATTAGTTAATGAGACATGAAAATTTTGAGGTGATGCATGTGGTATAGAAGGTGCATGACCATTTGTCAGAGAATATGCTTGACTGATGCAGGCAGGTGCTTGACCGATGTTGGCAGGTGCTTGAGCAACATGAGCAGATCCCACGTCATGCCCTCTCCCATATTGTGAGGGATAGCCATGCTTTGAGTGGCATATGTCTTTGGTGTGGCCCAATTTTCCACATTAAGTGCATTTTGGGCATTGGCCTCCCCCACGACCATGACCTCTGGTCACCGCAACCATTTCCGATGAAGGTTCAGATGCAATAGTGGGAGAGATAGGAGGAGCAAGCATCTCAGATTGAGACAAACATGCATATGTCTGGTCCATAGATGGAAGGTTTGCACCAACTAGGAGTAGTTGTCGGACCGTTGCAAAGCAAGGATGGAGCCCATTGAGGAAGCAGCCAGTCAGAAGAATCTCCTGCTCCTTGGTGAGTTCAGCAAACTTTCTCTGAGAGAAGAAGTTGGGTTTGTTATCTAGGGCCTTCATGGAAGCAAAGTAGTTGGATAAGGGTCGATCTCCTTATTGTTCGGAGAAGATCTTAGCCATGATGTTATGCATACACAGACAATTCTCTTCTTGAGTGAAGAACTGTTTAATCTCCCCCCACATAGTCTTGGCATTACAGTTCCACATGTACTTTACCTCCACCTCTGGCTCCATGCATGCCCAAAGACACGACAACACTTGACTGTTACCCATCACCCAAGCATGATCAGGAACTGTCGGTGAGTCATTGGTGATAAATTTGAGTTTACCATAGGACTCGAGGAACATTTGCACAACATTCATCCACAAAAGAAAATTTTCATCATTAAGTCTAAAAGAAGATATGTGTGGCATATCGTTACAAATGATAGTTGTCTTAGCAGCATCAGCCATGATCAAGCAAGTAAAGTATCAGATATTATGGCACGATACAAATAGAAAGAAAAGTATCAAAATGTATCATGGTAAAAACAAAAAAGGTACCAGATTGTAGCACAATACGAAGAACGAAATAGTACAAAACAAATACTGCAGGAATGGAAACTCGGTAGAAAGAGGATTGGTACTACCAGAATAGTTCTCGATAGGAGAAAATAAGAAAAGTACTATCAGATTAATTGCATGGTAGGATACATGAAAATAAACACCCAATTTTTAAATAAAGTGCTCAACCATGTGGATTAAGGGAACCACATGGAGATGAAGGAAAAATAAGTTGCCCCTTATACTTTTTTTTGGGTGCTTTATAGATTAGAACAATGTCTTTTTTTATTTTGTTGTTATTGTTGTCAACTGGCAATCTTACAAGGAACTACACTAGCAATCACGAAATAGATTAGCAAATCGAAAAAAATATCATTGATTTACTACAACATCACCATCACACAATTCAGAAGACACTAGACCACGATAGCTACTCCAGTGAACAGTAGCAATCAACACCACATGAACTTATCCAGCGAACAACAACAATTAGCACTAGTCCATGATTGCTAGTAGCAATACTCCAATGTATGAATGCTCCACTAGTGATCACATTTTGGAAAATGAAGACAATCACATTGATTATGAAAGAAAGGGTGTCCCTCACTGATCGGAAGTGGATAAATGAATGTTAATCATGTTCACTCTGGAGGGTTCGTCCAAGTCATCTGTAGTGATCATGAAGAGAGAAAGATAGAGATAGCGGGGATAGAATGCAGTAGGGAGGATTAGGGTTAAGACATCATCCTCTAATACCATGTAGAATTAGTTTCTTTTAGTAAAACAAATAAGAGTACTGGGTCTCCTATATATAGGAGCTAGGGAGTACATGGGTTAAATAGAGACAAGGGAAAATACAATGGGCCTAAGCCCAACTAATCAAATATACGAACAGACATATACTGATCTCAGGTTTGAAATCTATACATGCTAGTACCATTTTGTATAGCCTTGTAAAATCCCATTGCACTTGACATGACTTTTGATTTTGTCACCAGTGCTGACTTTCAAGTTGTTGTCGCAATGCCTACATAGATAATAGAACCTATCTCCAGGTTGTTTCCTATGTTCCCGTGCAAATCTAATAAACTGATGAAGACTAACAATAAACTCTATGGGGCAGCAATTTGGAATGGACATCCATGATCTATCCATTCTATGATCAAAGAGTAAACAACTATTAGGGTTTAGGATTTATAGATTAAGTTAAGGATTTATTGATAGATTAGGGTTTATTATTTTAGATTTAAGGATAACAGTTTAAAGATTAGGGCTTAGGGTTAAAAGATTAGGGTTTATTTTTCAATAATGAATGTGTGTACCACCTATCCCATTCTTGAACACCTAATCTCATTAGTAAGTGTATAATGTATGTATTCAGATTTTGAGATAATTTTAGTAACATCTCCCCATAGTTCTCCAAGTACACCAATGTAGACGAGCAAATGTCCACAAACATATGTACTTAGAGAACAAATGGGGAAGTGCTGACAAAACATCTTGATAACCTAATATACATTATACACTTACATCGTAAGTGAGATTAAGTGTCCAAGAATAGTCCCAAACCAGGGACTATCCAAGATTTACTACTAATGAGTAAATCATAGACATGTTTCTAGGCCAATAAAAGACATGTATGTTTTCATTCCTATACAAATGATCCTATTTTCATCGTTCATGGGTTTTATGTCCCAATATACAAGTACTTATACCCATATTGAACTCAAATATACAAGTACTTAAACCCAAATTGAAGAATGCACCCAAATAGGTTTTCCAATTCCAAATTGAAACCCGAGTTACTTTCCATCGTTCAATTTGATAAGTCTTTTGACCCCATATAATTTAAGAAGCATTTTGAATCAATGTATCATCAAGAAGTAATTGATTTATAATTAGGCATTTTTATCATCAAACAAATGTGAAATACCATTCATCATTTTTTTTTCTAAAGATAACTATACATTTTAATTAGAAATACAACTTGAATTTAGTAACCTAACATAAAACATAATATATGCACTTATACTCAAATTGAAAAATGCACCCAAATAGTTTATCCAATTCCAAATAAAAACCCTAGTAATATTTCATCATTAATAATTATACATTATAATTAGATATACAACTAGAATTTAGTGACCTAAAATAATACATAATAATACATTTTCATACCAAATCATAATGCAATGTAGAATTTAATAACAAATAATATGTAAATAATAATAAATAAACAATTATATGTAAAAAGACAATAATATCTGGAAGGTGAGACACCTCTCAGGTGGTTGCTGAAGATGTAAGGTGGTTGTAGGAGGTGGTTTCTGGAGATGGTTTCCTGTCAAGTGGTTGTTGATGACTCTATGAAGGAGAAAGTCACCACACTATGAAGGAGAAGCAACAGTGGCTCTCAGAAGGAAAAGAAGAAGAGATGGTGGCTTTGTGAAGGAGAAGCTATGGTGAAAACACTGGTGACAGTGGAAACATGAGCAATAGGTAGAGACGACGGCATGAGTAGTAGCTGGTGACAATGGCCTCAATAGAAGTGATAGAAGGCAGTAGCACAAGGAGCAACAGAAGGAAGTAGTAGAGCAGCAACGGAAGGCAGAGCACGAGTGGCGACGAAAAGAAGCAACAGAGTCGACAGAAATATCGTGGGTGCTAGGTATCGCAGGTGATGAAACAAAGAATGAAGGGAAAGAAATGTCATGGGTTTTATTAAGTGGATCCTAGTGGTCAGTTGGAAAGATAAAATTGATGGCTAAATCCAAATCTCAACAAAAAAAAGTTTCCCTCAGGTTAGGGTTTTAGTCATCAGTTGCTAGAGAAAAATTGTCGACTAACTCCTAAACCAAAAATAATAATACTGGAGATGAGAAATAGTCTTTGGTTACATCTTCCAAAACTGATGAGTAACTCCTAAACCAAAAAAATAGGCACTGGTGATGGGAAAAAATCATCGATTACATCTTCTAAAATTGAGGACTATGTTCAAATCTAAACAAAAAAATTTTCCCTTAGGTTAGGGTTATAGTTGTCAATTTTCTATGGTGAACTGACAACTAACCCCTAAACCAAGAAAAAAATAGTCCAACATGGTCATCGATTACCTACAGAAAAATTGATGTCTATATATATACATATCCAACCATATTTTTTTATATAGTGCTAGGACCATAGTTGTTGGTTGTTAAACTAAAACCCACAATAAAGGAGCAAATTGGGGGGAAAATATTTTTGCAATGACAAGGCATGTAAACACCTAGTCATCGGTTACCACTACCAAAACTGATGTCTATATACACATCCAAACAAATAATTATGATCTATTGTTAGAACAATTGTAACGACCCCACCTTCTGGTAACCCCCGATTAAGGGAGACCAAAAGGGTCAGTGTCGTTATCCCAATTAACAGGATCATAGGTTCAACAAATAATCAATAATAATTATGAAATTCCACCAAACTAAACTGAAAGTTGGTATAAAATAAAACTTTGCATACCTTTTTCAAAAACATGGAAATCTACATCTATCCACATCAGGAGTCTATTCTAACTAATCCTCCTTTGTACTTTATTTCTTATTTAATTCCACATATGCCACTTTACTATTTGTCCTTTTCAACCTTGTACCTAAAACACCGACAAACAAAACATCGGTCAGCATATCGAAATATGCCAGTATGTGGGGACAACCAAAATTTCACAAATATGGCTAACAATCTAAATATCACAATCAAGTTAATTAACAAGGAAATTTACACTTTCAATGTGACATTCTCCACCGCATTTTCCCTAACCCTAGAATTCCCTCCTTAGGGTTTCTCTTTCGAAATTGACATAAGGCCACCTTCTCAATCCCGAGCTTGGTGCCTGGGGTCACCCTTCATGGTGCCCTTTAGTCATGCAATCTCATAGGCCACCTTCTCAATCCCGAGTTTGGTGCCTGGGGTCACCACTCATGGTGCCCGTGGGTCTTCCCTCTGGGGCTTGACCTTTTTGCATCATCCATCAGGGTGGCATGTAGGTGCGAGAATACACACTTCTTTTATACTTGTAATATTCATAGTGACTTTATAATTTGTAAGTATGAACATCCAAACTAATAGGTTGTATTCAATGCGATTAATCCTTTGTGAAACCTTCGGGAAACTAATGTGATTAACCATAATTAATCACATACCTATCAAGATGACTTGAGTGCAAAAATAATTTGACCAAGCAAGAAACCAAGCAAGCACACAAAAGTTGATCCTGAAATATGCATCCAATTTCCTATCATTGATCATGCCATCAAGATCTATTAAACCAAGCTCGCTTCCTAGGGTTTCTAGTCCATTTTTAGGGTTTCCATTGCAATTAGGGTTTCTCTTCATTTATACTATTTAAACCCTAATTTTATACAATTATTCACAAACCCCTATTATCTCATCTATTCTTCACGAAAGATATTAAGGTTACCTTTTTACAAAATATTACCTTAATTTCAAATAAAAAGAACAATTAACCATCAATTAAGTCCATATGCCTCTTTTATATTAAAACTACCATTTTTGTCCTTTTAATTCATGACAAGATCATTAGGCCTAATTATCATCTTTGGTTCCTTCTGGATTAACAACTCATAGCTCAGTATGATCTAATTCATATTTGGATTCCATTAATTACTAATTCCCCATTTATCCATTAAAAAACCCTAATTACCAAGTAAAGGGTATTTATCAACAATTAGGAACCTTTACACTCCAAATATCATATAACCATCATAACTCAACTTTAATCATGAATTTGAACAATTAAAGCCATTAAGAAACATAATTACCCAAAATCAGGGTTTCAAGGCTCATTAAAGCATATTCAGGTTGATGGAACCCTAAATTAATCAAATTACACATAAGGTTCATCCTTTTTGATCTAGTGTGTCTTTTTATAATCAATAGGTTAATATCAACTGTAAACATCCATATAACCCTTCCTAATTCATTAATCATCAAAGATTAGGGGTTTTCATTAATTAAACCATTAAAGATAGCATCATTACATTCTTTATGAATTTCAAGCAGAATTAAGCTTCAAATATAATTTATTTGTGTTCCTCTAATTTTGAGGATCAATTTTCATATTTTACTTGCTATCATCAGAGTTACAGATAATTAGTTACAAAATCGTGAAGAAAATACCTTTTGGGCCAATCACTGGCCGCCATGTCGGCCCCTTTTTCTTTTTTCCTTTGCACGTGGTTCAGCCCCAATAAATAGCAAAAAGATGCTCCCCCCCTTCTGCTCCTTTACTAGAGTTGGGGGAAGGGGGGTCTTTTCCCCCTATGTCATCCCCTTCCTCACGCAAGGGACCCTACGCCTGACCTGTGCTGCCTGGCGGTCAACCGCTGGGTTGACTTTGCTCCTCCATTGCCCAAAAATTCCATTGAGATTCCCAGCAGATCAGCCTATGGAAGGTGAGTTTATCCAGCCTCTCCTCACTGCCAAGGATGCCTGGGGTAAGCTACCCTACTAACCAAGGCCGGTCAGGAACAGTGCACTCTTGCCCGTGAGAAGAGGTGAGGTTTCGCCCCCCCCTTTGCGGCCTGTGTTGAGGTCAGTTCACAATACCTAAAATCCTCTTGTGTCCACCGAAGGTGAAGAGCCAGGCCATGTGCTATCATGCCCACCCCCTATTGCATCATATCGCTTTCACAGTGACTGCTGGTCAAGCCAGCATTAGCACCGTTTCAATTACAGGGAGCTGAGGAGAAAACTTATCCCAACCCCGCAAACCCCCCTGGGTCTTATATAGACGTGGAGCCAATGAAAAGGGAAGCCTACAAGTTTATAGGATCTAGGACTCCATGGAGAAATTGGGAGTTTCCCAAATCTACATGAAATTACAAGAAATCAGATGTGGAAGGATTCAGATTCGTCTCCAGAATCCAAAGGAGCAACTTCCATATTTGCACTTAGATAGTAAGTAGATGAAAATCTATTGGCATGTCTCCTCCTATTGTTCCCCTATCCTTAAATAACTCGGAAGGTAGACATTGTTGTATCAAAGATCCAACGACCATCATGCCACATATTAGAACAAAAGCCAAAAATCAGATTAAATATATTGTGACATTTAATATTCTCCTTCTCACTTTGCAAAAAGTGTATCTCTTTCCTCATTTATCCTTTTTTAATCAAATTTTAGAGGAAACTCTATCTTTGTAGTATCTACTCGTGTATCAAATTTGAAACCCGAATTCCAAAGGAAAAGGGTGTTTTCCAAGCAAGAAACCAAGCAAGCACACACAAGTTGATCCTGAAATATGCATCCAATTTCCTATCATTGATCATGGCATCAAGATCTATTAAACCTAGCTCGCTTCCTAGGGTTTCTAGTCCATTTTTAGGGTTTCCATTACAATTAGGGTTTCTCTTCATTTATACTATTTTAAACCCTAATTTTATACAATTATTCAGAAACCACTATTATCTCATCTATTCTTCACGAAAGATATTAAGGTTACCTTTTAACAACATATTACCTTAATTTTGGATAAAAGGCACAATTAACTATCAATTAAGTTCATTATGCCTCTTTTATGTTAAAACTACCATTTTTGTCCTTTTAATTCATGACAAGATCATTAGGCCTAATTATCATCTTTGGTTCCTTCAAGATTAACAACTCATAGTTCATTATGATCTAATTCATATTTGGATTCCATTAATTACTAATTCCCCATTTATCCATTAGAAAACCCTAATTAAAAATTTAAAGGTATTTATCCACAATTAGGAACCTTGATACTCAAAATATCTTAGAACCATCATATCTCAACTTTAATCATGAATTTGAACAATTAAAGCCATTAAGAAACATAATTACCCAAAATCAGGGTTTCAAGTCTCATTAAAGCATATTCAGGTACATGGAACCCTAAATTAATAAAATTATGCATAAGGTTCATCCTTTTATATCTAATGTGTTTTTTTATAATCAACAGGTTAATATCAACTTTAAACATCCATATAATCCTTCCTAATTCATTAATCATCAAAGATTAGGGTTTTTCATTAATTAAACCATTAAAGATAGTATTATTACATTCTTTTTTAATTTCAAGCAAAATTAAGCTTCAAATATAATTTATTTGTGTTCCTCTCATTCTGAGGATCAATTTTCATATTTTACTTGCTATTATCAGTGTTATAGATAATTAGTTACAAAATCGTGATGAAAATACCTTTTGGGCCAATCATTGGCCACCACGTCGGCCCCTTTTTCTTTTTTCCTTTGCACGCGGTTCAGCCCCAATAAATAGCAAAAAGATGCTCCTGCCCTTCTTCTCCTTTACAAGATTCAAGGTCATGGGGGTGTTTTCCCCCTATGTCATCCCCTTCCTTGCGCAATGGACCCTTCGCCCGACATGCGCTGCCTGGCGGTCAATCGCTGGGTTGACTTTGCTCCTTCGTTGCCCAAAAATTCCACTGAGACTCCCAGTAGATCAACCTATGGAAGGTGAGTTTATCCAGCCTTTCCTCACTACCAAGGATGCCCAGGGTCGGCTACCCTACTAACCAAGGCCGGTCAGGAACAGGGCACTCTTTCCCTTGAGAAGCGGTGAGGTCTCGTCGCCCCCTCTGCGGCCTGTGTTGAGGTTGGTTTGCAATTCCTGAAATCCTCCTACATCTGTCGAAGGTGAAGAGCTAGGCCGTGTGCTCTCCTACCCACCCCCAATTGCATCATGTTGCTTCTACAGCGACTGCTGGTCAAGCCAACATTACCACCGTTTCAATTATAGGGAGCCGAAGAGAAAACTTGTCCCAACCCCGCAAACCCCCCTGGGTCTTATATAGATGTGGAGCCAATGAGCAGGGAAGCCTACAAGTTGATAGGATCTAGGACTGCATGGAGAAATTGGGAGATTCCCAAATCTACATGAAATTACAAGAAATCAGGTATGGAAGGATTCAGATTCATCTCCAGAATACAAAGGAGCGACTTCCATATTTGCTCTTGGATTGTAAGTAGAGGTAAATCGATTAGCAAGTCTCCTCCTATTGTTCCCCTATCCTTAACTTACTCAGAAGGCAGACACTGTTGGATCAAAGATCCAACGACCATCATGCCACATATTAGAACAAAAGCCAGAAATTAGATTAAATAAATTGTGACATTTAATATTCTCCTTCTCACTTTGCAAAAATTATATCTCTCTCATCGTTTATCCTTTTTTATTAAAATTTTAGAGGAAACTCTATCTTGATAGTATCTACTCGTGTATTAAATTTGAAACCCGAATTCTAAAGGAAAAGGGTGTTTTTTTCATATGAAAGTTATTCATTAATAAAACCAAATTAATTAATATTTCGTCTTTCTTTTGCCATTATCGTATCATCTTGGACTTCATTGGACCTCAAGAAACCCTAAAGGCATGAAATCCCATCTCAGGGAATATTCCTTATCTCTTTTACTCTTATTTTATCCATTTTCTTATTCATTTATTTATTAAAAGGTTTTTTTCAAGGATTTCTCTTTTTTCTTTATTCCTTTTTCGTATTTCTTTTATTAGAAATCACAAGTAAACAAAATTTAATCATTTTTGGCCATTAATGCCCCTTTCTAGAGATTTCCATGTATTTCTCATAATTGTTTTGCTTAATATCCATTATCTTGTATCTTTTTCTATTATTTGGGCACTTCTTCTCTTCTCCTCTTTTATATCCATTATTGGATTAACATAATAATAGGAACCACGAAATTTCTATCAAAAGGATAATTGCAAAGAAATCCATCCTTTGAAACAAAGCATACAACCTTTTTAATTAAGTCCAAATTCAAAAAATCATTACATTTCAATTATGAAAATATATGCAAAATTGAGGTTGTAACATCCTTCCCCTCATATAGGAATTTTTCTCTCAAAATTTCACCAGGCACACAAACAAACAGGATAAGCCTTTTTTATGTCCATCATGGCTTCCATGTGGCCTCGCCCTTTCCATGGTGCTTCCCAAGAACCTTCATCATCTCATATTCTTCCATCTGAGTTCTTTCTTACATTGGTATATCGTACCCTCATAGGTGACTTAGGATTTTCAGCCTCTCAAAAAGCAGAATAGGTTCAGGGCTCAGCACATGGGTTGGGTACCTCACATAGTGCTCTAAATTGGACTCATGTAACACATTGTACATCATGTTATCCTGAGGGGTATGGCTAAACACAACCATCTCCACAAATCCATCTCAAATGGACCCATATATCGGGACTCAGCTTTCTCAGTTGTAGCTTAGAGGGGTCAGATTTTTACATCCCATACTCTCCCATAATGAATTGCATGTCAGTCTACTTTGCATCAGCTCATGACTCATGTCGCCCCTGGGCTCTCTTTTATCCATTGCACGATCAAAGAGACTTCATCTGCACACACTGTGGTCCTTTCTTGACCTTCGTGAGGTCCCTTCACCAACATTATCTTAATGAAGTGGTGACCGACACAACCTCCCTTGTAGAGCTTCTTTACATCCCAATACTAGCTATGGTGGTTATCATCACATCTTACAAAGGACAAGAACTATCTCTATGTATCACCCAGATCATGCACACATGCTCTCATCAGACCCTTTAATCTAGATCATATTAACCATTAGTTAGGGGTGGTAAATTGTACTAACATCGAGTTCTTCATGTATCTACTTCCACCTCATGGAAGTGAATCCTTGGGTTATACTCAAGAACTTTTGAACTCGCATCATGGTATAGTTGAACCATCTCTCTCTCTCATATGTGGTTCAAACGGATCCATACCTTGATGGTATTCTTTCTTTCTCATGTCATCTAGGTAAGGTGATCTACCATAACCCATATTACATCTTGACCTTCCTTGATCTAGGGGAGACTTACCACAATATCCATAGTGATGAACCCCCATTCCATCTCGGGACTCTTTATTCTTTATAACAATACACTAGGTTACTAGTGTTCGTCCTTCACCTCATGGCTTGCATGGAGAAAAGCCACGTGCAACTTCATCTTAAGCATCCAAAGTACTACTATCACCTACTATCTTTGTAGTACCACAGTGTATGGTGATCTTCAATCATGATCTCCTGTATTGTCATGATTCCTCAAGCTTGATACCTCGAAAACCCTAAACCATTCTAGTCGGGGTTTCATCACCTTCTTTTCTAAAGAAGTGCATCTGAGGTTCTACCACCATCCTCTCATTGCATCAAGGCCTAGGCCGGCAAACCAAACAACTACTAACTCGATCAACATATCTCATTACATTTGAGTGTTAACCAAACATATATCTTTCTAAACTTAGGGTTAGCCTAACAACCTCTTCTAGCCCCTAGCCAAACTAAGTAGCTATATCTCGACTAGAGCATCCATTACCACTTCACATCCTTAGGAATTAAGTAATGTTGAAGACATACACCTCCATGTATTCCACTTATCATCTCATCTCAAACTTTAAGCCTATCTTCATCAAGAAAACTCTGAACTCATTCTCTTGGTTTTCAAACTCAACCTTATATAACTTGTAAATTCCACATAGCTCCTGCTAAAACCATCCTTATAAGATGACTACCTTATTTCTCTTTGTGTTTGTAAACCATCCATGTATCGTTCACTCCACTCGATTATGTTATCATCTTTGTCCTCATACCTCGTAGCAATGTCCCAACCCACATCATCTTTATCCTTGGTGTATAGCATGCATATTGTCCTATCTCTCACTCCCATAACAAGAGGAAATAAGCATTTGGCTGCATTCCAAATACATAGTTCTTCTTGTTCCAAGAGTAGAGATGGTACATCCCACCTTGCCAGTACACCTTTAAATCTAAGTTGAAACGTGCCACATATGTCTCTACATCACAATCATCTCAATATCAAAGTTACTTCCATGTAAAACTAGTCTCAAACCTACAGGGGTTTACAAACATCCCTTGGTCATCTCCTCTAGGTCTATTGGGTGCTGGCACTTTTGGGGTCATCCCTCTTCCCTTATGCATCCATATAGTGCCCTACTCATCTACCCTTTGGGTCCCATGAGTTCATGAAGGTGTTCAATCGCCTAACCCATGGCCCTCAGACAAAGATAGTTGTTACCTCCCGACCCTATGGTCATGTGCAGCTAGGGAATTAGGCAACTCCCACTTCCATCGGTCTTATCCCTACCTGACGCTAGGATAGACTTAGGATTCTATTATAGTACATGTCCAACTTAGTACCTTACCCAAGCCTTCATCATCTCTCTCTCTGCATTCATGGGATGACTTTCATCCTTTCACAGGGGACATGGAGACCTTCCTAACTTGGTCAGGCCCCATACTGGTTGCCTCCATAGTAACACATCCACATGCACATAGAGATGGTTATCTATGGGTCAATAGGTTCATTCTCATACTATGTACCTTTCACTTAGCTTCTCAATATTCTATGAGACCTCTTTAGTTTACCTCAAAACTAATAAAATTGGTATACACCCTATAAAAGGTCCCTCTCCCAGGATGGGAGGAAATTATCATCTCGATAACAAAGGTCACAAACACCCTTATGTCTAGTGTTTGCATCCACATGAGCATGCTTAACCCTAGAAAGCTACTAAGGAACAAACAGACCACCTACTAAACCATAAAAGTTCATACTTGTTCTCATTCCTCAACACTGGACCAAGAACAAACCTTCTCATGTAACCACCTTAGCTATGAGGGGTTCACCAAACAATCATTAAACATAAGGGGTTTCCCTTTCCTCTAAACATGAGGAATGCCATGCTCGAATCTATAGAAACTAAAATCTCATCAGGAGCATCATATACACCACTTCCCCTCTTAGGCCTAGAAACACTAGGTTCACTTTTTGGGTGTCAAACTGCATGCTCAATCTCTTAACCATGAACCAAACATGTACAAGGTATGACACACACTTCCTATCATCCTTCTACTCGATCAACACTTCATAATGGAGTCCTCCTCAAGGACAACCCACAAGGTATAAGGCCTCACAACCTATTACTAAACCTTTTCATGATATAAGGAACTCTTCTTCCCATCTCAGAGGGTAAACACATATACCATAGGCAAATAGATACCATCAACCTCATCCTCTAGGTTTTGGTTCCTCTAAAGGCAACCAAGATATCATCAGCCTCTGGGATCATGCATGAGGCAACCACTATCATCTACTTAGGTCGTATCATCCTCAACTCCCCACTATTCCTCATATCTCGGAGTCTAAGCTTCCAACCTTTTTGCTTGGGTGCTGCTCTTTCTTTCTAGAGCTAACCCTACAAATAGCCTTACTACTAGAGGTCCTCTCTCCATGAAGATGGATCAAGCTCCCAAGCATACCCCTACCTAGGTGAAGTCTATGCTCAACTTATGTTTGCTTAATATTATCCATGGATCTTTATGCTTATCTCATAAGCTATCCCTCATACTCTCCTGATCAGGGTTTCAACCTACTATCCTCACTATTGACGTACTCTAGGTGCATGTTATGCCCTACTCGCATAAGCCCATAGGTTTTCTATAGGTTCTTCTCTAACCTCATCAATGAAGGAGTTATCATTTGCTCTAACATGTACGACCCTTCCCAGGGTTGGGTCGCCAAAGGCACTCGATCATCCAACCTCACATGGTTCATAACATCATGGGCATCCAAAAGCATATTAACGCACCTGGTCTATCATGACATCTAACTCATCATGTCATCTCTCTATAACCACAACTTAGGGTTAGGGTTAGCATCATCCTCAGAGGATGTGTCTAGTCTCTACTTTAATGGAGGTCTCTACCTCCAAGACTAACTCTCTCTGACAAGAAGTTCTAGCCTCAAGTCTCTCCTGAGGGCAATGACAACTCATGTCATACGACCTAAGCATGTATCTATTCTTTAGTTTATGCTTAATCTATTAAGCTTATGTCCATGACATCTTATTTACATGCTTTTCATTAATTTGGTGGAGGATTCCTTAGAACTTATCATCCTTACCCATACCTCAAGAGGGTAAGGAAAAGAGAGAAAACCCTAATCCTTAAGGTCCTTAACAACATTTGAGTTGAGAAGGGATGAACAAGATAAGAGAGTCCTAAAGGTATCTTATTTCGAGTCAAATCCTGATACATCGGCTAGGTTGTCACACTAATCTAGGAGTCCTCATATCCGACTAGCGGTGCGGAGCAAAATCTTGCCAGCCCTCAGACGTGATCCTTTTCTAGACACCTTTATCTTTCAGAAAATCCTCTAATAACTCCCTTGGGTTCTATGGAGTTTGTAAAATTTAATAATTATTAAATATTAAATGAGGAACCTATGCTCTGATACCAATTGTAATGACCCCGTCTTCCGGTAACCCCCGATTAAGGGAGACCAAAAGGGTCGGTGTCGTTATCCCAATTATCAAGATCAAAGGTTCGACAAATAATCAATAATAATTATTAAATTCTACCAAACTAAATTGAAAGTTGGTATAAAATAAAACATTGCATACCGTATTAAAAAATGTGGATATCTACTTCTATCCACATCTGGGGTCTATTCTAACTAATCTTCCATTGTAGTTTATTTCTTATTTAATTCCACATATGCCACTTTACTATTTGTCTTTTTCAACCTTGTACCTAAAACGACGACAAACAAAATATCGGTCAACATATTGAAATATGTCAGTATGTGGGGATAACCAAAATTTCACAAATATGGCTAACAATCTAAATATCACAATCAAGTTAATTAACTAGGAAATTTATGCTTTTAATGTGATATTCTCCACCACTTTTGCCCTAACCCTGGAATTCCCTCCTTAGTGTTTCTCTTTTTCCATTGACTTAAGGCCACCTTCTCAATCCGAGCTTGGTGCCTGGGGTCACCCTTCATGGTGCCCTTTAGTCATGCAATATCATAGCCCACCTTCTCAATCCTGAGTTTGGTTCCTAGGGTAACCACTCATGGTGCCTATGGGTATTCCCTCTTGGGCTTGACCTTTTTGCATCATCCATCAGGGTGGCATGTAGGTGCGAGAATACACACTTTTTTATACTTGTGATATTCATAGTGACTTTATAATTTGCAATTATGAACATCCAAACTGATAGGTTGTAATCAATGTGATTAATCCTTCATGAAACCTTCGGGAAAGTAATGTGATTAACCATAATTAACCACATACCTATCAAGCTGACTTGAGTGCAGAAATAATTCGACCAAGTAAGAAACCATGCAAGCACACACAAGTTGATCCTGAAATATGCATCCAATTTCCTATCTTTGATCATGGCATCAAGATCTATTAAACCTAGCTCGCTTCCTAGGGTTTCTAGTCCATTTTTAGGGTTTCCATTACAATTAGGGTTTCTCTTCATTTATACTATTTTAAACCCTAATTTTATACAATTATTCAAAAACCCCTATTATCTCATATATTCTTCACGAAAGATATTAAGGTTACCTTTTAACAACATATTACCTTAATTTTGGATAAAAGGCACAATTAACTATCAATTAAGTTCATTATGCCTCTTTTATGTTAAAAATACCATTTTTGTCCTTTTAATTCATGACAAGATCATTAGGCCTAATTATTATCTTTGGTTCCTTCCAGATTAACAACTCATAGTTCATTATGATCTAATTCATATTTGGATTCCATTAATTACTAATTCCCCATTTATCCATTAGAAAACCCTAATTACCATGTTAAAGGTATTTATCCACAATTAGGAACATTTATACTCAAAATATCTTAGAACCATCATATCTCAACTTTAATCATGAATTTGAACAATTAAAGCCATTAAGAAACATAATTACCCAAAATCAGGGTTTCAAGTCTCATTAAAGCATATTCAGGTACATGGAACCCTAAATTAATAAAATTATGCATAAGGTTCATCCTTTTAGATCTAATGTTTTTTTTATAATCAACAAGTTAATATCAACTTTAAACATCCATATAATCCTTCCTAATTCATTAATCATCAAAGATTAGGGTTTTTCACTAATTAAACCATTAAAGATAGCGTTATTACATTCTTTTTGAATTTCAAGAAAAATTAAGCTTCAAATATATTTTATTTGTGTTCCTCTCATTCTGAGGATCAATTTTTATATTTTACTTGCTATCATCAGAGTTATAGATAATTAGTTACAAAATCGTGAAGAAAATACTTTTTGGGCCAATCATTGGCCGCCACGTCGGCCCCTTTTATCTTTTTTCCTTTGCACGCGGTCCAGCCCCAATAAATAGCAGAAAGATGCTCCTGCCCTTCTTCTCCTTTACTAGAGTCAGGGTCAGGGGGGTCTTTTCCCCCTATGCCATCCCCTTCCTCGCGCAATGGACCATGCGCCCGACATGCGCTGCCTGGCGGTCAATCGCTGGGTTGACTTTGCTCCTCCGTTGCCCAAAAATTCCACTGAGACTCCTAGTAGATCTGCCTATGGAAGGTGAGTTTATCCAGCCTTTCCTCACTGCCAAGGATGCCAGGGTCAGCTACCCTACTAACCAAGGCCGGTCAGGAACAGGGCACTCTTTCCCTTGAGAAGCGGTGAGGTCTCGCCGCCCCCTCTACAACCTGTGTTGAGGTCGGTTCGCAATTCCTAAAATCCTCCTACGTCTATCAAAGGTGAAGATCTAGGTCGTGTGCTCTCCTACCCACCCCCAATTGCATCATGTTGCTTCTACAGCGACTGCTCGTCAAGCCAACATTACCACCGTTTCAATTATAGGGAGTCGAGGAGAAAACTTATCCCAACCCCGCAAACCCCCCTGGTTCTTATATAGATGTGGAGCCAATGAGTAGGGAAGCCTACAAGTTGATAGGATCTAGGAATCCATGTAGAAATTGGGAGTTTCCCAAATCTACATGAAATTATACGAAATCAGGAATGGAAGGATTCAGATTCATCTCCAGAATCCAAAGGAGCAACTTCCATAGTTGCACTTGGATTGTAAGCAGAGGAAAATCTATTGACATGTCTCCTCCTATTGTTCCCCTATCCTTAACTTACTCAGAAGGTAGCCACTGTTGTATCAAAGATCCAATGGCCATCATGCCACATATTAGAACAAAAGCCAGAAATTAGATTAAATATATTGTGACATTTAATATTCTCCTTCTCACATTGCAAAAATCGTATCTCTCTCCTCATTTATCCTTTTTCAATCAAATTTTAGAGGAAACTTTGTCTTGGTAGTATCTACTCGTGTATCAAATTTTAAACCCGAATTCCAAAGGAAAAGGGTGTTTTCTTTATATGCAAGTTATTCATTAATAAAACCAAATTAATTGATATTTCCTCTTTCTTTTTCCATTGTCTTATCATCTTGTACTTCCTTGGACCTCAAGGAACACTAAAGGTATGAAATCCCATCTCTGGGAATATTTCTTAGCTCTTTTACTCTTCTTGTATCCATTTTCTTATTAATTTCTTTGTTAAAAGGTTTCTTTTCAAGGATTTCTCTTTTTCCTTTATTCCCTTTTCCTATTTCTTTTATTAGAAATCACATGTAAACGAAATTTATTCATTTTTGGCCATTAATGCCCCTTTCTAGAGATTTTCATGTATTTCTCATAATTATATTTCTTAATATGCACTATCTTGTATCTTTTTCTATTGTTTGGACACTTCTTCTCTTCTCCTCTTTCATATCCATTATTGTATTAACATAATAATAGGAACCATGAAATTCCTATCAAAAGGATAATTGCAAATAAATCCATCCTTTGAAGAAAAGCATACAATATTTTTAATTAAGTCCAAATTCACAAAACCATTATATTTCAATTATGAAAACATATTCAAAATTGAGGTTGTAACAACAATAGACCCATGCCCTGAAAAAAAATTGTCTCATCAAGGGTGATCACTACTCGATTAGTTGTAAGAGCTGACGACTACTGAGGGGATAAATTTTACTGTGGGGACATGGCACAAAGCATGTGCGTCGGTTTAAGAAAAAAACGACGTCAGACTGAAAAATTTTGGAGGCAAATATTTTTCCCTGGAAAATTGTATTTTGTGGGTAATTTTAGATGTTGGTTTCTTTGAAAAGAAATTGATGTTAAAGTAAAACCGTTACTCATGTCTTTTCTAAATTGGCAGGACTTCACATATGGTGACGGTTGTCTTAAATAGCTGACATCGTTGTTGTTTGGTTCAGATCTTTTGGGTAATCGATGCCCCCAAAGGTGATGTTATATGTCATTTGTATACTAGTGGTATGGATTTTGTATATTTTAAACTATAATCATTATGGTGAGAAATATCTAGGAATGATTAGATGGAAAATGCCAACATGAGATGAAATTTTATTTTCCTCCCCTAAGAATAAAAGAATGCATCCATGGATTCACAACTATTGATAGGATTGAATCCGCGATTAATTGGGGATGAATGGATGTATTATATTTATCGAACTATCTTACCATTTCCTATGAAAGGGAAAAGGAGAGACAACAAAAGTTGAAATTTAAAAGAGTGAAATAACCTAGATATTTGCATGAATTTATACATGTATTTGATTGCAAATAATGAATTGGTAAGGACGCATTAGAAATTTGTATATTTTGCATGTCTTGGTTGAAAGTTTTCATTTGAGATTACAAATTCTCCATAATAAAAGGAGTTTTGTGTGTTTTGTTGGTTTCAATAATCAACTATATGTTGTTGACTAAAGAAAGAGTGGATAACTCAACAATGAAGGAATTTGTAAAAGTAATGAATGATTGGAAATTAAATAATGAATTGTTTGGAAATTTCTAAAATAGATATGATATATAGAACTAATTGGCATATTTTGATCCTAAGTTGGAACCAAAGAAAGAATACCAAATTTGGATTGTTTGTCAAATTTGGATATGAAAAGGAATTATTAGATTCTTTAAACAATTCAAATAAAGGAAACACGTATAGGTAAATTAAAGGTAATTAATAATAGTATTTTGGAATCAACTCTTTCCTAACCTGAGATTAAATAATTAGAAAGTTACCTCTCAAATTTGGAAATAATTTTATAAAGATGGAGAGAGATGTGAATTTAACAAAATTCCCTAAAGTGATGAAAAATTTGATTTATACATTATTTTTCACACTTTAATTTAAATTAGGAACACAAGGTAGCCCTTTCTAGTTGTCACATGAAACATTGCCACATGATGAGGATCCAGTGGTCTTCCCTCCGTCTCCTACCTCACGATGAACTGGGAAAGTCTATGGATCATGGGCCCAATTCCTTCACACCCTCTCTCCCTTTCATATCAACATCTCCCCTTGGTTCCTTCTCATTCGGATTCAGGATTGGAAAGTGGACACGAGGTACCCCAGCATAACTTCTCTCATCCCTATTGAGAAAGTGCCTAAATCCTAGTTTTGTTTGGAATCTTGGGCCCCAAGGAATCATCCTCCAAATTTCCCCAACCTATAAATAGGGTACCCTCATTATACTCGATCCTTCACGTGCCTAAAGTGACCCACAATTGATCTTGAGACACTCCCTTCATCTCTAACTAGTTCAACCCTTCAGTCATGACTCCACCACCTTCGTCCTTGAAACCTAGGGTCCTTCAAGGAAATTACTATGGCTAACATAATCCTGAGACCTTTCTAAGATTTCCCATATCTACAAGGGGTGACAAGGAGGGCCGGGGAAACCTTTCCCAAATCATGATGAATGAATCTTCTAAATATTTGTCAAGGAAGCATCTCGGACCATCGCACCATGGGGTGAGAGTTTGGAACCACCAATAGAGAACAAAGAGACTTGTGGTGGGCTCGAATTATTCTTTTGGTAAGTAATTTTGCACTTCTCATATCAGCCTCATTATTCTATTCTTAGATATGTTACCCTTGATCCCGACCTCCACTACAACCTTGCTATAGCTGGTTGGGTTCGACAAGTCTTGGTGAAGATCATTGGATTTTTAACCATGGCTTTCTATCCTCAAGAATCCAAGTCAACTTTGGTGATGTCTGCATGGCTAACGGCCTACCATCAAGAATGGGAGGAACAATTCCAAGAGTGATTGGACATTATTTCCCGTATATGTGTTGACATCAATGTCATAACTTAATGGCTAAATGTGTCTTTTCCTCAAGAAAATCCTAAATTTTCACACATGATTATGCATATATCATGTTGACGTGGCATCCAATGATTAGATGAGAAACAATTAAGCCTAAAACAATTCTCGTAATTAACTGGTAGGTCCAAATATATCAAGTATATATGATTTTAATTGGAAAAATATTTAGAACCAATGAAATTGGTTTCATGGTCTAATCTTGTCTCGAATCCCAAAAATGGATGAGGATGCCTATTTTGATGTAATTTAATTCATGTAAACCATAGTGTCATCAAATTGAGGTTAATCTTTCTAAAAGAAAGGACACCTTGTTGATAATTTAGGTTTGGGTTTCCTAAGATGAAATGCCTTAAAACGTGATAATTAGGTTTTGAGAAGCCTAACCTAATGGAGCCCTAATTTGACCCCAAAACCCTATCTTAAATCCCATGTCAGTCTCAATGGATATTTTGTGAACACAGTAGTAGTACTTGGTTGTTATACATTAACTTTGGGGAGATCACTTGATTGGTTGCATCTTCCCTTATATACTTTGAAGTTAAGTCATATCTGAGGAAATGTACATGGTTATGCCTAAGACTACTTTCATTATCAACTTCTATTATTTTCAAAGTTTATTGAATGTAATGTAATTAAACTACTTGGTTTACTATTTATTTCATGTAATATATAATGCCCATATGAGTATCACATTATATTAATATTTCTTTCTCAATGAAAAGACGCCATCTCATGAAGAATGCATGCATTGAAATTATAGATATTTGTGACGAAGTGATGTTTTACATAAGTATGAATTAATTCCTATTTTACCCTAATTATGTTCACTCTTGACCTCAAATTCTTTTTCCTAGATACTAAATCAATGTTGATACTCAAATTCAAGATATGGTGATCAATTTAGTTTTTATGCACTTTGTGACATCACATATTTGATTAATTTGCTACTTTATCCAAAGAAATAATCATGTTCATAAAAATTCATATTTTGGACCTCAAACTTTTCTAAATATTCTCCACATTTTTGTGAAGCTATCATCCAAATTTCATCCTATTCGAACATTTTTGCAATTTTCTATGAATTTTTGAAGTTATTGTCTTGAAAATCCCTTTATTTACCCTATTTATTGGCTTTTCCACGTCAGCGATCTGGGGCGAAGGATCGAGGGAAAGTTTGGGCCCTTGGACCAACTACACATGGATAGAAGTGTGATTTGATAGCCATTGTTTCTCCTCCTACCTCCCATAATCAGTGGGGAGGAGTCAATGATGATCGAGTCTTGTAATCAATCGATCTAGACCCCATTTTGAAATCCTAAGAGAACTAAAAATCCTCCTCTCACAATTTTGTGCCTAGACATACCCCATTTAACAACTATTAATGATCAATTTTTCCATAAAAATGTTTAGCTTAACTAAACTTCTAACTTCGGTGACCTTGGGTTGCAACCAAAGATCAATCTCATCGCAAAACCAAATCCCAGTGCTATAAAAGGGCCCTCCAAGGATCGCCATTGCCAGACCTTTCTCTCAAACTCTCCATTTCTCCCCCTCTTGGCCTTAGGCATTTGAATTTTATCCCCAACCTCCTCACTACTCAGATTGAACTGCCATCTGGCCCATTTTGGGCATTCCTTCTCCTCGTCTCACCTCCCCAAACTCTGATCACCATCCAACTCGCAAGGCCCCAATGGGCTTGGATGACACTGTCACTGCCTCCATAGGAGCCCCCTGCTCACATCTCCCTGAGCACCAGTGAGGCCCCTACGCCTCATCTTCCTAGCTCACGAAGGTAGTTGAATGAATGGGGAAATTGGTCCGTGAACCTCCAGTTCAGAGAGTGAACAAATGAAAACCACTGAACAATCAGACTGCTTCAAACTGACCAAATAGCGAAATTGGATCAAGTCAGTGATCAATAAACCACCTTGATGTATTGCACCTTTGTGGTATTTTTATTCAACACTTCACTCTCACTTAAATACACCATGATGCCTCATGTTGATGGTCGTGTTTCTGGGGATGATCAAAATGCAAAGATTCAATAAAATCGACCACCACACAAAATAGAATAAGAGAGGGAAGACCATTACTCAAATGGTCACCACTAATAGGAAGAGTGACGTGAGGAAGATCACCATCACTGCCATCACCACCACCATAGAAGGCATAGTAGGAATCACCAAGAACGTGAACGTGATAATGAATGTGAACATAACGACCAGAACAATGAGGGTAAAGATTATAAGGAAGAAAAAACTCTTAGAGAGCTAGCCATGACTAGGGACAATGAGTCAAGATGCCCAATCATTATTCTACACTTCAATATGGTTAATTTTGAGTTGAAACTTGATGTCATCTCTATGATACAGAACAATCCTTTTCGGTGGAATTCGAAGAATGAGAATCCATACCCATCATCTTGATGCCTTCAAAAACATTTGTGACACTATCAAAATAAGGGGAGTGCCTCAGGAAGTTATATATTGTAAGGGGTTCATTTTTTCACTCAAATATAAAGCTTTGTCATGGTACCTTAATCGACCCCACCAGTCCATTGATGGATGGAGGCCCCTAGATGTTGCCTTCATCCCAAAATTCTACCCCAATGAGAATAGGAAAAAGATCACCTCCTTCATGAAAAAACATGGAGAAAACCTTCATGAATCTTGGGAATGGTACCAAGAATATCAAAGGGATTGTCTTCAATATAACTATCATAAGAGATTTATTGTGACAATGTTTTACTACGGGCTAACCCCCATGGAGCGGACTTCATTGAATGCAGCCACCGGAAGCTATTTCCTTGGAAAGAAACCTATCTGAACAATGAAAATTATCGATAACTTGGATGCATTACGAGCAGGAATGGACTATGAAAGATGTGATGAAGGTTCAACCAAGAAAGCTAGATCGAAAGGATCATCAATCGAAGCCAAGGCTTTGGAAACCATTACAGCTCAAATTCATAAGATTGCCACAGATGTCAAACTATAGGGTTTTATGTGAGGTAGAGAGGCAGCGGAAACAAAAATTTTCTCCCCAAAACCCAGAACAAAAGGAATTGCGTCAACGTCTATGTAATAGGAAAGAAGGTTTGTTGATGCATACCTTGTCCCGAGGCTCGATCGGCGATAGTACCTCGCGCCTTGCGCAGTCTTCACCTCCGGTCTTGGACGGTGTCTGTGCAGCTCCTGGTCACACCGGGACTGAAGACTCCTAGTCTCACTGGGACTGTCGGGATTGACAGTTGTCCTCCGAGCGACAGAGGTCTCTCGCCTCTGCAGTCGTCCACACAGACTGCCTGGAACTCCGATCTCATTATCCCATAAGGAATCAGAAGGAGTCACACCCCCCTGTCAGCTTACTAGTTGCCGACACACTCTCCTGCCACCAGTCGCTTTCTGTAGTTGTCCTTCCCTTGTTGTGCCTCCCTTATCAGGTAGCACTTGCTTGGGCTCTCTCGGTTACCAAAACCAGAGAGAACGACAACTTTGCAAAGCAACTAGTTGCACTGAGTTTTCCCTTGAGAAGCCCCCAATACCCCTATATATAGGAGGGTCATGGGACAGGGTTCTCTATCACGGGCAATGTGGGACTAAAGCAGGAGTAGAAGGGTTCGAGATTTCCATAAAATCTAATAAACTGCGACAGCTGAACTGATCGTTTCAACACTGAAATGATTGCCTGGACCCTCCAGTCGATCGGTTGGTCACACCATCCGATCGTTTGGATCCATGAGCCGATCGGTTGGACGCTCCAGTCGATCGGTTCGTGATCCTGGTTCAACTGAAATTGACATTCCTATTTTGTTTCCTTGTTCCAATCAAATTGGATAAACGAAAGAAAAAATAATTTCTCACCAATCTTATTTTCCTAACTTGCTCGGTTGCACCAGTTGAGCCGATCGGTTCAACCCTTGAACCAATTGTTTCACTCTGGTCATGAGCCGATCGGTTCATAAGTTGAGCTGATCGGTTAACCAAGCTCAGCCGATCGATTCATCACATGAGCCGATCGGTTGGGAGTGCAGACTGTGCAGAATTAGTCAATTGCAGTTCCAATCAATCTGATACTCTAATCAATCGGTCCAACACCTTCAACACTATGATATTGAGCTATCAATTGATTAAGTGTTTAATTGAACTACTAAACTCCTTTAGTAATCAATCTAAACATCATTTGTGTACAAACTCCTATTCCAGGTTAAATCCTATGTGTGTGACCCTGCAGGTCCATTTCACGTTGGCAGTAAAAGTCCATAACACTTATGACTTCACAAGCAAAGAGTGGTGCCTCGTCACACATCAGTGCTACCCAACTGAAATAGAAAGTTGGAGAACAACTTTCAATCCTACAATCCATGAATGGTGTTACAGTGAATGTACAATTCCTTTGTCACAAATATCCTGAATGAACTCAAGGCATGGAACAGTCATCCTTTCAACGTTCATTCATTTCCTTGATCTCAGAGCAGATTGATGAGATGTGTGTGACATCAATATCACATATTGATTCACATGTGCATGCACATGCCTTTATCAATCCTACTCATCAAGTGAACAAGGATATCAAACTCCCTCAGGAGAGACAAATCCCATATCTATCACTCACCCCTCAAAGCCCCATGTGTCAAAGCCACCCAATCATCACCTTTATAACAACCCATGTTTCAGGACTGCGCTTGATGATGTCAAAGTGTACCCAATGACATGTGTTGAGTGTAGTGATTTCAGGTCTAAGAATCACACTCACCACCATCACTGTGAAAGCTGACTGTGACTACCAAGTCAAGGTTCCATGTGTCACTCTCACGTTTGGTCTGTGCGGTACCTTGTTGTCTAACAAGTTCCTATGTGCTTGGTTTGATATCACTATATCATTACTAATGAGATTTTGTCATCAACCAACACACAATCTAGTCTTTAGTGTTATTGATGTCTATGGTTATTTCCACAATAACAACCGACTAGGGACTAAACAAGAATGTATACTCTTAACAACCGTATGATCTCATCGTTTAGGTCCTTAACCTAAAAGCATACATCATTAAGTAAAACAATTCTTTAGACATCTATCATGTTACACCATCATCTCAGAAATAGTTTAAACATATAGATCGGAAATTGCCTTTATCATTATTCAAATCATTTACATAGTATCCCATTACAATCATCATATGACTTGCTCTATGGGCATACAAACCAACAGACTCCCACTTGCACTTAGAGCTAGTCACCTAGGAACCTCAGTCCTTGTGACCTAGCATGACCATCATGCTTCTACTGAGAAAGGGCCTTAGTCAGTGGATCAGCTATGTTGTCTTCAGTTGGTACTTTGCAAATCTTCACATCTCCTCGCTGTACGATCTCTCGTATGAGATGGAAGCACTGTAGTATGTGCTTGGATGCTGATGTGATCTGGGTTCCTTACCTTGTGCAATAGCTCCATTATTGTCACAATAAAGCTCAATTGCATCACAGCTACTGGGAACTACACCAAGTTCAGAGATGAACTTCCTAATCCACACAGTCTCCTTTGTTGCATGCGAAGAAGCAATATACTCGGCCTCTGTAGTAGAATCATCAACTGTTTCTTGCTTGGAACTCTTCCAACTCACAGCTCCATTATTAAGGAAAAATACAAATCCTGACTGCGATCTGTAATCATCTTTATCGGTTTGGAAGCTTGCATCGGTGTAACCCTTTACAACCAGCTCTTCCTTGCCGATGTAAACAAGAAACTAATCCTTAGTCCTTCGCAAGTACTTGAGGATGTTCTTTACGGCTGTCCAGTGAGCATCCTCGGGATCTGACTGGTACCTACTCATCATGCTGAGGGCATACGAGACATTTGGGCGTGTGCACAACATAGCGTACATGATGGATCCAATGGCTGATGCATATGGGATCCCATTCATACGCTCCCTCTCTTCACAAGATTGGGGACACTGAGCTCTAGAGACGGTGACTCCATGTAACATGGGGATGTTTCCTCTCTTTGAGTTCTCCATGCTGAACCTCTTCAGCACTTTGTCAATGTACGTGCTTTGACTTAGTCCGAGAAGCCTTCTAGATCCATCTCTATAGATCTTAATTCCTAGAATGTAGGATGCTTCTCCTATGTCCTTCATTGAGAAAGTGTTCCCAAGCCAAGTCTTTACCTTCTCTAAGGCTAAGACATCATTCCCCATCAATAGTATGTCATCCACATACAATATGAGGAATGTGGTCGAGCTCCCACTAACCTTCTTGTACACACAAGGTTCATCTTCATTTTGAATAAAGCCAAACACTTTGACTTCCTCATCAAATTGAAGATTCCAACTCTGAGATGCTTGCTTCAATCCATAGATTAACCTTTGCAGCTTACAGACTTTATTGGCATTCTTTGGATCTACAAAACCTTCAGGCTGTGTCATATACACATCCTCATTTATATTCCTGTTAAGGAATGCAGTTTTAACATCCATCTGCCAAATCTCATAGTCATAATAAGCTGCAATAGCAAGCATGATCCTGATGGACTTAATCATGGAAAATGGTGAAAAGGTTTCGTCATAGTCAACACCTTGAACTTGTGGAAATCCCTTAGAAACCAATCTACCTTTATTAGTTTGCACATTTTCATCCATGTCGGTCTTCTTCTTAAAGACCCACTTGCACCCTATGGGTTTTACCCCTTCGGGTGGTTCCACCAAAGTCCATACTTTGTTGGAGTACATGGATTCCATCTCGGATCTCATGGCTTCAAGCCATTTCTCAGAATTTGGTCCCTCCATAGCCTCTACGTAGGTAGTTGGATCATCATCTATGATCAACTCACCACCTTCCTGAGTTACAAGGTAACCAAACCTCTCAGGTTCAAGGCGGGTCCTACCAGATCTACGAGGTCCTTGTGTTACCTGAGGAGACTGAGATTCCACAACACCTTGTGAATCTCCATGTTCCTCTCGTACATCTATCAGTTCAATATTTTCTTGTTGGGCTTGAACCTCTTCAAGCTCTATTTTCCTCCCACTACTTCCTTTGGAAATAAATTCCTTCTCTAGGAACACATCATCCCTGGCAACGAACACTTTGTTGTCAGTAGGGTGGTATAGATAATATCCCTTGGTCTCCTTGGGATATCCAACAAAATAACATTTATTAGACTTGGGTCCAAGCTTATCAGGAAACATTTTCCTAACGTAAGCCTCACAACCCCAAATCTTCATAAAAGACAAATTGGGATGCTTCCCAGTCCATATCTCATATGGTGTCTTTTGAACCGATTTAGTTGGTACTCAGTTAAGTGTAAACGTGACAGTTTCAAGAGCATGACCCCAAAAGGAAATCGAAAGATCAGAAAAACTCATCATTGATCACACCATATCCAACAATGTATGATTCCTTCTTTTAGACACACCATTATGCTGTGGTGTTCCAGGCGGAGTCCATTGTGATACAATACCACGGGATTGGAGAAGGTCCTCAAACTCTTGGCTTAAATATTCTCCACCTCAATCGGATCAAAGTGACTTAATACTTTTACCAAGTTGGTTCTGTACTTCATTCATGAAATACTTGAATCTTTCAAGGGTTTCTAACTTATGCTTCATCAGGTACACATAGCCATACCTACTGAAATCATCAGTAAAGGTAATGAAGTACTGATACCCATTTCTGGCATTAGTTCTAAAAAGCCCACATACATCAGTATGTATGAGTCCTAATAGATCACTAGCACCTTTACATGAAAAGGGAGTCTTGGTCATCTTACCCAATAAACAACATTCACATGTCTCTATTGATTCATAATCAAAAGAGTCCAGATAACCATCTTTATGGAGTCTAGAAATGTGCTTCTCATTTATGTGCCCTAGACGACAATGCCAAAGATATGTTTTGTTTGAGTTGTTGAGTTTTTGCCTTTTGGTGTTTACGTTGTATACATTTGTCTCCAAATCTATCAAGTATAGACCATAAGACATGGGGGCACTGCCGTAAAAGATCCCATCTTTAGAAATGGAACAATTTCCATTCTTAATAAGAAATTCAAATCCATCCTTGTCCAAACAAGAGACAGAAATTATATTCCTATTTATGGCAGGTACATAATAGCAGTTCTTTAACTCTATTATTAGTCCACTTGGTAGAGTTAACTCATAGGTTCCTACGGCACTGGCGGCAACTCTTGCCCCATTACCAACATGTAGTTCAACCTCGCCTTTCCCTAAAGGCCTACTTCTCTAAAGATCCTTCACATTTGAACAAATGTGAGATCCGTATCCGGTATCAAGTACCCAAGACGAAGAAGTAGTAAAGTTAATCTCTATCACATATACACCCGAAGTAGAGATCTCTATCTCTGACTTCTTCTTCCATCATTCCTTCCATCCTCTCCATGTAGAAGAAATCGGTTTGGCGAGAGAACCCTTCTCTCCCTTACCTTTCGTTCCATTGATCTCTATCAATGAACTTTCTTTGTTCTTCACTAACGCATCAAGCGTACATAGAGTAGATTCAAAGGCTCTTGGTATATCTGGATTGTGCAGAACACTTCTCACAATCCTCAACAAGTTATGGAATTTATTCTCAATTAATTTTCCCATTTTAAAAGATGATTCCTTTGCCATTCTATAAGAGAAAATTGCATTTGTCAAAACTCCTTTTGATTTGATTTGAATAAAATTTGACGATAGTTAATTAGGCCTTTAATTAATTACCACTCCCACTATTTTGACTGAAATTGACAGCCCTCGCCATCAATTCGGAGGATTGCAGCGTACAATCTTCTCGTGGGACAAGATCCATATTTCATCAAGTCATGAGTAAGCTTTGGCTGATCGCCCACAATCTTGACTATTTAGGTAGGCCATCATGCCAATTGCATCATATGCAACTCTTGATTAATGAACATGCGCAACACCTTGCCATTAACATTTCGTGCCTCTGGGCTTAGACGCTCTAAGAATCACCAGTTAAGTCTATCCCAAAAGCCGACACGGTAAACATACACCCTGCTTTGGCAGAACCTGCATGTCGACCTTTCACACTTCCACAAGATGGACGGCGCACCACGCTTTGGCGTAACCTACGCTTGGTCGATCGAGTTTTCCATGTGTGTCGCTAATGGAAGGCGTATCAGACTTAACATTTTAATGAGGGATTTGGTTTTTATATACATATACATATCCAATCACCACAATATATAGTATGTATACATGCTATATCCCACAGAAAACATGCAAAATGATAAAAAGAAATGATTATGGCCATCCTATTGTGATTTCTCGAGCCAAGAGGAATCACGGTCATCTAGGTCTACATCACATGCAACCGTTGCAAGATGAAATTTGTGCCTTCCTTTTTGGGTTTGATCAACTCATCTCCATGATTGATCGGCTCGCCAGCAAGTTGGTCATTCGGGTTCCACCAGCCGATCGACTGGCTCCTCCAGCCGATCGGTTCACCGGTCGTCGTGCATCTCCTTAGGTCGCCACCCGCTCATCTTGCTCCTCGAACCGACCGTCCGTCGTTCTTTGACATAACAAGAAACAAAATCTATCATATTTACAATTGAATTGTGAAACCCCGAGTTACATTCGGGGGGAGCAAAGGTAGGAAAAGAAATTTCGAATTATTTTGAGTTACATCAGGAATAGGAGAAGGGAATTGGTGCGTAGACCGAGATGCAAGCAACCACATACAACTACACACAGATAAAGGGTTTATATGCCATAACCATGCTACACATCCACCACAAAACTCATTTAAGGGCGACACGTATCGAGTGCATTAATATTACATATCATATATGTATATTTGGGATTTGTGGATTGGACATGCATAAAGCCAATTTTATTCGCATCGTATGCAATAAATAAAGGCGACAAACCAAAATCGATCACATCAATAATCCTAAAATATAGAACAGTTGATGTGGCTCTGATACCACTGTAGTGTTTTATGGGAGGCAGAGAGGCAGCGGAAACAAAAATTTTCTCCCCAAAACCTAGAACAAAAGGAATTGCGTCAATGTCTATATAATAGGAAAGAAGGTTTGTGGATGCATACCTTGTCCCGAGGATCGCTCGGCGATAGTACCTCGTGCCTTGCGCGATCTTCACCTCTGGTCTTGGACGGTGTCTGTGCATTTCCTAGTCACATGGGGACTGAAGACTCCTCGTCTCACCGAGACTGTCGGGATTGACAGTTCTCCTCCGAGCGACAGAGGTCTCCCGCCTCAATAGTCATCCACATGGACTGCCTGGAACTCCGATCTCCTTGTCCCACAAGGAATCGGAAGGAGTCGCACCCTCCTGTTAGTGTACTAGTCGCCGACACACTCTCCTACCACCAATCGCTTTCTACAGTTGTCCTTCCCTTGCTGTGCCTCCCTTATCAGGAAGCACTTCCTCGGGCTCTCGCGGTTACCAAACCCAGAGAGAACGACAACTTTGCAGAGCAACTGGTTGCACTGAGTTGTCCTTTGAGAAGCCCCCAATACCCCTATATATATAGGAGGGTCATGGGACAGGGTTCTCTATCCCGGGCAATGCAGGACTAAAGCAGGAGTAGAAGGGTTCGAGATTTCCACAAAATCTGATAAACTACGGCAGCTGAACCGAATTGGACCCTCCAGCCGATTGGTTGGTCACACCAGCCGATCGTTTGGATCCATGAGCCGATCGGTTGGACACTCCAGTCGATCAGTTTGTGATCTTGGTTCAACTCAAATTGACATTCCTATTTTGTTTCCTTGTTCCAATCGAATTGGATAAACGAAACAAAAAATAATTTCTCACCAATCTTATTTTCCCAACTTGATCGGTTGCACCAGTTGAGCCGATCGGTTCAACCCTTGAACCGATTGTTTCACTCTAGTCATGAGCCGATCGGTTCACAAGTTGATTCGATCAGTTCACCAAGCTCATTCAGTCTGTTCATCACATGAGTCGATCGGTTGGGAGTGCAGACTGTGCAGAATTAGTCAATTGCAGTTCCAATCAATCTGATACTCTAATCAATCGGTCCAACACCTTGAACACTATGATATTGAGCTATCAATTGATTAAGTGTTTAATTGAACTACTAAACTCCTTTAGTAATCAATCTAAACATCATTTGTGGACAAACTCCTATTCCAGGTTAAATCCTATGTGTGTGACCCTACGAGTCCATTTCATGTTGGCAGTAAAAGTCCATAACACTTATGACTTCACAAGCAAAGAGCGGTGCCTAGTCACACATCAGTGCTACCCAACTGAAATAGAAAGTTGGAGAGCAACTTTCAATCTTACAACTCGTGAATGGTGTTACAGTGAATGTATAATTCCTTTGTCACTGATATCCTAAATGAACTCGAGGCATGGAACAGTCATCTTGTCAACGTTCATTCATTTCCTTGATCTCAGAGCAGATTGATGAAATGTGTGTGACATCAATATCACATATTGATTCACACGTGCATGCGCATGCCTTTCTCAATCCTACTCATCAAATGGCCAAGGATATCAAACTCCCTCAGGAGGGACAAATCCCATATCTATCACTCACCCCTCAAAAGCCCCATGTGTCAAAGCCACCCAATCATCACCTTTATAACAACCCATGTTTCAGGACTGCGTTTGATGATGTCAAAGTGTACCCAACGACATGTGTTGAGTGTAGTTATTTCAGGTCTAAGAATCACACTCACCACCATCACTGTGAAAGTTGACTGTGACTACCAAGTCAAGGTTCCATGTGTCACTCTCACGGTGGGTATGTCTGGTACCTTGTTCTCTAACAAGTACCTATGTGCTTGGTTTGATATCACTATATCATGACTAATGAGATTCTGTCATCAACCAACACACAATCTAGTCTTTAGTGTTATTGATGTCTATGGTTATTTCCACAATAACAATCGACTAGGGACTAAATAAGAATGTATACTCTTAACATCCGTATGATCTCATCGTTTAGGTCCTTAACCTAAAAGCATACGTCATTGAGTAAAATAATTCTTTAGACATCTATCATGTTACACCATCATCTCAAAAATAGTTTAAACATATAGATCAGAAATCGCCTTTATTATTATTCAAATCATTTACATAGTATCCCATTACAATCATCATATGACTTGCTCTATGGGCATACATACCAACACAAAAAACTAAAAGACACTAGAGGCAAGGGCAAGAAACACATTGAGAAAGTCATGAAATGTGTCACTAGTGGCGAAGGAGGCCATGGAGACAAAAATTGTATCTACACATGACTGGAAGTGAGCAAAGAAAGTCAAAACGAAGAAGAGACTAAAAATATCTCTTTTGGAAATTTTAAATGACCAGACCATCTGGGATTTAACTATGGCAACAAGGAAGCTGCTGAGAACTCTCATGAACTTAGCAGTTTGTCTAAATCGTCTCCAAGATTTGTGTAACATACTGAATCTCAGGGTCTTCCCTGCAATTTACCCACTTTTTAGCTTTTCTTGGCCTTCTAGTCCGTTTGGACATTTTCCATAAATTTCCCATCCTTTGGATCATTTTTGGACTCCTTGTGCAATTTGAGCACAGTTCAAGGTTGAAATTACCTTTTTCCGCATTTATATATATGGAAGGGTGTTTGCACAAATAACCCACTTTAGGAGATAAGTTAGGGATAATAATGTAATTTGGTCATTAATGTGATAATATAATTAGATAATGTTTAATTGGAGCTTTTTGGATAAATATATTAGTAATAATGTGTATTTGAGTTCATATATGTTTATATTAACCTTGTCTATTTCTCTCTCCTCAAAATATGATTTTAATTCATATTAATATGTTATTTTGTTGAGAAATGATTATTTGAATCCTAATGTGTTTAATATCTCGAATTTACTCACATGTTTCTTACTAAGGAGTCTTTTCATATAATTCATTCATTTTAATATATTATTATACTCTTTAATGGGAAATATATTTATTAAGGGACAAATAATTAGTAAAACGAGAATATAATTACATAGCATGATTCTACACATTAATTCATGCATGTGGTTAAATTTTGAGGTCATTTGACCCTTGTTTGACCCCATAAATCGATTTTATGATTTTGGAGTAATGTACAACTAAGGTTTGATTGCGATTTGCATTTAAATGCATTCATTACCCTATTGTTCGGTTATTTTCATCCCTGTCACGTGCCCTCTTCACCTACGAGCCATCTGACGGTCTAGATTAGATCATCAATCATCTGCCTTGATCAGACAATGCAGAGTTCGTCCCCTACCTCCGACCAGCTGAATAGATGCGGTGCCCCAGCTCCTTGCTGCCGTTCTCACTCCCTCCTCCACCATTGTGCGTGATTCATGTCCCTTTAGCTTCTTCTCTTCACGACGGGTTCAGCAATCCTTTGCTCGACCTTCGATATGTCCTGTGGGCAAAATGCCTCTCTCGGCTCCTCATCTCCCTGTCCGTGTTGGTTCACAATTGGGTCTAAGGCTCGCCTCTGACCTTCTAAAGGAGTCGTCGAGTACCCTTAGGCCTCTAGCATTCCTCCTCCTCATCCAATTTATCCTCATTTGCCCCCGAAGACCCCGACCTGCTCGGTCTTCTTCTCCACCAATGGCAGCCATCCTCTCACACCTCCGACCTCGCTAGTCCAATTACTCCTGAGGTGAGCATACTCGACACTTATACTTTGTTCTCCCCTAGTTACTTTAGCTCGGTGCGCCCCCAGAAGCTGGGCCCTATAGGGCTGTTGTAGGGTGCCACGGCAGCCATGAGCCTTTTTGAGTTTTGAAGGTCCTCCGGCCTCACCGACACCTCCTATCATCTCGCATGGCCTCCGCAAAGACGCCCCCAATTTTAGTTCCCCCTGTCAGCAGGGTTTTGCAACTTCTCGACATTCGTCTGTCTTCCCCTATTCTTGACCTACAGAGCAGCTATTCGAAGCTCCTATTCAACAGAAAGCCTCAACTCCAGGATTGTCTAGTTTTTCAAACGATGGTGAACATGATCCCGACTCCAGTTTGCCCTCGATGAGATCATAGCTCTGAATCAGATCAACACCTTCCCTGACCTACTGCTTCCGCTCTCGCCATGGCTTGGGTGGGGAACAACCCTGGTCATGCAATGACTAGGGAGCCCCTGCGACCGTGATTAACCGACTAACATCGCATGGGCTTTTGTGTAACTTCACCTTCGATGTTTCTTTCTCGCAACTAACTGATACTCATAAATGACCCAAGAGTCCTCACCATTTTAATTGAATCGATTAACAAGCAAGGGTATTTTAGTCTTTTCCATCATTGCTCCAACACCCTTTGACCTAGACCACTCAGGCGTGGACCAGTGACTGGGCCAAACCTAATTGGCCCATGTCATTAAGGGTCCGGCCACTGTGGCATTGTTTCCGCATTTTAATTTTTCTATGTGGCTTTTCCTTGCAATCTGATTGGCCAAATTTACTTAATTCATAGTAAATCAACCATTGGTCAAAAAAATGCGAATAAATCGTCAATGGAAAGGATTTTTAATATAGAATTCGATTTTGAGGCTTTTGAGTCATGATTTGGATTCCTTTTTTGAGGTTTTCTTTGAATTCTTTATAAGTGTATTAAATGTTCTAAAATACATAATTAATTCATTTTAACTCCAATTTGTACAATAAAATATGTTTTATTATTCATGAGAATATGACTAATTGTTTGGACTTGGTTTTCAACCTTAAAACTTGGTTTTGTAGATAAATTCCAAAATTAGGGTTTTTCCTATACTTTAAGCCTTATAAATACTAATACATGTGTAATGTTTACAATTAGGGATAAATGGAATTGGATTCAATCAGTTTGGTGAATGTGATGGTAATTAATTAAAACATGTATGTGAGGCCTATTGTTTGTGAATCCTATTGTGTATGTGAAGCTTATTTATGTATGAGAATCCTAATTAGTTTGTGACCCCTATTTTAATATGTGGAACCTATTTAAGTGAACATCTATGATGAATGTGAGACCTATGTGGAACGTATATGTGCAAATTACCTATTCTTTAGTTGGGCTTTTATCCAACCCCACCATCATAATTTGCTAGCCTTGATATCCTCCTAATTCTTATATTTGGCTCTTTACTTTTTAATGATTCTATTGCCTATGTGGCTCATTTAATTGTAACTCTTGAATATTGCTATTTCCCATGTTGGCTCATCTTTTTGAAATGCTTTATATGGTTGTTGCCTATGTTGGCCCTTTTAATGAATTACTTGTACATTACTTGAAATACCATTGTTGTCTTACTTAATTGGATTACTTGTTGGGTTTTATTCCCATTTGCTATGTTGAAATCTTGTTATACTTTTCACAACTTCCAAGTGAACTATAAGAATGATGTATTTTAGGCCAAATGACAATGTAGTGTACATGAGTACAAACCACCCACAGGACACTGAGGTTTTAGTCCTCCTACCGGGCATTGGGGTTTTAGTCCCCCTGCCCGTTTTTAGGCACTGGGGTTTAGTCCCCCTGCCACTGGTGAGGTCCGGTAGGTGCCTCACCCTACATTGAGATGACTTTGTGTCTTAATATATTCATGCTATGTGATTATTATTGTGGTGATTGTTGATGGCAGTTTTCTCTCTCTTATTCATATACTTGCCTCATTTCTTTTGAAATCTCTTATTGTAGAGAATCTTTTATATTGCAAAGCTTTAGATTATTTAATTGTCTTATTTCTCTTAATTAACACATACTTTTATCTTTCTCTTGCTGGATGACCCAACCATCCAGACTAGGATCAGAGTGCACATGGAAGCTTGGTGAACCTAAGTCTAAGGATATGACAAGAAGAAAAGGAACATATAGCTTGCATGATCATAGTTGCTTTTATGTAATAAGTTGTTTTGTTTGGAGACAATATTGGCTTAGTCTAAGTCTTCCTCTACCTAGATCCTACGGTTGTATAAAGTTTTACTTCCTTTATGGAAATTTTATAATGTACTCTTTATACATTTTGAGTAAAGTCAAGTTTTATTTCTTCCGCTGCCACACTATTGATGAATTTGTTTATCATGTTTAATAGTAGAGACTATGTCTTTACAGCATGGTATCAGAGCATCAAGGTAGTTGGATTCTTGACTAATTCAAAATTGTCTCCTATATAGAACCCTAATCTTATATAGTTTCCCTATAGTAAGTTCTTCACCTTAGAGTTGACCTATAATGAAAGTTTGATTTAGGATTATAATAATTTCATAATAGAAATAAATGTGTCAACTTTTTGGTGAATTGTCTATTGAGTAGCTATTAGAGCAAGAAGTTGAAGTGATGGTGTCTAGAAAGGGTCAGAGCTTGGGGGCTGGCAAAATTTTCCTCCGTGCCACTAGCTTGGTTTACGGGGACTCCCATGCTCATATGACCTGGTCTGGCCTGATCTGATATGGACAGCTTGAAATATTCTACCCTTAGACATGTTACCTTATTGTTGAATACCTTAGAAAACCCATAAGTGTTGATTTGATCTCTTACACAAAAATCATCCTTAAATATCTTATACTCCTATGTTTAGGGTTTAGTGTACCCTATGTTACTTGTGCAGGCTTGGTTTGTAAATCTTTTTAGTGTTGAGTTTTATGAACCCTTTTTCCCTTAGCTTAGTTTGGCTTAGGGGTGGTGTGAGGGTAATGGTGTTAGTACCCTATTTGGTTTTGCAAATCTGATTTCGAGGACGAAATCCCTTTTTAGGGGGATGGAATCCCAATTAAAAGCAAAATCAAATACCTCTGGTGTTAGAAACCCTATCTATGTGGACATATGTACATAATAACTTATGTAAACAAGAATTTACCAAACACATTAGACTTGTAATTCAACTTGTTTGTTTATACACACATGATTATATAGTAAGTCATATAGAGATAATTCATATGCTTTGTAACATAATGAATCTTAGATGTAATCTACATGTAAACATTTTTACCAAGTTTTCCTTTCATTTCTATCCTTTATTCATGTATGTTTAATTAGTGGAATTTATAGTGGTTTAGTGAACATTTATTCACTAATTATATTGATGGAAGGATCTATGAACAAATAACTCAGTGAAACCTTAATTGCCATAATTAATTGCTCTAAATTTTAATCTAACTTAGGGATGTGATTTGAAAACATAAAATATGCCAGATAACTCATTTTAGTGGTAATATGAAGATAAGAAACTTAATTGGATGAACAATTTAGATAATGGGCCGTGAATGGGCCATATGATATATATCATAAAAATAAGTCTCAAAAGAGGAAACAAACTTCAAATTCTAAATCTACATATCAAAATTAACCTACATGTCAAATTTTATCTAATTTGGACAACCTTGAAATATTAGGATAAGTTTAGGAGAGAGAAAATGAGTAAAAGGCATAAGTAATGAATAATGTGACTATGTAATTTCAAAATTTGGAAATAATTTAAAATTCCTATTCTACATATCAAATATAACTTGTGGATGAAGTTTGATGCAATTTGGATGTTGTTTGTGCAAGTTATGCAATTTTAGGTACATTCTGGACTTTTATGCAATTTACCCAATTGGGAGGTTTTCTTTGCAAATTTTCACATGAATTATAATAATTAGATACCACATTACTATTATCGGATTCTAAAACCATGGGATCACCTAGTTTCACCTTGGTTTGATGGTATTGCTTTCCAAGTGCAATATAGGGAATACCCTCTTTATAAATGTGCTTATCTTTAAAAGCTATCAACCAATGAGGTTATTTCTTTATTTGAAGGATGGTGGGAATGGCCTATAAGGCTCTAGGGACTCTTAGGACCGACTTTTGATGTGCATTAAGAGTCCATGATCTGTCCTCTTGCATGTCCATGAAGCCTTAGCCTAAAGACACATGGAAAGTCACACATACACCTCATGCTTGCCCCCTTCTTTATAAAAGCCATGCCTACCCCTTCCCACCTCCCAATTCAAGAGGAAATCCTCTCCTTCTCGTTCCCACAGATTAGAGCATCATTCCCTATATGTTTTTCCACAAAGTTGCTGTCCCAAGGTAAAAGAAGGTGCCTACTTTGGTGAAGAAGGCTCCTAGGGTTTCAAATTTCTCTATTTGGAATTTCTTAAGCTTCCCCTTGGTGATTTCGACCAAAATTAGTAAGTTGCCTCCCTTCCTTCCCTATTTTCATACTATTAGTCTTCCTTAAACCCTATTACAGGTTGGAACCATAGACTTCCATGGTGAAACCCCACCTAGAACCCTAAAACAGCTCATCTCTATGCTCTTTTGCTAGGGTTTATCACCTCTAAGTTGACAAGGTGATCTTTGCTCAAGAAAGGAGCTTGGCTTGGAGAAACCAAACCATATAACCTCGAGATACTTGCTGTTTGTACCATAATACCTTCCTAGAGGCAAGTTTTGTGAACCCCCTTCATATATATTTCTTAGTACATGCTTAAAACTCATGCTTCTAAGTTGAAAATCAATGATTTCCATCTCTTTCTGCCATGTTCTCCTATGGTTTTAGTTTCTTGCTATTTTACCATCTCTAGAAGATCTAGTTTTGTTACCTATGCAACTTCAAACCTGATCTTGGTCGAATGGTGTTTTCTTCCTCTCCCTCTCTCTTCAATTATCTCAATCAGTTTGATGATGTGGAAATTTCCTATTGGTCAGAATTGAAAAATTCATATCTTCTAAACAGCTTATCCAAATTCAACAAATAAATATTTTTTGGAATTGGAAAATTAATCTCTATCTAATCAAGTTATTTTCAAGGTGTTATTTTATGGTTTGACGAAGGGTGATTTTTGTAAAATGAATTTAATGCATAAAATCTATAAAAATTACATTTTAATCATCATTACTCCAAAATTAACATAAAAATATGCTTTCTTGATCAGGAGAACTTAATAAGTTTGTTGGTGATATTTTAAGAGCCTAAATCTGAGTTTTTCTAAAAATTTCTAAAATTAGGGTTTCGACATATTAATGTGCACTATGTACTCTAATACATGTTAATACATTGAAAATAGGCAAAGTAGAACTTGGACTCAACTAAAGTGGTCAAAGTTAGTAATTGATATCAACAAGAGAGGTATGTGCAATCCATATTTATGTATGTGCATTTAAACCTTAAGTTGGGAATAATTGTGCCTTAACCTATTTTTCTATAATGAGGCTTTATTAAACCATATTTCATGTACTCTTGAATCTTGTGCTATACTTGCCTCATAAATTAGTTTTGGAACATTATTCTTGGGTCTTAGTACCCCACTGCCATGCTTATTAATTCATATAATTATTCTTGCCATGACTACTTGTTCTAGCATGTGGATTTATGTTCTATTTAATTTAAAGTAGCGGTACTTATGTACAACTACCCACAGAGGACATGTAAATAATCGCCCTGGGGAATGCCTTATTCTCCCCATAATATTGTAGGTGACTGGGAATGTTTTATTCTCCCCTCACCTAAGGTTAGAGGTTCGGTAGGTGCCTCAACCCTACTTAGTTAGATAGACATAATTATCTTACATGCAAATCCTTTTTGACATAATTGTTAATGGCAAGTTTCTTTTGAATATAGCCTCATTCTCTTGTTATCTTCATCTTATGATGAACCCTAGCCTATTCTTATTTGCATTACTTATCTTATTATCCTAGACTAGTTTTATGACACATACCTTGTTTTCTTTCCCCTTTTGCTGGGTGCCTTCCCAACCACCCAGGTGCTGGTGCTGAGCAAGGAGAAGGACAATTTTGAAGGAAGCCGTCTGAGGAGTAGATCTCAAGCTTTTTGAAAGGATGTCTAGGTTGCTATAGCTAGATCCTTTTCTCTTATCTTTTTCTTTTGGGAACAATCATTGAATGAACAATGAAATCCATGTAATAGGCTTAGTACTTTTATTTCCGCTGCTATTGACATTTTGTAATGTATCTAGTGCATGCTTATTTACTTGGAATATTATACATGCATCCCTCAATATCTTTTGTCTTTTTAAAAAGATGGATGTTTTGTAATTCCTTTAAATTTTAGTAAGGAGGTGATCTCACCTCTTTACATCATGGTATCAGAGCCATTAGTCAACTATAATGACATGAAGTTGAAAGCAAAGGTGTCTAGAATGGATCAGGGATTTAGGGGCTGGCAATATTTTCCTCTGCACCACTAGCTTGGTTTACGAGGACTCCCGTGCCCATATGATACTGGCCTAGCCTGAGCTGATACGAATTGCCCAAAATAGTATGCTTTTTGGCAATAGCAATCTAGATATTCTTTTCTCATCCATGCTTCTATTCTTTACCATCTATGAATCAAATACTCCTGGGAACTTAATATGTTAATCCTACCTTTCAGGAATAGTGACTTGTTCGACTACAGGAACAAGGGAAAGGAATCAAACCTGAATGACTCCAATGTGGAAAGCACTCATGTGACTCATGTCGTCCATAGTGTGGTCAACCCTACTACTCCAAGCTCCCCCGCCCTCACACCAGAGCAAGAGCTGGCAATGTTGTGCCAGTTACTCTCCTCCATGATGGGGCAGCTCCACACAGTGGCCGCCAATGCCAACAAGCCAAGGGAGTTCACCCTAACTGACTTCATAAAGATGAAGCCACCCTACTTCAAGGGTGAAAGTGAACTCAACATGGTGGATAAAGCAAATGACTGGGTGTTGGCTTTGGATCGGACCTTTGAGGGTATGGCATGCCCTCCTCACCAAAAAGTTCGGTTCGCGACGTATGTGCTGGACGAATCGGCACATGTTTGGTGGAATGGTATCACCCGCACTCGAGACACCTCTACCATGGAATGGGACCAGTTCTTGAAGCTTTTTAGGGAGAAGTACATCTGTCCCACCTTCCTAAGGAAGAAGGAAGCCGAGTTCTACAGCCTCAGGCAGGGAAGCATGAGTGTGGCCGACTACATCCAACGATTCCTACTTCTAGAACGATATGCCACTGACCTTGGAGCTGAGAGAAGGACTAAGTGGGCCAAAGTCTTGTTCCACAGCTTCCACTCACCTTCCAACAGATGGTGGATAAGGCCCTTGCCATCGAGTCCTACCCAGGATTCCAATCATATAGACAAAGTAATGGATGCAACAACAACAAGAGGAAGAACCCAACCCAGAATGAGAATCGTGGACGTGATCGATGCAGCAGGTGCTCTCGCCACCATCCTCTAGGGAGATGTTCTGCCAACAATGCACCTGCTCGTAGAGACAACCGATCTCCTCCAACCTACCACGAGTGCGGCCAAGTTGGGCATATCCGACCACTCTGCCCCCATTTCCAGCAAAGAAAGAATAATGCCCAACAGCTACAGCAGCCAAGGTAGAATCTGCCTCCAAAAAATAACAACAACAACCAGAACCCGAGGCGACCGCCTGTGGAGAGGCGGAATGGGAGAATGTTTGCTCTTAATGCTGAGGAAGCAGGTGGAGATAATGAAGTTATTGAAGGTACCTTACATCTTAATATGCATCATATAAAGGCATTGTTTGATTCTGGCTCCTCCAATACCTTCATATCTTGTCAGTTTGCCTCTATGCTAGAAATAAAATCAGAGTTTATGGATCATGTGTTAGACGTAAAAACCCCTAGTGGTATGATTTGCTCTTCATACCTCCAAACTCCTACCATGGACCTCTGTATATCTGGTATAATGTTTCCCTCAGATTTCATCTTGCTTGACATGATCGCCTTTGATTTCATCCTGGGTATGAATTGGTTAAAGAGGTACAAAGCAGTTTTGTACTATGAAGAATCCAAGGTTAGATTGGTTCATCCTGTTGAAGGGAAAATGTGTGTCAAGGGTAAGAAGTGAGAAGAGCGACAATTTGTCATCTCTGCCATTAAAGCTGAAAAGCTTGTCTCACAAGGGTGTAGAGCTTTCCTAGCCTCCATAGTTCTCGATGATACACCCCCTACTCTGGATCACATTGTTGTGGTAAAGGACTTCTCGGATGTCTTTCCTGAGTAGTTACCTGGGTTACCACCAACTCGCGAGGTGGAATTCTCCATCGAGCTTGTACCTGGAACTTCACTGATATCGAAGCCACCCTACCGCTTGGTCCCTACCGAAATGGCTGAGTTGAAGAAGCAGCTTGAAGAGCTTCTCGACATGGGCTTCATCTGCCCTAGTGTTTCTCTATGGGGAGCCCTTGTCTTATTCGTGAAGAAGAAGGATGGTTCGCTGCGGATGTGTATGGACTACCGCATGCTTAACCAAGTGACGGTGAAGAACCGTTATCCTTTACTTGCATCAATGACTTGTTCGGCCAGTTGAAGTCTGCCACTATGTTCTCTAAGATGGATCTACAAAGTGGCTACTACCAGATACGTGTGAAGGATGATGATATCTCTAAGTCGGCATTCAGAACTTGCTATGGGCATTATGAATTCATGGTCATGCCTTTCGGCTTGACTAATGCCCCTGCTTCCTTCATGGACTTGATGAACCGAGTGTTCCGCCCATACCTTGACAAGTTCATGGTGGTGTTTATCGATGATGTTTTGGTTTATTCTGAGACGTTAGAACAACATCGTGAGCATCTACAGATTGTACTCAACACACTACGAGAAAATCAACTTTATGCAAAATTCTCAAAGTGTGAGTTCTGGATATAGGAAGTGATGTTTTTAGGTCATGTGATTTTTGCCGGGCATATAGCTGTTGATCCTGCAAAGGTAGAAGATGTGACCAAGTGGAAAGCTCCAAAGAATCCCTCAGAGATCTGTAGTTTCCTTGGCTTAGTAGGTTATTATCAGAAGTTTATCAAAGGTTTTTCTTAGTTGGCCTTGCCTTTGACCAAGCTGACTCAAAAGGAGGTCAAGTTCTCACGGACCCCTGAATGTGAGAATAGTTTTCAGAAGCTAAAGGAGAGCCTGACTTCTACACCCGTGCTTTCTTTGCCTGTTGAGGGCATACCCTATGTCATCTACACCGATGCATCCAGACAAGGCTTAGGGTGTGTTTTGATGCAAGATAGAAAGGTGATCGTCTACACTTCTCGAAAGCTGAAACCTAATGAAGTTAATTGGCCTACACATGATTTGGAGCGTGCTGCCATAGTTCATGCTTTGAAGATCTGGCGACATTATCTCTATGGTAAAAAGTTTGAAGTCTTTTCTGATCACAAGAGTCTGAGATATTTGTTGACTCAGAAAGATCTGAACTTGCGACAACGTAGGTGGATGGAATTTCTTAAATATTATGACTTCACCATTTCCTATCATCCTGGTAAAGTGAATGTCGTAGCTGATGCTTTAAGTCACAAGAAGGATGTTGTTTGTGCTGCTCTGAGATGTTCAGTATGGGAAAATCTTGAATATGTGGCTAGCTGGAAACCTCAGCTCATTGATTCAGTTGATGAAGACAAGTTGTGTGTTCATATGGCCAGCTTGACCATTACACCAACCTAGATCTCAGAAGTTGTGGCTGCACAGTTGGAGAGTTCTGAGCTTGAGGAGATGAAAACTTTAACTCTGAAACCGCAATCTGACTTTTCTGTCGGAGTGGATGGTGTTGTCCGCTTTAAACAAAGGTTGTGGATTCCTAATGTTGGTGATCTAAGACAGAAGGTTCTGAGTGAAGCTCATGGGTCCAGGTATACTAATCATCCTGGCACAACAAAGATGTATAAGGACTTACAACGAAGCTTCTGGTGGAAGAACATGAAGAATGATATAGCTCTGTTCGTGATGAAGTGCTTGACATGTCAGCAAGTCAAGATCGAACATCAATGACCTGGTGGTCTTCTTCACCCTCTTGAAATTCCAGAATGGAAGTGGGATAAGATCACAATGGACTTTGTTACTGGTTTCCCCAAGTCCATGAAAGGTTATGATGCTATTTGGGTGGTTATTGATCGGCTTACAAAATCTGCTCATTTCTTGCCTTTCAAAACAAATTACAAAGTTGAAGATATGGCTCATTTGTAAGTTGAGTGGATCATATGCCTACATGGAGTACCTGAGGTAATAGTTTCTGATTGTGACCCAAAGTTAACTTCTCATTTATGGGGTCAGATTCAAGAGGAGATGGGTACCGACTTGCGTTTCAGTACTACATACCACCCACAGACTGATGGTCAATCTGAGAGAACAGTTCAGATTTTGAAGGACTTGCTTCGTTCTTGTGTGATGGATTGGGGTGGTGCATGGGATTGGTATATGCCATTAGCTGAGTTTGCTTACAACAATAGCTACCAAGCTAGTATTGGTATGCCACCTTTTGAAGCTCTCTATGGTAGACCATATCATTCACCTTTGCATTGGGATGACGTCGGTGAATGTTCTCTAGTGAAGATTGATGACATGTGAATGATGATAGAAAAGGTGCAGTTGATAAGGAAACGCATGAAAGCTGCTCAAGAGCGACAAAAGATGTATGCTGATAAGAAAAGGTCTGATGTTAACTTCCTAGTGGGTGACTATGCATTTCTGAAGATCAAGCCTATTCGTTCTATTGCTAGATCTAAAGTTAAAGGCAAGTTGAGTCCTCGCTATGTTGGACCATTTGAAATCTTATATAAGGTTGGAGACTATGCATACCGCTTATCCTTACCTCCTTCCTATGATAAGATTCATAATGTGTTCCATGTCTCTGTGCTAAAGAAGTATGTGAAGGACTCTTCTCATGTGCTTACCGTTGAGCCCTTGGATATACATGAGAATCTGACCTATGAAGAGCTACATGTGAAGATCCTTGACTCCCGAGTAAAGCAACTGAAGAACAAAGAGATTGAGCTGGTAAAAGTTTTGTGGAAATATCATAGTCTGGAAGAAGCCACTTGGGAATTGAGAGATGAAATGTTACGTACTCACCCTTCTCTTTTTGCTTGAGATTTTGAGGACAAAATCCTTTTAAAGGGGTGGAGTGCTGTAACATAATGAATCTGAGATGTAATCTACATGTAAACATTTTGACCAAGTTTTTCTTTCATTTCTATCCTTTATTCATTTATGTTTAGTTAGTGGAATTTATAGTGGTTTAGTGAACATTTATTCACTAATTATACCGATGGAAGGATCTATGAACAAATAACTCAATGAAACCATAATTTTTATAATTAATTGCTCTAAATTTTAATCTAACTTAGGGATGTGATTTGAAAACATAAAATATGCCACATAACTCATTTTAGTGGTAATATGAAGATAAGAAACTTAATTGGATGAACAATTTAGATAATGGGCCATAATGGTCCATATGATATATATCATAAAAAGAAGTCTCAAAAGAGGAAACAAACTTCAAATTCTAAATCTACATATCAAAATTAACCTACATGTCAAATTTCATCTAATTTGGACAACCTTGAAATATTAGGATAAGTTTAGGAGAGAGAAAATGAGTAAAAGGCATAAGTAATGAATAATGTGACTATGTAATTTCAAAATATGTAAATAATGTAAAATTCATATTCTACATATCAAATATAAATTGTGGATGAAGTTTGATCCAGTTTGGATGTTGTTTGTGCAAGTTATGCAATTTTAGGTACATTCTGGACTTTTATGCAATTTACCCAATTGGGAGGTTTTCTTTGCAAATTGTCACATGAATTATAATAATTAGATACCACCTTACTATTCTCAAATTCTAAGACCATGGGAGCACCTAGTTTCACCTTGGTTTGATGGTATTGCTTTCCAAGTGCAATATAGGGAATACCCTCTTTATAAATGTGCTTATCTTTAAAAGCTATCAACCAATGGGGTTATTTCTTTGTTTGAAGGACAGTGGGAATGGCCGAGAAGGCTCTAGGGACTCTTAGGACCGACTTTTGATGTGCATGAAGAGTCCATGAGCTGTCCTCTTGCATTTCCATGAAGCCTTGGCCTAAAGACACATGGAAAGTCACATATACACCTCATTCTTGCCCCCTTCTTTATAAAAGCCATGCCTACCCCTTCCCACCTCCCAATTTAAGAGGAAATCCTCTCTTTCTCATTCCCACAGATTAGAGCATCATCCCCTCTATGTTTTTCCACGAAGTTTTTGTCCCAAGGTAAAAGAAGGTGCCTACTTTGGTGAAGAAGGCTCTTAGGGTTTCAAATTTCTCTATTTGGAATTTCTTAAGCTTCCCCTTGGTGATTTCAACCAAAATTAGTAAGTTGCCTCCCTTCCTTCCCTATTTTCATACTATTAGTCTTCCTTAAACCCTATTACAGGTTGGAAACATAGACTTCCATGGTGAAACCCCACCTAGAACCCTAAAATAGCTCATCTCTATGCTCTTTTGCTAGGGTTTATCACCTCTAAGTTGACAAGGTGATCTTTGCTCAAGAAAGGATCTTTGCTTGGAGCAACCAAACCTTATAACCTCGAGATACTTTCTGTTTGTACGATAATACCTTCCTAGAGGCAAGTTTTGTGAACCCCCTTCTCATATATTTCTTAGTACATGCTTAAAACTCATGCTTCTATGTTGAAAATCAATGATTTCCATCTCTTTCTGCCATGTTCTCCTATGGTTTTAGTTTCTTGCTATTTTACCATCTCTAGAAGATCTAGTTTTGTTACCTATGCAACTTCAAACCTGATCTTGGTCGAATGGTGTTTTCTTCCTCTCCCTCTCTCTTCAATTATCTCAATCAGTTTGATGATGTGGCAATTTCCTATTGGTCAGAATTGAAAAATTCATATCTTCTAAACCGCTTATCCAAATTCAACAAATAAATATGTTTTGGAATTTGAAAATTAATCTCTATCTAATAAAGATATTTTCAAGGTGTTATTTTATGGTTTGACGAAGGGTGATTTTTGTAAAACGAATTTAATGCATAAAATCTATAAAAATTACATTTCAATCATCATTACTCCAAAATTAACATAAATATATTTTTCTTGATCAGGAGAACTTAATAAGTTTGTTGGTGATATTTTAAGAGCCTAAATCTGAGTTTTTCTAAAAAGGTCTAAAATTAGGGTTTCGACATATTAATGTGCACTATGTACTCTAATACATGTTAATACTTTGAAAATAGGCAAAGTAGAACTTGGACTCAATTAAAGTGGTCAAAGTTAGTAATTGATATCAGAAAGAGAGGTATGTTCAGTCCATATTTATGTATGTGCATTTACACCTTAAGTTGGGAATAATTGTGCCTTAACCTATTTTTCTATAATGAGGCTTTATTAAACCCTATTTCATTTACTCTTGAATCTTGTGCTATACTTGCCTCATAAATCAGTTTTGGAACATTATTCTTGGGTCTTAGTACCCCACTGCCATGCTTATTAATTCATATAATTATTCTTTCCATGAATACTTGTTCTAGCATGTGCATTTATGTTCTATTTAATTTAAAGTAATGGTACTTATGTACAACCACCCACAGAGGGCATGTAAATAATTGCCCTGGGGAATGTCTTATTCTCCCCATAATATTGTAGGTGACTGGGAATGTTTTATTCTCCCCTCACCTAAGGTTAGAGGTCTGATAGGTGCCTCAACCCTACTTAGTTAGATAGACATAATTATCTTACATGCAAATCCTTTTTGACATAATTGTTAATGGCAAGTTTCTTTTGAATATAGCCTCATTCTCTTGTTATCTTCATCTTATGATGAACCCTAGCCTATTCTTATTTGCTTTACTTATTTTATTATCCTAGACTAGTTTTATGACACATACCTTGTTTTATTTCCCCTTTTGCTGGGTGCCTTCCCAACCACCCAGGTGCTGGTGCTGAGCAAGGAGAAGGACAAGTTTGAAGGAAGCCATCTCAGGAGTAGATCTCAAGCTTTTTGAAAGGATGTCTAGGTTGCTATAGCTAGATCCTTTTCTCTTATCTTTTTCTTTTGGGAACAATCATGTAATGAACAATGAAAGCCATGTAATAGGCTTAGTACTTTTATTTCCACTGCTATTGACATTTTATAATGTATCTGGTGTATGCTTATTTACTTGGAATATTATACATGCATCCCTCAATATCTTTTGTCTTGCTAAAAAGATGGATGTTTTGTAATTCCTTTAAATTTTAGTAAGGAGGTGATCTCGCCTCTTTACATGCTTGAACCTTAATATATTCTTGATGCACATAATCATTAGTTATTCATATGTGAATATGCTTAGTTTTGATTAAGTTACCCTGATTATAGATGAAGGAATAATGTGTAATGACCATGTTGATCGAAACCCTAAGATGTATTCATCTAGCCTTAACAATGTGCATACATCCTTATGTTTTCATGATACTCTAGTGACATTAGGTGTCATCCCATAATGTGCCTTGCTACATATAAATGGATTATAATCACTTAATCATAATTGTGACCCAATTATCACTTGTTCACCAAATACATCTCATTAATCATCTTATCATGAATTGGTTTATGAATCAAATCAGTAATATGAAAATGAGTAATAGGATTCACATAATGCGATGTTAAATAGATATAAATCATATTAATTTGTGTAATAATAGAAAATGATTTATGATGTCATGGATATGAGTATGATAGATGTTGTGACAATATGTAACTTAGGTATAAGACATTTATATGGACATTAATTGGAATTATTATAGGCTTAATAACTTATTGGATAATATTAACTTTTCTAAAAAATAATTTGTGATAATTCTACTTGATAGTTTTAAGAGGATAATGGAAATGAATTCATGTTATTAAGGCTTTCAACCTAATACATTAATTAATGTTGGAATGGCTTAGAAAATCCTAATTGTGCTTAAAATCCTGATGAGGGAAATCCATAAGATGTAATATTGAGATGTAATCATTTTGAATAAAATGTGATCTATGTGAGGGAATAATAGATATGCTGCCTTTTCATGATATAGCTTGTGTTATAAGACAAAAATGTTAATTATGTTGTGTTGGATAAAAGTTTATAGGTTTTGTGGAAACCTTCGTAAGACTTGGATTATGTGCAGAGTTTTTAATACCCGCCTAGTTGTTTATGGTTGGGATGTTTCACACTCACCCTCTCTTCCCTCTTGTTGTGATTTCGGGGACGAAATCCTCTTTAAGGGGTGGAGTGTTGTAACATACTGAACCTCAGGGTCTTCCTTGCAATTTACCCACTTTTGAGCTTTTCTTGGCCTTCTAGTCCGTTTGGACCTTTTCCATAAATTTCCCATCTTTTTGGATCATTTTTGGACTCCTTGTGCAATTTGAGCACAGTTCAAGGTTGAAATTACCTTTTTCCCCATTTATATATATGGAAGGGTGGTTGCACAAATACCCCACTTTAGGAGATAAGTTAGGACTAATAATGTAATTTTGTTATTAGTGTGATAATATAATTAGATAATGTTTAATTGGAGCTTTTTGGATAAATATATTAGTAATAATGTGTATTTGAGTTCATATTTGTGTATATTAATCTTGTCTATTTCTCTCTCCTCAAAATATGATTTTAATTCATATTAATATGTTATTTTGTTGAGAAATGATTATTTGAATCCTAATGTGTTTAATATCTCGAGTTTACTCACATGTTTCTTATTAAGGAGTCTTTTCATATAATTCATTCATTTTAATATATTATTATACTCTTTAATGAGAAATATATTTATTAAGGGACAAATAATGAGTAAAACGAGAATATAATTACATAGCATGATTCTACACATTAATTCGTGAATGTGGTTAAATTTTGAGGTCATTTGACCCTTGTTTGACCCCTTAAATTGATTTTATGATTTTGGAGTAATGTACAACTAAGGTTTGATTGCGATTTGCATTTAAATGCATTCATTAGCCTATTGTTCGGTTATTTTCATCCCTATCACGCGCCCCCTTCACCTACGAGCCATTTGATGGTCTAGATTAGATCATCAATCATATGCCTTGATCGGATGATGCATAGTTCGTCCCCTACCCCTGACCAGCTGAACAGATGCGGCGCCCCAGCTCCTTGCTGTCGTTCTCACTCCCTCCTCCACCATTGTGTGTGATTCCTGTCCCTTTAGCTTCATCTCCTCATGACGGGTTCAACGATCCTTTGCTCGACCTTCGATATGTCCTGTGGGTGAAATGCCTCTCTCGACTCCTCACCTCCCTGTCCGTGCCGGTTCACAGTTGGGTCTAAGGCTTGCCTCTGACCTTCTAAAGGAGTCGTCGAGTACCATTAGGCCTCTAGCCTTCCTCCTCCTCATCCAATTTCTCCTTGTTTTCCCCCGAAGACCCCGACCTGCTCGGTCTTCTTCTCTGCCAATGGCAGCCAGCCTCTCACACCTTCGACCTCACTAGTCCAATTACTCATGAGGTGAGCATACTCAACACTTATACTTTATTCTCCCCTAGTTACTTTGGCTCGGTGCGCCCCCAGAAGCTGGGCCCTATAGGGCTGCTGTAGGGTGCCACCGCAACCATGAGCCTTTTTGAGTTTTGAAGGTCCTCTGTCCTCACCGACGCCTACTATCATCTTGCACGGCCTCCGCAAAGACGCCCCCGGTTTTAGTTCCCGCTGTTAGCAGGGTTTTGCAACTTCCCGACCTCCGGCCGTCTTCACCTGTTCTTGACCTACGGAGTAGCTGTTCGAAGCTCCTGTTCAAGAGAAAGCCTCGACTCTAGGCTTGTCTAGTTTGTCAAACGATGGTGAACATGATCCCGACTCCAGTTTGCCCTCGATGAGATCATAGCTCTGAATCCGATCGACACCTTCCCTGACATGCTGCTTCCGCTCTCGCCATGGCTTGGGTGAGGAACAACCCTGGTCATGCAATGACTAGGGAGCCCTTGCGCCCGTGATTAACCGATTAACATCGCATGGGCTTTTGTGTAACTTCGCCTTCTATGTTTCTTTCTCGCAACTAACTGATACTCATAAATGACCCAAGAGCCCTCACCATTTTAATTGAATCAATTTACAAGCAAGGGTATTTCAGTCTTTTCCATCGTTGCTCCATCGCCCTTTGACCTAGACCACTCAGGCGCGGGCCAGTGACTGGGCCAAACCTAATTGGCCCATGTCATTGAGGGTCCGGCCACTGTGGCATTGATTCCACATTTTAATTTGTCTATGTGGCTTTTCCTTGCAATCTGATTGGCCAGATTTACTTAATTCATAGTAAATCAACCATTGGTCAGAAAAATGCGAATAAATAGTCAATGGAAAGGATTTTTAATATAGAATTCGATTTTGTAGCTTTTGAGTCATGATTTGGATTCCTTTTTTGAGGTTTTCTTCAAATTCCTTTTTAAGTGTATAAAATGTTCTAAAATACATAATTAATTCATTTTAACTCCAAATTGTAAAATAAAATATGTTTAATTATTCTGGAGAATATGACTAATCATTTGGACTTGGTTTTAAACCTTAAAACGTGGTTTTGTAGATAAATTCCAAAATTAAGGTTTTTCCTATACTTTAAGCCTTATAAATACTAATACATGTGTGATGTTTACAATTAGGGATAAATGGAATTAGATTCAATTAGTTTGGTGAATGTGATGGTAATTAATTAAAACTGGTATGTGAGGCCTATTGTATGTGAATCCTATTTTGTATGTGAAGCTTATTTATGTATGAGAATCCTAATTAGTATCTTACTCCTATTTTAATATGTGGAACCTATGTAAGTGAACATCTATGATGAATGTGAGACCTATGTGGAATGTATATGTGCAAATTACCTATTCTTCAGTTGGGCTTTTATCCAACCCCACCATCATAATTTGCTAGCCTTGATATCCTCCTAATGCCTATATTTGGCTCTTTACTTTTTAATGCTTCTATTGCCTATGTGGCTCATTTAATTGTAACTCTTGAATATTGCTATTGCTCATGTTGGCTCATCTTTTTGAAATGCTTGATATGGTTGTTTCCTATGTTGGCCCTTTTATTAAATTACTTATACATTACTTCAAATACCATTGTTGGCTTACTTAATTGGATTACTTGTTGGGTTTTATTCCCATTTGCTATGTTGCAATCTTGTTATACTTTTCACTACTACCAAGTGAACTATAAGCATGATGTATTTTAGGCCAAACGACAATGTAGTGTACATGAGTACAAACCACCCACAGGGCACTGAGGTTTTAGTCCTCCTGCCAGGCACTGGGGTTTTAGTCCCCCTACCATTTAATATATTAGGCACTGGGGTTTTAGTCCCCCTACCACTTTTTAGGCACTGGGGTTTTAGTCCCCCTGCCACTGGTGAGGTCCGGTAGGTGCCTCACCCTACATTGAGATGACTTTGTGTCTTAATATATTCATGCTATGTGATTATTATTGTGGTGATTGTTTATGCCAGTTTTCTCTCTCTTATTCATATACTTGCCTCATTTCTTTTGAAATCTCTTATTGTAGAGAATCTTTTATATTGCAAAGCTTTAGATTATTTAATTTTCCTATTTCTCTTGATTAACACATTCTTTTATCTTTCCTTTGCTGGATGACCCACCCATCTAGACTAGGTTCAGAGTGTGCATGGAAGCTTGGTGAACCTAAGGATAAGGATAGGACAAGAAGAAAAGGAACATATAGCTTGCACGATCATAGTTGCTTTTATGTAATAAGTTGTTTTGTTTGGAGACAATATTGGCTTAGTCTAAGTCTTCCTCTACCTAGATCCTAAGGTTGTATAAAGTTGTACTTCCTTTATGGAAATTTTATAATGTACTCTTTATACATTTTGAGTAAAGTCAAGTTTTATTTCTTCTGCTGCCACACTATTGATGAATTTGTTTATCATGTTTAATAGTAGAGACTATGTCTTTACAATTTGAGAAGAAAGGAGGACCAACTCAATATACTATAACTACAAGTTATCATATGAACAAAAATACATATCACAGTGCTGATTATGTCAAGGACAAAATCAAGGTCAGAATCAGACTAAAGATAACAACCAACCTGACATGATCTCTCGATTGTTTGACTTTACAAAAAGGAAAGCAGCGGTGAACGGCCATCTTCCCAAAGTTCCATCACCAATTCAAGAATGTTAACCACAATGAAAACTCATATACCAAATATGTAGACCCATCAAAGGAAAATTGATCAACAACTTGCCCAATTAGCAGATGTTGTTATGAACCCTTCGGGGAAGATTCCATAAAAAATAGAGACAACAAATATGGATACTCTCTAATCAGGAAGGGTGTTGGAAGATCTAAGTACTAACAACACCACTAAGGAAAGAGGCTGTAATGAGCCACAATTTGAGAAGGTAATTATGTAAGAAGAATATGGAAGTAAAGAATCAACTATGAAGGACAAAGAAGAAGATAATCTTATAAAAAAGAAGGATGAAGGGGTCAAGAACCCAGATCATGTGGGAGAAACATTTATGAAAAGAAATTCCTATGATTTGAGAGTGCCATTTCCCTACAAACTAATCAAGGAACATTTGAAGAAGAGACATGAGAAGTTTATGGAAGTACTGAAGAAATTACACCTAGATATCCTATTTCTTGGTGTAATTGAAGAGATGCCAATGTATGCAAAGTTCTTTAATAACTTGATCACAAAGAGAAGGAGAGGAGACCACGTCAAGACTGTGCAATTGGACAATATTTCGAGTGCCATTGTTAAATCTTAGCTACCTACCAGAAAGAAATATCCAATGGCGTTCAATATTGATAACACTCATTTTATGGCTGCTAGAGTTTATATTTTATTATCAAAATAGCCTCCAAACCTAACTTCCTCTTCATTTTATTTTACTTATTGTGAAGAAATTATGCCCACTACGCCCATGACTATATTTCCCCTCTTTTGTAGGGTTTTTCCTTTTTTTCCACAATAAAAGAAGCACCAATGGGTCCATCAAGCCCATTAACAATGAAGTCCCCATCCCAGCCAAGTAGAACGTGAGGTCGACATGCCCTCTTACCCGTCATAGTTGCTGCCCGAGAAGATAGCAACCGGATGGGGTGTGCCATGTAAGAATATCAGCCCGCTGCGGCCCTTTTACCCGATATAGTGCCCAACTCATCATGGTGCACAACCCAACGAGGTCTCTACCCGACATGGCCACCCCTAGGTGCCACAGACCGACAAGGCTCTAACCCACCACAATTACAAATGATGCACTCACTGCCTAGAACATTCATGGTCCGACGCCTGTGATGGGTACCAGCCATATCAGCCCCTCCTGAAGTCTCGAGAGAGGAGCCACAGATAAAGGACATGTGGGCAATAAAAGATACAACTCCCATCAACTCACTTCCTATAATTAGCAGCTACAATCCTATGATAGGATGGGCCAGACCCTACTCGAGATAGTCCCCTAGAGTAAAATAGCTAGTGCATCGAGTCCCAAGGATGTTGTTAGGCGATAACTAGGTGAGCACACCCCCATCCCAAGAGAGATGGGAGGAGTTCACTTAGAGACCATTTCAGTAGCAGCAAGCGGCACGATATGATCCTCAAGGCTACTTCCAGCATGTCGGGTTCCTATCTGGGCTTCAACCCGAGATGACCTACCCACCTATACCTAACATGAAGAACCCTAGAGTGTTAAGATGATGTTAACCCGATATGTATTCTTACCCGATATAGTACCCAACCCGATACAGTCTATACCCATCATGGTTGCAGCCCGACACGGGTAGCGACCCGACACGACCATATCAGGTGGAGGTCCTATCTCGATATGACCCTTACCCGTCATTCTCCATGACCCGACACGATTAAGAACTTGACACGATCATATTCTTATAGGTTCTCAACCCAGTACCGGGTTAGCATTATCCTAGGTGTCTATTGTTGTGTACTTCATTCTCCTAAATCAAAAAGACCGATATGTATCTTCTCTTTACAACATTTACTTTCATTTTATTACAACATTGTAACTAAACCATTATGTTTCCTTATGATTATTGAAAACTATGGAGTTCATCTCATATCATTCTATGTATATCTTTATTTCATTGGATGATTTCTTTCTGACATCTGAGTTCTAGTTTCTTATTTCTGATTCACACTTTTGACTAGCTATCAAATCGTGCTTCTTGTTTTGACTCCTTCAAGAGAGGGATGTTGTAAACTTCTAGAGCTTGGTCTGATTCAAGTGTACGAGAGTACCAGGAAGTAGATTCATGCCCAGTTTAGCCTTTCGCACAAGCCCACGCCTGGCACCTTTGAGAGAACAAACTTAGTGCATGGCTCGTTGGCATCTTCTTTGAGAGCGGAATGTGCGGGATGTAGGCCCCCGTTGCTTGTTACGATTAAGTTTTCTTTATTCATGTAATGCTCTGAAGATAGGTTTATCTCCTCAATTTCCTTTATACAAAAACTGTCATAAAATTTGCTAAAACCCAAAATACCCAAAGATTTAATCTTTCTGGTAACTCCTTGTTACAACCCAATTTTTGGGTTCCTTTGGTGAGAAATGTAATTTATCATAGTAAATATATTGGAACAAATAATGATACAATTTGTTTTGAATAAATGTATTTCGTTTACAATAGCCTTGATGATTATTTTGTGGGCTTTATTGGCTATTGGGCCCAATCATAAAGAAGGGACAAAGGAAACTCTATTATTGAGTAAATAAGAAAATAGAGGAAAGAAAAGTGTGGAAACCTCTAGAAGGCAAATCCAAAGAGGGATTTCGTGCCTCATGTATTCCTTGAGTTCCAAGGAGTCCAAAGTTGCAAGATAATGCAAAAAGAAAAGAAAAAGTTCAATTAAGTATTTCCTTATTAAGAAAGAAATTGAAAATAATGAAACTATGGGAAATAAGTGATAAGGAGATATAATTGAGTTATCCTTAGTGGGATTTCGTATCCCAAGCATTCCTAATGTAAAATGGAAAACTAATGAGGAAAATAAAAGAGAAATAAAGAGGAATCCTCAAAGAGAGATATTTTAATAAGAATAAAACAAGATAATGAGAAATAATGCATTTAGATGCATCTAGAAGGATAATGAGTATCTGATAAAAGGATTTCGAAATATTAGAGTTTCTTGGGGTCCAAGGAACCCCAATAAAGAGGAAAGAAAGAGAAAATACCAAAATTGCAAAATAAGAAGATAATGTGAGTATACAATTAATATATTATGTGGTATTGCTAAAAAGAAAGTAATTTCTATTAAAGGAAAATAGGGTTTCGTTCCTATGGATTAAAAAGGGTAAGTATAAAGAAGATGAAAGAGGAATTTCAAATTCCTAATATCAATATAATAGGGAATATTCAAAGGAAAAAGAAGAGAGAGAGAAATCTTGTTTTCTTATGATGGAATTAGATTCCTATTGGGATAAGATCTTGCATCATGGTGGGTGCACATCTTGGGGTGCGAACCCCCCCCCTATATAAGGGGTTGGCCTTCTGGTTCGAGTTCCAAAAGAGATCTCACACACATCTCTTCTTCCTCTTCTTGTTCTGCCATATTCAAACCCTAACCTATGAAGACGAATCTATCTCATGCACAGCGAGTGATCATGTGTAGTCAAGATGGATGGTGGATGCCCCACGAATCTATCTCATGCACAGCACTGCTTCTATGGCAACCATGCACAGCAGGTGTGTCCAGGCCAAACTGGCTGCCATGGCTACAAACTGAGGCACCGAGCAGAGTGTGGAGGGCAGACGGGGGTAAGGGAAGCATCCCCGGTGGCCGCCGAGGTCAGGAGTGGTGAAGGGTGGCTGCATCTTGCTGCAGTTCGGCGCCAAGATAACCTTCCTGAGGTTGAAGACAACCTAAAGCACGTTGGACCATTCTTCCCTTCACGGGTTAAAGAGTCAGCCAACTTAACCAGGGGCACGATTGTCTTTTTGAAACATTTCCAAACAACCAAGCAACGATTGCATGGCAAGGCCTACTTGGCAGCCTCCTATTGGTTCAAAGTAAGTGATTCTTATTAAATTCTTATATCCTCAACCGTAGCTCAGATAGATGTACTTTATACATGAATTTTGATCGGGAGAACTCAAGGAATGTAGTAAAAATATAGTTGAAGCCTAATTCTGATTGAAATTCGAAAAGTAATGGAAGTTGTTAACTTTGGTGTAATAGTGATTAAGAAACCCTATTTGGATATGATTAATGTAATCGGTAGGGTTTAATTGATGGTTAAAGTTGTTATTAACCTGTTAATCATAAAAAGATACATTAAGATAAAAAAAGATGAATCTTGCATGTAAATTGTTTAATTGAAAGTTCATGTGCATGAATATGTTTTAAAAAGCCTTGAAACCCTAATGTTGGTAATTACGATTACTAATGGCTTTAATTATTTGATTTCATGTATAGAACTGAGTTTTCATGGTTATAATCAATTTCGAGCATTAAAGTTCCTAATTTGTGGATAAATACTCTAAAAGTAGTAATTAGGGTTTTCTCATGAATAAAAGGTGGAATTAATAGCAAATCGAGTTCATATGTGAATTGGGCCATAATGAACTTTGAGTTGATGATAAATGAGCACAATGATCTTGTCATGAATTAAAAGGATAAAAATAGTAGCTTTAATGTAAAAGAGGTTTAAAGGGATTAATTAATAAATAATTATGCCTTTAATCCGAAACTGAGGATTAGATGTTGAGATAATTAGGGTTTGTAATCAATTGCGTTAAATTACAGTTTGAAATAGTAAAAGATGAAGGGAAACCCAAATTGCAATGGAAACCCTAAAGGTGGACTAGAAACCCTAAGAAGCGAGCTAGATTTAATAGATCTTAATGACATGACTAATAAAAGGAAATTGTATAATTTTTCCAGGATCTTATTGAATTCTTGCTTGCCTAATGGTTGATTGGATTATTTTTGTCTCACATCAACTTGACAGGTATGTGGTTACGCTTATGTATAACCGTTCTAGTTTGTCGATGATTTCCGAATGTTTCCTCGCATTGAATGCAATCTAAACAGTTTGGATGTTCTTACTGCAATTATAATGTCACTATGGCTATCACAATTATATATACATGTGAATTATCACACCTACATGCAATCCTGATGGAAGATGCCATAAAGGTCAGGCCCAGGAGGGCAGACAAATGGGCACCATGAGAGGTGACCCCAGATACCAAGCTCGGGAATGAGAAGGTGGTCTATGATGCATGACTATGGAGCACCATGAGAGGTGACTCCCAGGCACCAAGCTCGGGATTGAGAAGGTGGCCTTAAGTCAATGGCAAGAGAGAAACCCTAGAGGGGTATGTCAGTGTTAGGGAAAAAGCGGTGGAGAATGACACATTGAAAATGTAAAGTGGCTTGTTAAATAATTTGATTGTGATTATTAAATTGTTAGCTATATGTGCAAACTTTTGGTTGTCCCCACATACCAGTATATTTCGATATACTGACCGACATTTTGTTTGTCGGCGTTTTAGGTACTATGAAAAGAACCAAAAGTAAAGTGACATATGTGGAATTAAATGAGAAATAACATGCATAGGAGGATTAGTTATATTAGCATCTTCACGGATAGAAGTTTAGAAATCCCAGTTTTTCCAAGGGAAGAAATTTTTTATTTTATACCAGTTTTTAGTTTAGTTGGTAAAGTTTATTAATTGTTATTGATTATTTGTCGAACCTTTGATCCTGTTAATTGAATAACGGCTCTGACCTTCGGGTCTCCCTTAATTGGGGGTTACCGGAAGAGGGGTCGTCACAATTGGTATCAGAGCATAGGTTCCTCACTTAATCTTTAATAATTATTAAATTTTACAAATTATGTAGAACCTAAGGGAGTTATTAGAGGATTATCCAAAAGACAGAGGTGTCTAGAAAAGGATCAGGATCGGGGACTGGCAATATTTTCCTCCACACTGCTAGTCAAAATACGAGGACTCCCGGATCTGTGTGACTACTTGGCCAATAAGATACCTTTAGGACTCTCTCATCTTGTTCACCCCTTCTCAACTCAAATTCTATTAAGGACCTTAAGGATTAGGGTTTCCTCTCTTCTCCTCACCCTCTTGAGGTATGGGTAAGGTTAATAAGTTCTAAGGAATCCTCCACCAAATTAATGAAAAGCATGTAAATAAGATGTCATGGACATAAGCTTAATAGATTAAGCGCAAACTAAAGAATAGATACATGCTTAGGTCATATGACCCGAGTTGTCATGGCCCTCAGGAGAGACCTAAGGATAGAACTCCTTGGTAGGAGGATGAGTAGATAGAGTTAGTCTTAGAGGTAGAGACCTCCATTAAAAGTAGAGACCTAGCACATCCTTTGAGGATGATGTTAACCCTAACCCTAAGTGAAGGTTAGAGAGAGAGACGACATGATGTCATGGTTGACCGGGTGTTTGGTTGGACATGCCTTTGGATTGCCATACGAACCATGAGAGGTTGGATGACCTAGCACCTTTGGCAACCCAACCCGGGAAAGGGTTGTGCATGTTAGAGCAAAGGGTATCTCCTTCATGAATGAAGTTAGAGAAGAATCTATAGAACCCTATGGGCTTATTCAGGTAAGGTATAGCTTGCACCCAGAGTACATCAGTAGATGGCAGCAGGTTGAAACCCTGGCCAGTATGCATGATGGATGGCTTATGGGATGAGCATAAAGGGCTAGGTATAATATTGAGCCAACCATGAGTTGAGCATTGGCTCCACCCATGTATATGTATGCTTGTGAGCTTGATCCTTCATGGAGAGAGGACCTCTAGTAGTATGGCAGGATGTGGAGTTAGCTCTAGAGAGGGGAAGAAGGACCCAAGAAAGAAGGTTGGAAGCTTAGATTTTGAGACATGAGGAATAGTGGGGAGTCGAGGATGATGTGACCTAAGTGGATGATAGTGGTTGCCTTATGCTTGACCCCTGGAGGCTGATGATATATTGGTTTCCTTTAGAGGAACCAAACCCTAGAGAGAGGATGATGCTTCTGGTACCTATGTGCCCATGAGACAAAGAGTGCCTTAGACCCTGAGGAGGGTTAGGTAACCAGGTTGTGAGGCCTTGTACATAGTTGGTTGTCCTTGAGGAGGACCCAACTCAAAGGTGTGGCTCATATAAAAGGATCATAGGAGTACATGACATATCTTGGACATGCTTGATTTGTGGTTAGGAGAGTGAGCATGCAGTTGGATACCCAAAAGAGAAACTCGGATTCCTAGGCCCAAGAAGGGAAGTAGTGTATCTGATGCTCATGATGAGATTTGAGTCTCTATAGTTTCGAGCATGGTACTCCTCATGTGTAGTGGTAAAGGAAACCCCTTAAGTTAAGGGTATGTTTGACGAACCCCTCACAACTAAGTTGGTCTAATGTTGAGGAAAGAGAACAAGTATGATCTAGCTTGGCTTTGTAGGTGTCTGTTTGTGCCTTACTATCTTTCCAGGGCTAAGCATGCTCCTGTGGATGCAGACCCTAAACATAGGGATTCTTGCGACCTTTGTTATCTAGGTGTAGTTTCCTCCCATCCTGGGAGAGGGACCCGTTGGTAGGGTGTATACCCGTTTTTTTGGTTTTGAGGTAACCTAAAGAGGTTTCAGCGGATCTTGCGAAGCTAAGTGAAAAGTACATGGCATGAGGACGAACCTGTAGACCCATAGATAACCATCTCTAAGTGCATGTGGATGTTTTACCATGGAGGTAACCAGTATGGGGCCTGACCAAGGTAGGCATGTTGCCATGATCCCTATGAAGGGATGAAAGTTAGTCATAAATGCAGAGAGAGATGAGGAAGGATTGGGTAAGGTTCTAAGTTGAACATGTACTATAATGGAATCCTAAGTCTATCCTAGGGTCAGGAAGGGATAAGACTGATGGAAGAAGGAGTTGCCTAATTCCCTAGTTGCACATGACCATAGGGTCGGGAGGTAACAACTATCATTGTCTGAGGGTCATGGGTTGGGAGATTAATCACCTTCATGAAATCATGGGACCCACAGGGTAGATGAGTAGGGCACTCTCTGGATGCATGAGGGAAGAGGGATGACCCCAACAGTGTCGGCACCCTATAGACCTAGAGGAGAGGACAAGGGATTGGGTGTGGACCCAAGTAGGTTCGAGACCAGTTTTCCATGGAGGAAATTTTAATATCATGATGTTTGTGATGTGAAGACATGTCTGGCATATTTCAACTCAGATTTAAAGGTGTAGTGGCAAGGTGGGATGTACCATCTCTACTCTTGGAATAGGAAGAACTCTATATTTGGACTGTAGACAAATGCTTATTTCCTCTAGTTATGGGAGTGAGATATAGGACAATACGCATGCCATACACCAAGGATAAAGATGATGCGAGTTGGAACGTCGCTACAAGATATGAGGATAGAGATGATAGCATACCTTGGTGGAGTGAATGATACATGGACAGTTACAAATGATAAGAGTATTAAGGAAATCATCTTGCAAGGATATTTTATCATGAGCTATGTGGAATTTGTAAGTTATGCAAAGTTAAGTTTGATAACCAAGAGGATGAGCTCAGAGTGTTCTGATGAAGATAAACCTAGAGCCGAGAGGAGATAATAAGTGGAATACATAGAGGTGTATGTCTTTAACGTTACCTAACACCAAAGGATGAGAAGTGGTAATGGATGCTCTGGATGAGATGCAGCTGCCTAGTTTAGCTAGAGGCTAGATGAGGTTGTTTGACTAACCCTAAGTTGGAAAGAAGGTGTGTTTTAGTTAACACACAGATGTAATAAGATATGTTGAACAAGATTAATGGTTGGTTGGATAGCCAGCCTAGTCCTTGATGTAATGAAAGGATGGTTGTAGAACCTCAGGTGCACTTCTCAGAAAGGCAGGTGATGAAACCCTGATGAGAGTGGTTTAGAGTTTCTGAGGTATCAAGCTTGAGGAAACATGACATATAGGAGATCATGGTTTTAAGATCACCAAACACCATGATACTACAAAGATAGTAAGAAATAGTAGCACTTTGGATACTTGATATGAAGTTGCATGTGGTATGTTTCCATGCAAGCCAGGAGGTGAAGGACGAACATCAGTAACCCAGTGCATTGATATAAAGTGTAACAAGTTCCCGAAAAGGAATGGGAGTTCATCACTATGAATGTTGTGACTCTCCCCTAGACCATGGAAGTCAAGATGCAATATGGGTTATGGTAGATCGCCTTACCTAGATGAAATGGGAAAGAAAGAGTACTGTCAAGAGACAGATTTTGTTGAACTACATAAGTGTGAGAGATGATTCAACTATACCATGATGCGAGTTGAAAAGTTCTTGAGTATGACCTAAAGGTTCACTTCCATAAGGAGGAAGTAGAAACATGCAGAACTCGATAATAGTACAGTTTATCATCCCATACTAATGGACAGTGTGATCCAGGCTAGAGGGTCTGATGAGAGCATGTGTGCTCATTTAGGGTGATACAAAGAGACAGTTCTTAAGATGTGATGTTAACCACCATAGCCTTTTATCAGGATGAAAGAAGTTCTATAAGGAGGTTGTGTCAGTCACCACTTCATTAAGATGATGTTGGTGAAGGAGGCCTTGCGAAGGTCAGAAAAGAACCACAATGTGTGCAGATAACGTCGCTTTGATCGTGTAATGGCTGAGAGAGAACCCAGTGGTGACATGAGTCATGGGCAGATGTAAAGCAGAGTGACATGCAGTTCACTGTCGAAGAATATGTGATGTGAAAATCTGACCCCTCTAAGCTATAACTGAGAAAGTTGAGTCCCCGATATATGGGTCCATTTGAGATGGATTGGTGGACAAGGTTGTGTTTAGCCTTACCCCTCAAGATAACATGATGTATAATGTGTTTCATGAGTCTGATCTAGAGCACTATGTGAGGTACCCAAGCCATGTGCTGAGTCCTAAACCTATTCAGCTTTTGAGAGACTGAAATGTCCTAAGTCACCTATGAGGGTATGATATACTAAGGTGAGAAAGAACTCAAATGGAAGAATATGAGATGATGAAGGTTCTTGGGAAGCACCATGGAAAGGGTGAAGCCACATGGGAGCCCTGATGAACATAAGAAAGGCTTATCATGTTTGCTTGATGGAATTTTGAGGGCAAAATTCTTATAAGAGGGGAAGGATGTTACAACCCCAATTTTTGGGTTCCTTTGGTGAGAAATGTAATTTATCATAGCAAAGATTTTGGAACAAATAATGATACAATTTGTTTTGAATAAATGGATTTCATTTACAATAGACTTGATGATTGTTTTGTGGACTTTATTGGCTATTGGGCCCAATAATAAAGAAGGGACAAAGGAAACTCTATTATTGAGTAAATAAGACAATAGAGGAAAGAAAAGTGTGGAAACCTCTTGAAGGCAAATCCAAAGAGGGATTTCGTGCCTCATGGGTTCCTTGAGTTTCAAGGAGTCCAAAGTTGCAACATAATGCAAAAAGAAAAGAAAAAGATCAATTAAGTATTTCCTTATTAAGAAAGAAATTGAAAATAATGAAAATATGGGACATAAGTGATAAGGAGATATAATTGATTTATCCTTAGTGGGATTTCGTATCCCAAGCATTCCTAATGTAAAAAGGAAAACCAATGAGGAAAATAAAAGAGAAATAAAGAGGAATCCTCAAAGAGAGATATTTTAATAAGAATAAAACAAGATAATGAGAAATAATGCATTTAGATGCATCTAGAAGGATAATGAGTATCTGATAAAAGGATTTCGAAATATTAGAGTTTCTTGGGGTCCAAGGAACCCCAATAAAGAGGAAACAAAGAGAAAACACCAAAATTGCAAAATAAGAAGATAATGTGAGTATACAATTAATGTATTATGTGGTATTGCTAAAAAGAAAATAATTGCTATTAAAGGAAAATAGGATTTCATTCCTATGGATTAACAGGGGTAAGTATAAAGAAGATGAAAGAGGAATTTCAAATTCCTAATATCCATATAATAGGGAATATTCAAAGGAAAAAGAAGAGAGAGAAAGCTTGTTTTCTTATGAAGGAATTAGATTCCTATTGGGACAAGATCTTGCATCATGGTGGGTGCACATCTTGGGGTGCGAAACCCCCCCCCTATATAAGGGGTTGGCCTTCTGGTTCGAGTTCCAAAAGAGATCTCACACGTATCTCTTCTTCCTCTTCTTATTATTCCACATTTAAACCCTAACCTGTGAAGATGGCTCTATCTCATGCGCAGTGAGTGATTGTGTGTAGTCAAGATGGAGGGTGGATGCCCACGAGTTTGGGGAGGGGCTTCGCCATCGTGGCCCTGCCCAAGGCTGATCGCAGCAGCCACAGCACTGCTGCTATGACAGCCACACACAGCAGGCGTGTCCAGGCCAAACTGGCCACCATGGTTGCAAACTGAGGCACCCAGCTGAGCACAGAGGGCAGATGGAGGTAGGTGAAGCATCCCTAGTGGCCGCCGAGGTCAGGAGTGGTGAAGGGCGGCCACATCTTGCTGCAGTTCGGCGCCAAGATAACCTTCCCGAGGTTGAACACAACCTAAAGTGCGTTGGACCGTTCTGCCCTTCGCGGGCTAAAGAGTCAGCCAACTTAACCAGGGTCATGATTGTCTTTTCGAAATGTTTCCAAGCAACCAAGCAACGATTGCATCGCAAGGCCTACGTGGCAGCCTCCTATTGGTCCAAAGTAAGTGATTCTTATTAAATTTGTATATCCTCAACCGTAGCTCGGATAGATGCACTTTATACATGAATTTTGATCCGGAGAACTCAAGGAATGCAATAAAAATATAGTTGGTCTAATTCTGATTGAAATTCGAAAAGTAGTGGAACTTGTTAACTTTGGTGTAATAGTGATTAAGAACCTGATTTGGATATGATTAATGTAATCTGTAGGGTTTAATTGATGGTTAACGTTGATATTAACTTGTTATTCATAAAAAGATACATTGAGATCAAAAAAGATGAATCTTGCACGTAAATAGTTTAATTGAAGGTTCATGTGCATCAATATGTTTTAATAAGCCTTGAAACCCGAGTGTTGGTAATTAGGACTACCAATGGCATTAATTATTTGATTTCATGTATAGAATTGAGTTTTCATGGTTATAATCTATTTCAAGTATTAAAGTTCCTAATTTGTGGATAAATACTCTAAAAGTAGTAATTAGGGTTTTCTCATGAATAAAATGTGGAATTAATGGCAAATCGAGTTCAAATGTGAATTGGGCCATAATGAACTTTGAGTTGATGATAAATGAGCACAATGATCTTGTCATGAATTAAAAGGATAAAAATAGTAGCTTTAATGTAAAAGATGTTTAAGGGGCTTAATTAATGGATAATTATGCCTTTAATCCGAAACTGAGGATTAGATGTTGAGATAATTAGGGTTTGTAATCAATTGCGTTAAATTAGGGTTTAAAATAGTAAAAGATGAAGGGAAACCCTAATTGCAATGAAAACCCTAAAAGTGGACTAGAAACCCTAAGAAGCGAGCTACATTTAATGTATCTTAATGACATGCGTAATAAAAAGAAATTGTATAATTGTTTTAGGATCTTATTGAATGCTTGATTGCCTAATGGTTGATTGGATTATATCTGTCTCACATCAACTTGACAGGTATGTGGTTACACTTATGAATAACCGTTGTAGTTTCCCGATGATTTCCGAATGTTTCCTCGCATTGAATGCATTCTAAATAGTTTGGAAGTTCTTACTGCAATTATAAAGTCATTATGGCTATCACAGTTATATATATGTGAATTCTCGCACCTACATGCCACCCTGATGGAAGATGCAATAAAGGTCAGGCCCAGGAGGGTAGACCAATGGGCACCATGAGAGGTGACCCCAGACACCAAGCTCGGGAATGAGAAGGTGGTCTATGATGCATGACTATGGAGCACCGTGAGAGGTGACTCCCAGGCACCAAGCTCGGGATTGAGAAGGCAACCTTAAGTCAATGGCAAGAGAGAAACCCTAGAGGGGTATGCCAGGATTAGGGTAAAAGCGGTGGAGAATGACACATTGAAAATGTAAAGTGGTTTGTTAAATAATTTGATTGTGATTATTAAATAGTTAGCCATATGTGCAAACTTTTAGTTGTCCCCACATACTAGTATATTTCGATATACTGACTAACGTTTTGTTTGTCGGCATTTTAGGTACAATAAAAGAACCAACAATAAAGTGACATATGTGGAATTAAATGAGAAATAACGTGCACAGGAGGATTAGTTAGATTAGCATCTTCATGGATAGAAGTTTAGAAATCCCGGTTTTTCCAAGGTAAGAAAAGTTTTATTTTATACCAGTTTTCAGTTTAGTTGGTAAAGTTTATTAATTGTTATTGATTATTTGTCGAACCTTTGATCCTGTTAATTGAATAACGGCTCTGACCTTCGTGTCTCCCTTAATTGGGGGTTACCGAAAGAGGGGTCATTACACTCCCCTTGGATATAGATTTTAGTTTAATTCTTTGTGATTCTTTTGCTACAACAAACCTTATCCTTCGACTTTTCAGTGTTCTTAGATAAGTAAACTTGTGTTCTAAAGCGCTATTCTCCTAGTCCATGTGTTTGACCCCAAACTACTTCCACCCTGTGCTAGTTGCAGGAGTCTTAAACATTCAAGTATTATAAATTACTAAAGTTTGATGACCTAGACATGTCTCTATTTTTGGACCCACATTTATGGATTATCAACTTTTTGGCACCGTTTCCAGGGACTCGAAAACGAATATTGTTTGAAGAACTCAATTTTTATTTGCACTTTCCAAAAAACCATGTACATATGCATATAATATTGTAGACACTTATTGCATATAATTTATTATAACAACACTCACACTTTTACATCTCTTCTTTTCAGGTACTTTTCCATCTCTTCAAACCCTCCTTTGCCTGGTAAGCAATGGTTGAGGAAACACCTGACACTCGATCTCTTCATTCTTTTGTCCAAGTTAGGACAAATGAAGAAAGGAACCTAGTGGTGGAGAAACCACGCAATGTGTCTAACTTTAAGCTAAAGCCTGCCTTTCTCCAGTTGCTGCAACACAATCGGTTCGGAGGAAATACCAGTGAAAAGAAACCTTTCAACCATCTTACGACGTTTAATAGGACCTATAAGACTTTCAAGATCAACAAGTTTTCGATATCTTACATCTACACCTAGTTTTTCCTTTCTCCTTGAGGGACAAAACTCTGGAATGGTACACAAGTCTCCAAGATGGGAGCCTTCCTGATTGGAAACATCTGGTGAATGCTTTTATTGCTACGTTCTTCCTATAGAGATAATGATAAAATGTCAAAACAAGATAACCAAATTCTCACAAAAGGTTTCACAAAACATGTATGAAACCTGAGGGAGATTCTAAGGCTATCACAAAGAGTGCCCGCACCACGGATTTTTTAAGACCAAGATGATCACTACCTTTTATAATGGGTTGTGAGTTGGAGAAAGGAAATCCTTGAATGTTGCAGCAGGAAGTGATTTCTTGGGGCTCAGTGCCCAAAGAGCCAAAGAGATTATAGATAATATGGATACAAATCAGTAGGACAGTAAATATGATAGAGAATCAATGACTCACTCAACTCCTGGAAAATCAAAAGTGATGGAAGCATTGTCGGCTAAGTTGGACAAGATAGTGACTGATTGTTCAATCCTTGAAGGACCAGATCTATAAAGCCAAGGTCCTACAAGAAGCGGTCAGGAGATGTGTCACATGTGGATAGTCGAACCATCTTTCTGAGTTTTGCATGCATAAGGTCATACAGAGCGAGCATGATGATGAAAGTACAGAGAATGTGAGTTATGTCCAATACCGACACCCCAACCATCCCATATCCTCATATGGAAACACCAGCATAGCAGAAAACTCTCACCAGCTTGTAGGAAGAACCTCTTCAGGAAGATAGTAGAATCATCAATACCAAACAGGTTTCCAACAACCAAGAAGCTACCCAAATGCCCAGTAAGGCCAACAATAGTGACTGTCAATCATGACTGAGTTAATGTCCTTCACCAAGAAATAGAATGATCTGAATGAGAAGCTGCACAAAATTTTCATGGACAATACGATGTTGCTCAAATTAATGCAGCAATAGATGGGATATTTTTTGACTCATATCGGGGAGCTCCAGCAGTACAACAAGAAAATAGATCAGCAGTTGGCAAGTCTAGTCCAGAATATCAACCATCTAGTAGGGTGATTCCCATCCAACAATGAGGCAAACCCACAAGGAAATGAAACCATGAAGATGGCCATCCTGAGGCCAGGAAATGTGACATAGTCAACCGACGAGAAGAGAGAAATAGCAGTAACAACACCAATCAAGGATGTAAACCTCATGGAATCAACAGAAGTACTTGTGAAGCAAAAGAAAGTAACAATGAAAGGCAACAACAACATGACTTTTGAGAAGTGTCCGGATAGGTATGGACCCCTTTTTTGGAATCCTAATTAAAGAAAAGGTATGAGAAGTTTATGGCTATTGTGAAGAAGTTGCACCTCGACATCCTTTTCTTGGATGCCTTCAAGGAAATGCTCACCTATGCAAAGTTTCTCAAAGACTTGATTTCAAGAAATAAGAGTAGAGAAGTCGTTGAAAGTGTAAGCTAGAATAAATGTCCAGTTCTTTTTTAAGGCAAGTATGCCTTCCAAGAAGAGAAATCCAGGGACCTTTTTCTTTCCCTTCCAAATAGGAGACAACATGACCCGAAAAGGTCTAGCGGACATGGGAGCAAGCATTAGCTTAATGTCTTTGTCACTTGCAAAGAGGTTGGGACTTACTGATATAGTAAGTACAAATATGAGAATCCAGCTAGCAGACCACACCTTTACAAGGCCTGTTGGAGTAGTGGAAGATGTGCCCATTAGGGTTGGACGTTTATTTATACCAAGTGGCATCATTCTGATCAACACCTTAGAGGATCCTAGCAGCCCAATGATTTTGGGCAATCCTTCCTTGCAACTAGAAGAGCACTCATCGATGTGGAGGTAGGGATGATAACAATCAGATTTGGATGAGAGCATGACAAGTTCAACATCTATGAATGTATGAAAGCCCCCTCTCTCTTTGAGTCTTCTTATTTTGTCAAAAGTTATCAGCAATTTTGCAATGAGGTAAGGGAGGAGAAGGCTATGGTGGACCCACTATTCTGTGCCTTAGTTAGCAACGCATGGGTGGCCGAAGTCCCAGAGGTAAAAGAACTCCTACCATTTTTGGATGCCGAAGACCTATGTGAAGCATATGGCCTAGTTGAGATGGTGATGTATGCTACACTAAGAAGTGATCTTGTCAAATAACCAGAAGAGAAAACCCTGCCTGAACTAAAAATTTGGTTGAAAGGTTTGGAGTACATATTCCTGGATGAAGAAAGAATGAATCCAGTTATTATCAACTCAGAGCTGACTGCCAATCATAAGGAACAACTGTTAATGGAGTTGAAGCTATGAAGAAATGCCTTAGGTTACTCAATTGGAGACCTAAGGGGCATCATCCCTTCTTTGTGTATGCACATAATCCATTCTGAAGAAAATTCCAAACCCTACGCCGAGCCACAAAAGAAACTGAACAAGAAGTTGTGAGAGGTTGTTAGCAAGGAAGTTGTAAAGCTCCTTGATGTACGAATCATATACACCATCAGTGACAGTACGTGGGTGAGTCCCATTTAGGTAGTCCCTAAGAAGATAGGTATCACCCTAATCAAGGGAGATAATGGAGTTGAAGTTGCAACCAAGTCTGTCACTAGTTGGCAGATGTGTAAAGACTACTGAAAGTTAAACATTGCCACCTATAAAGATCACTTTCCTCTCCCATTCATCAATCATATGCTTGAGCGTATGACCCATCATTCATACTTTTACTGGTTGGATGGGTACTCGGGGTTCTATCGGATCCCCATTCATCTAGAAAATTAGGAACAGACTACCTCACCTACATTTATGAAACTTTTACTTTTAGAAGAATGCCCTTTGGGATTTGCAACGCACCCGCAACCTTTCAATGGGGCATGAACGCTATCTTCACTGATTTCTTAGAAGATAAGATGGAAGTCTTCATGGATGACTTCAGCATCTATTGCAGCTCTTTTGTTGATTTCCTGAATAATCTATCTTTTGTATTGAAAAGATGTGAAGAACAGAGTCTCACCCAAAACTGTGAAAAGTGCCATTTTATGGTACATGAAGGTATCGTTCTGGGACATAAAGTCTCTAATAAAGGCATTGAAGTTGATCTGTCTAAGGTGGAAGTGATTACAAAGCTCCCTCCATCCACATCTGTGACAGGAGTCAGAAGCTTCTTAGGGCATGCTGACTACTATAGAAGGTTTATCAAGGACTTCTCAAAGATTGCAAAGCTATATTCAAATATGTTGATGAAGGATGTGAAGTTTGATTTCACAGATGAATGCCTCATGACATTCTCCACCTTGAAGGATGATTTAGCCTCAACACCCATTATCCAGTCACCTGACTATAACCTTTCATTCAAGCTTATGTGTGACGCTAGTGATTTTGCTATAGGCGCAGTCCTTGGGCAAAAGAAGGGAAAAAAGCATCATGTGATATTCTATATAAGTAAAACGTTAGACGAGGCCCAAATGAATTACACCACCACCAAGAAGGAAATGATAGCCATTGTCTACGCATTTGATAAGTTTTGATCTTATCTTGTGGGTACCGAGAACGTGGTCGCCGATCTCCTATCTAGGATAAGAGTGGAGGACGACCACCCATTGTCGATCAATGAAAGCTACACTAATGAGGCAATCTATGTTTCCCAAATGGTCCATCCAGAAGGGCCATGGTATACTGATATCTACAACTATTTTACCTACACATAACTACCCCCAAAAATATCTCATAATTATAAGAAGAAATTCTTCTCTGATATGAAGTATTATTACTCGGATGACCCCCTATTGTTTAGGCGTTGCGCCGATAGCCTCTACAGGAGGTGTATACCCAAAGATGAAGCCCTGAAGATCTTGTATGAGTGTCACTCCTCTCCCTATGGAGGGCATTTGGGAGCTGAAAGAATTGTAGCCAAGGTTCTCTAGTCTGGTTTCTATTGGCCCACCCTTTTCAAAGAGGCTCACACCTATGTTAAAGCCTGCAGTGAGTACCAGAGAACCGTGAATATTTCCTACAGCAATGAGATGCCTATGTTTGAATGGATTGAAATGGAAATCTTTGATGTATGGGGAATCGACTATATGGGACCTTTCCCCTCATTATTTGATTTCCAGTACATTCTAGTTGCGGTGGACTATGTCTCCAAGTGGATAAAAGCCATACCCACTACCACTTGTGATGCCAAGTTTGTTATAAATCTCTTTACAAAGATAATCTTCCCAAAATTTGGAGTCCCTCTAACGGTGATCAGCGACGGTGATCGCACTTTGCTGAAAAGTAATTTGAGTCACTTCTATGAAGGCATGGGGTTTTACATAAGGTTTCTACCTCATATCATTCCCATATGTATGGCCATGTTGAAGTTTCAAATAGGAAAATCAAATAGATTATAGAGAAGATAGTTGGAAAATCTCAGAAGGACTGTTCCACCAAGCTGGATGATACTCTCTGGGCATATAGAACAACGTAGCTTGAAACCATGTTGTATCAGTTGATTTATGGGAAAGCATGTCATCTACATTTTGAGTTAGAGCACAAGGTATTCTAGGCCATTAAACGTCTCAATATTGATCCATCCCTAGCCAGAAGAAGAGGTTCCTCTAGTACCAAGAACTTGAAGAACTTAGGCTTCACGCCTATGAGAATGGAAGAATCTACAAGTAAAGGACAAAAGTCTGCCACGACTCCCACTTAAGAAAGAAATATGTCAAGGAAGGTGATAAGATTTTGCTTTTTAAATCTTCTATTTGACTTTTTCCAAGAAAACTACAAACTCGCTGGTCAGGACAGTTCGTGGTAGCAAAGATGAACCCATCGGGAATGAAGGAGCTTTATGACAAGAACGATCCTGCAAAGGTCCTTCCGATCAACGGGCACTGGGTGAAAAGGTTATACAAAGATGAAGCTTTTACAAGGTAATTCGAGTCGCCCCTAGACGACGCTGAAGCTGCACCCACCAAAGAAGCTTAGAAAAGATGGAAGATGTTGAGTTAACGAAAGAAACCATAGCGCTCTTTGGGAGGTAACTCAAGTTTTTACTTCCCTAAATTAGGATGTTATTTCTTTTTTCCACAAAGAGCATTATGAACACTTTCATTGTAATTAGGCCCGAGTCTATACACGCACCACGAGCACTACTCTCGCATTTTCTGGGCCACCAACTTAGTTTCATCGCCTTGATTTGTAACACTAGTTGAGACTAAGTTTCATACTTAGGCCGGTGATGTTTTACATATCAAGTTCCTTTTACTTTACTTTTTGATTTGACTAAATTTTTATGGCTTGTGAGCACAATGCTTGGCATGCAGACATGTTTAACCATCTTTATCATGCATCAGGTTACTGTTCTAGATAGAGTGTATCAGGTAGATGTCGCATGCGGCGTGTCAGTCAGATCGCGTATCGCTCTATCAGGTAGCGCTCGCACCACACCACGCCAAATGCAACATACGAACTCATGGCGCACAAAGGGTGCACTGAGTAAATGCATGTCATACGATGCATTGCCTCCCTCTAAGCCTCACAACACGACATGATTAGATAGGTTTTACCTTAGTTTGGAAGGCGATTCACGTGCATATGTGATGTCTGTCCCCATTTTTACCTTTTAACCCCGCTCGCGGATGGATACGTAAGCAACAAGAGATTAATTATGTTGTGTTACCAAAGTTACCAAGATTCTTCTCTCATATCACACAATCTCTTGTATCGCTCAAAGCCATCCTAGATCCCGTACTGGGTTCCCTACCTACCGACCTCACATGTCGTGTTCACCATCTCTCTGCCCGATAAGGTAATAACTCGTGTTGTGCAGCCTCTATCACATTGATCTATCACTCATTTGTATCACACACCGTGTATCATGGTTTTGCCCGTGTCAGGTAAAACTTTTAAAACGTATCAATTTTCCAATCACTTCAATTGTGTCAGGTTTTTGTCTGAATCACGTGACACATGTATCGCGTGACACACATATCGTACATTCCTTATCACGCCATGTAAGTTTGGGGCAGCCTACAGACACTCTCCAAGGTCTACGCGATGCATGTATCGTGCAGTTGTATCACATTTCTAGGCTGTCAACTTCCCAAGTACATCATTTTCTCTTTTACCCGATACTGGTCTGTCACGGGTATCGCGCAACAACGTGTTGTGTTTTTTTTTCTATCGTGCAGTTGTGTGTCGCGCACCAGAAATTATAAAGTTTTTCTAAAAAACATAACAATGTGCTTCCTCATGCAACCCGATATCAATTTTCACAGATATCGCCCAAATCGTATCAGGCGATACCATTCTTAATAAGTTTTAGTTATAATCCCACATACCAGGAGGATAAAATTTTGCATGAATAACCCTTTTTGATTTAAAATGAACTATACATCTTTTTTAGAAAAATGGCATGCACAAAAGAGATTGTCTTCCAAGTCGACGAGCAGCGTCATAGGATCAACCCTGAGGCCACATCAGTGGCCACCGTAGGGCAGAAACACACTAACCCAGCAACATCTAAGCCCTCTGAGGTTGAAAACCAACCTCGCGTTGAGACAGGCGTATCCCCGGCTGCAGCGGTGAAACCAAAAGTTCTTGCCCACTCTCCAAGGTGATTTGTTCCAAGGGACGCAGACCACCATAGGTTCGACACCGAGCTGGCGGTAAAGGTATACCGTCCGACTAGATTCTTTCACCACACTTACTTCTAAAAAATCACTTGTTATACCTTTTGAATATAAGTCTTGCCAATTGTACTATTTTCTATAAAATGTTTTTCTTGTTTTTTATACCATAGCGTGCAATTGCATTGATTATGTCACGATTTTATTGATTTTAGACAAACCAAATGGAACATTATCTAGACCGCTTCCACACTTGATATACTCTGATGACAAGGATAAATTTGCAAAAATCTTCTTTTGGGATAGTTTCTTCTTTAAATCTTCTATATTTGAGTTATTATTTATTATTGTATATGCTAATGTATGAGATTATTTTTGGTCTGCTCAAGGACGAGTGCTTTAATCCTTTACCACAGTCTAGGCAGTGACATTGGGATTGGGGTAGGAACGGTTCTGTGACAGTTGGTATCAGAGCATACACACTCCCATATACTTTAAGTAAATAATCTCTTTAGTCTCTTTAACCCCAAAAACCCTAAGTCCATAATGGTGAAAATTGAGGTGTCTAGGCTTGAGGATCTAGCATAATCACCTCCTATCTGTCTTAATGGTGGTTGAGTTTCCTCGCTCTTCCTGGCCTATATTGATCCAGAACTGGACTTAAAGGTTCTTCATTGAAAACATAGAGAGTCTTCTAGCATCTCATCTCTTCTTTAATGAGTATCCTAAGCCACCCAAGTAGATGATGATTAGGTAGTCTTATCATCTCCTCATGTGGTCCTTTTCTCATGACCATTTACCACATGATTTGTCAATTATGGGTGACTCATGAATGGGAAAAATAAAAGCTACTAGAAAATTGTGAAAGTTGATTAAGAAATTGATACCATGATCTGACCTTAGATTGAAAACTCAATTTTGATCAATGAAAATTTTGAAATCAAATACTAATGCATGACCCCTTCATGAAAACTCAATTTAGCAAAAACTTGACTACATGCTTCCTCTGATTGAGGTAAATAATAATAATCTTGATTTGGTGAAATAAAAAGGATTTATACCTTATTCATCATTGTTGATGAGGTCCCTATTTGATTAAGTCTGTGTCGCCCTATTGTTGACTAACCCTCAAAACATAGCCAAAAAAACTCTTACCCTATTTTATACACATCATGATTATGTCATCAAATTATTAAGTATTAGAACTCTCAAATCCATGATGTAAGACTAATATTCAAAAGACACTCACCGTATTTTTTATTTGTTTGAGAATCAACAAAGTTACAAAATAATTTTGAAACCATGAATATATAATAATGTAATATACTCTTAACTCGACCTACATGACTAAAGGACTCACAAATGAATGTACCTTGTAGATGGCCCCATAAAACTATAGTAAAAAAGTAAGATCCTCTAGAACCAATAATGACCAAGGAGGGAAGATTGATAAAAGGAAGATTGAAAAGAAAATCCTTGAAGAGAAAGTTGAGGATGATGTAGACAAAGGAAAAAGACCTAGTCTCAATGATTAACCAAGAAAGGTTGAAAAGTATGAATCTCAAGAATTACAAATAATGAAACTAATGGATGTTATGACCAACAGGGCAAGATACACAACATTGATAATTCATTGAGGAGTCCAAATCACCATGACTGCATCCACTCCTATATCCAAGCTCGTAGTCATGGAGATGGAGAAAAAAAATAGAAATTGGGATCACAAAGGAGGACATGGTCAATCACAAAATCTAATGATTAGTCAGAAGGCCATTCAAGACCCACTGCAAATAGAAGAACCAATGGAATCAGCACCAGATCTAGATTATGATATGTTGATTTTGTGACCTTTTGTAAATTTTTGAAATAAACCTTGCACCCACCTATGAACATTGAAATATGATGTCATATTGTTTTGAGCTTGCTACCCTATGATACGTAACCTACATCTAGATTAGAAAAAATATCATATCTGATTTAAATCATGACTCCCCATACTCAAATTTTGAAATTTTGACTCTCTCATGTCACATTGAACTATATTGAACAACAAATAGACCATCCATTGTTTTACCTTTGACTCAAAATCTTGAGATCATGACTGGTTTGTATTTTGAGGATGGTAATATTGAAAATATGTATAGGGTTAATTTCCTAAAATGGCATAGGTTTGCATCATTCAGCACAATGAATATACTTGATAAAAGAAATTGATATTAAAATCTTGAAATGTTGCTAGATTGTTGTTATGGGTGAATGGCCACACCAGGGGTCTGAATAGGAATTAAACCTTAGACTTGCACTTTTGGAAACCAAAATATGATTATTTGAATCTTGACTCTTGAATAACAAACTTTTTTGTACATGTCCTATTTTTTTATCAGTGACATTTAATCTTGACTCCTGATCTCGATTCTCTCTCAGTATGGAGACATGACTTGAAAGTGAACTCGAACAAGTGAACTATGATCTTTTGACCCCTTAATTGTTTAATGAATGTTTATGAGAGAATATTAATGAAGTGATTATTTTGAAGACATGATTTCTATTATATAGTTGAGGATACTCCAATATTTGAGACTATAACATGAATTTGGATAGTCCCAATTTTTTAGGATGTTTATGAATTTTGGGTACAAAATTCCTATTAAGGAGGGAAGGATGGGACAAAGTGAATTTTTGCATAAGTATGAATTAATTCCTATTTTGCCCTCATTCTGTTCACTCTTGACCTCAAATTATTTTTCTTGGATACTAAATCACTGTTGATACTGAAATTTTATATATGGTGATCAATGTAGTTTTTATACACTTCGTGGCATCACATATTTGATTAATTTGTTAATTTATACAAAGATGTAATCTTGTCCATCAAACTTCATGTTCTAGACCTCAAACCTTTTTTTATAAAGATTCTCCACATTTTTGTGAAGTTATGGTCCAAAGATTTCATCACATTCAAACATTCCTACATTTTTCTATGAATTATTGAAGTTAATGTGTTGAATAACCCTTTGATTGCCCTTTGTATTGGCTTTTCCACGTCAGTGATATAAGGCAAAGGACCGGGGGCAAGTTTGGGACCTTGGATCTGCCCCACATGGATAGCAGCCTGATCTAACGACTATTACAGTGTCTCCTACCTCCCACAATCAGTGGGGAGGAGTCAATGAAGACCGAGACTTGCAATCAATTGATATAGATCCCATTTTGAAATTCTAAGAAAATAAAAAAGCCTCCTCTCACTATTTGGTGACTAGATGTACCCCATTTGACCACCATTAAGGATCATTTTTGCAATAAAAATGTTTCCCTTGACTAGCCTTCTCATTCTGATGACCTTAGGTTGCTATGAAGGACCAATCTCTCCCTAAAACCTAATCCTAGTGCTATAAAAGGGCCCCCCAAGGAGCATAGTAGCCCTACCTTTCTCCCAGACTCTATCTTTCTCCTCTTCTTGATCTTGGGTGCCTTCTTGTTGGGTTGCACGTCAAGGATGTAAAAGTCATTCTCCCTAGCTACGAGACATACATATGTCTTGTCGATGACCTCTTCCTTGTCTTCCCCCTTAGAACTTTTCTATGTTTAGCTATATTAAGTCGAGAATGGTGGCTTTGAGATGAAAGTACATAGATAGCGGTTCACCATTCTTGTCTTTAGTGACATCTTTTAGGATCAAGGAACTACTGGCCTCAGTGAGCTTCTTATGTTGTTCCATCTAGAGCTTTTTTAGGGGTTTGGATGACCACCTATCTGACTGTAGCTCTAGAGCTGAAAACATGGTCAGGGTCATCCTCGGGCTTAGATTCATCTTATGACATGGGTTCAACTTTAGGTCCATACTCATCGTTTAGAATTCCAAACAGGATGGGCTGAGGCTTGGAACCTTCCTTAGAGGAGGCCTCCTCTAGCCTCTTCCGCTTCTTAGAAGACTCACCTTCCATGGACCTCCTCCTATGATCTAAGTACATCCTTTTCATGTGCCATTTCTTCCTATGTGGGTAGTCTCAGGATGTGCCATCATGGATGGTGGTAGTCTTAACACGGGCCATGTTGTTTCACATAGATAAATCAATCCCAGTTTCGAATAAATCAATCCCAGTTTCAGTTTAGGGCATTAAAGCATAATAAAATTTTGTCCATCACATCTTGGTTACATGTGTGCATTATGATTTTGTAGAGGATTCCTTATGACTAATAACTATAACCCTAATTTATCATAAGGGTAAAAGGAAGCAGTTATTGGGTCCCTATGATTTTGTGGAAGAAGCTGGGGTAGAGAAGGGATGAATAACAAGATGAGAAGAAAACTTAGAGGTATTTTATTTTGAGAAAAATCATATGGCTTTGGATGCACGAAGGCCTAGTAGTCCTTGTCAGATGATTACTGATTTAGAGGAAAGTTTTTCCAACCCTCAGGGTCATCATCCCTTGTCGACATCGTTGACTTTATAAAATTCCCTAATAACTCCTTTTGGATATATGGGATTCTTTAAAACTTTTTGAATATTAAATGATAAATGGTAAACTTGGGTTATGATACCAAATGTAACGACCCTCCTCCCCATGTTATCCCCAATTCAAGTGGACCCAGAGGGAAATGGCCATTATCACAATTTCAAGATCAAGGTTTAGGAATTATCAATAATAATTATAAATTTCATTGAATGGAAAAAATTTGATCACAATATGAAGATATATTCTCCTATAGGGAGTTACATGAAAAGGGAAACTAATGGTGCAATACAAAGTAAATTTAGTTATTAAGAATCTTCTTGTAGACTTTCATCATCCTTAATTGTTGTGCCTTATTCTCTAGATGTCCATGTTTCATATTAATTGTATTTTAACCTCAAATTACTTGAAACAAACACGTAGTTAGTATATTATAATATATTGAGTATGTGGGGGAGACAAAATATACGCATGTAGGTGTAACAACATAATTATCCATAGCAACAATTATCATTACAACACAGAACATGTATTTTTTTAACTTATCAACCATGATTTGCTTAATCTCTATAGTATAACGACTTGCTAGGGATATTCACCATGTTTTACTAACTTGACTGGGAGTATTTCTCTGATGTACCCACTCGCTTGGGGTAATCTCTAATAATACCCACTCAGTGAAGGCATTTGTAATGCCATACTCACTCGTTCAGGGAATTTGTGTAAAGAGGCAAGATCACCTCCTTACTAAAATTTAAAGAAAATAAAAAACATCCACTTTGTACAAGAATAATAGATATTGTGGGATGCATGTATAATAATCCCAGTAAATAAGCATGTTTCAGATAAATTTAAAATGTCAGTAGAAGCGGAAACAAAACTAAGTTATTACATTTCTTTATGAACTCAGTTCCCTACATGAGTTTCTTAAAAAGGTAAAATTGAAAAGAAACTAATGGGATCTAGCGATAAGCAACCTAGTCATCCTTGAAAGAAAAATTGGTATCTACCCCTGAACTTGGTCTCCGTGGCCTTGTTCAACACCTTGATCAAACATTGGGTGGTTGGATAAAAGCAACCAGCAAAAGAAAGAAGCATGGTATGTGTTAGAGATAATGAAAAAGTACAAAATATAAAGAAATAAAATGGAAAGTAAGGATAAGGTTTCATCATAAAATGAATACGATCAAAACTGTGAAGCATATCAAATAGAAGTGTGTCATAACAATAAAAATAGAAAAATATTTGCATGCATGATTAATATGGACTACCTTAACTAATTAGGGTTGAGGCACCTACCAAACCTCAACCAAATATGTGAGGGAGAGTAACACATTCCAGTCTCCTATCAAATATTTTATATCGGTTAGAATAACACATCCCCTAGGTGAATTTACATATGTACTATCTATGAGTGGTTGTACAAAAGTACCACTAAACTAGTTAAATAGTGTAATAAAAATCAACATGCTAACGAACTATGGCAAGTATAAGCATCAAACAATAGAGACATGGTAGTGGGGCACAAGACCCAAGAAATAAAAAATAAAACTAATTTTGAGGCAAACATAGCAAAAGAATTATCAAAATAGATATTAGGGTTTAATAAGTGCCTCATTAGGGAAATTAGGTTACGGTTTCATATATTACCAAGGTGTAAGGATGCACATGCCTCTCTTAATGAATCCTATTACTCACATTCACCACTTTTATTGAGTTCAAGATCCACTTTTCCTATTTTTAATGTATAATTATATATTAGAGTTTTTCATATTCATTAACGTAAAGAAACCCTAACTTTAGGATTTTTTGAAACAAAACCTCAATTTAGACAATGAAATATTCTCCATTGATTTTATTAGGTTCTCCTGATTAACAAAACATATAATTTTTCCAAATTTGGAGTTATGATAATTAAAGTGTATTTATGGGGATTTTTATGTATTAGAATCATTTTTATAAATCACCTTTCCACAAAACTCAAAACCCAACGCTAAAAGTATTTTTATTAGAAATATTACATTTTTTGATTCCAAAACATATTTTCTTTTAATTTTTGGAAAAAGGAAAAAAAATATGAGTTTTCCAATTGGAAAAATCAAAAAAGGCCATGTCAATAAAACAAGGCAAGAAAGGTGAAGAGACAAAGCTGGGTAGCGTGACTTGGCTCAATCATTGGGAGCCAAATCAGCGGTCCACACTAACTCAATTCACGTTAGCATAGGAAAAAATAGATCCAAAAAGATGCAAACACCCTCGAGAGAGCCCAGAGAGGAAAGAAGGAAACAACGAGCACAAAGGTGTCAAAACACCAAGGGGATTGTCCCCAACCTTGCTCACGAGCCATGGCTTCGATCAACTTGAGGCTGATTTTGGGAAAATTTGTGACACGCAATCAAACTTAAAAATAAGAACAAAAAAAGAAAGAGGGGAGTAGCACAAACCTGATGAATGAAACAATTCAAACTGAGGAATCAAGGAGAAGAAGAACCACCCTCTGCAAGGCCTGGATCAAAACTCAAACACCAAAAAACAAAGACACAATCTCATGAGCAATTGGAGAGAGATAGTAGGTGTAAGAGGATTAAGGAATACTTGGGTATAGGTATTTACTGGCAAGGTTGAGAAATAAGGCGAGAAGGAATATGCCCGAAGTTGCTTGGAGAGCAAGGTTTGGTGCTTTCCATATTTATCCACAAAAATATGAAAATAGGGGATCTACTTGGGAAGTTTCTTATTTGGAATTGTTTGGATAAAATTTCATCCAAATTTGGTTGAGAAATGGGAAAGTAATTGAGAAAATAAAATCAAGCATTCTCGGCGTCTATTTCCTAATTAGTGAGTTCTTGAAGATGACTTGAGAGTCGTTATATCATGGATCCAATGGTTTCCATCGTGTGGGTCAAAGTCAACCGTGTCACAAATACAATCAAATACAAATCAAATTGGAGTATAATGTATATATACATTAATTTCTCTTTTCACTCTACTTGTTTGGGGGGGGGGGGCAAACATGCTCCAAATCAGTTAAAATTTGACACCTAGTCTACTTTTGATATTGGGAATCCAAATATGCAATAAGATTTTCCTTTTGATAACTTTTAGTATGTTAAATAAATCAAATCTTATTTTCACTTCCTACATCCTTAATGGTTATAAGATTCTACAAATTTGATGGAACTCCAACCACAAGTCCCATTAAGTTCATTGGAAACAAATTTCCCATCAATTAAACATGTTGAAGTTGTTTGTATATTTATTTAATATTTTGAAGGTTCTACACACTTTCTTTCTCTTGATTACACATTTTAATAAAATAATCTCCAAATTGAGTGAAATTCGCCGAAAGGCATATTTTAATGTGTAGATCATGATTTTGGCATCAATTGTTACTTTTAGGGTCAATTAATGATTTTATTTTGTAATTTTTGAGATATCCCCAATTTTCCCAAACAATTAATTCAATTATAATTACTAATTTTCCAAAAGTTGTGACACTTATCACTAAAGCAAAATTATACTCAAAGAAAATGAATTTGCACTTAGAATTATATTTTGAGTTCCCCTTTTATAAATTTTAGGCAATTTACTCTTATTTGCACTTAATGGAAAAATTAATTCATTTATTGTTGCATTATCTTAATTTTAAGTTTTTCTTTTCTTCTCATACAAAAGGCCATACAAACTTCTAGATCAATTTTATTTTATTTTTATCCCTCCTAAGTGGATATTTTGTAAATTAAATCTTTTTATAAACTTCTACTGACATATTTGTGCATAAATCATTATAATGTCAGATATAGGGAAACAATGTACATAAAATCTTTATAATTTCCAATAATTTAATATTAAGGACATAAATAGAAGTAAAATCTTAAGAAAAGGATAATCTAAGCTAATACATGGATTTCATTTAGTTACAATTTCAATCATGTACCAACTCGCTCAGGGGTAATCTTATTACAGAACCGTTCTTACACCAATCCCAATCTCAGTGCGTAGACAGTGGTAAAAGGATTGATGTGCCCATCCCTACATGACCCAAAAAGGATCTCACACACTGGCATATACAATAATAACTAACTCATTATATAAGAGATCTAAAGAACAAACTAACCCAAAAGGAGATTTTGTAGATTTGTCCTTTTCATCAAAGTATATCAACTACGGAAGAGATATAATCAATGTTTCATTTGGTTTACCCAAAATCAAGAAAATCATGACACAATCAATGCAATTACACGGTACTCTATCAAAGACAAGTAAAACAGTTTATAGCAAAATAGTACACTTGGCATGATATCGAGAAGCATTCTTATATTCTAATTTGTCTGATAAGAATTTTATGATGAATTCTCCATTATGCTGATATTGAGAAGCATTCTTATATTCTAATTTAGATCCATTGCCCCAATAATATGGGGAAGGTCACCATGATCCTTCTCTCCATATAAGGTAGGAGGTCAATTGACATGTACATGTTCTACCCTCCAAATGAGGAGGTTGCTTTTATTCAATATCAATATTGTCAACATTATCATCATCATAATATAGAAAGTCATAATGGATAATGTCATTTATGTTTCAGGTTTGTCTCAAAATATGTTATAGGAAAAATAGAATACTAATCAATAGGGAACGATATCTCAACCAAGTATATAGCCATGTATACAATCAAGAGATACATAATAGGTATCATCAATACAATCAAGGAGGAGATACAATGGCATACCTTTCACTGAAGATTTAGAGTACATATCTCAACAAGTACTAGGTCAACTCTTAAAGTCAGATCCTAAATCAATAATATGGACTCAAGGGTCAAGATCATGGTGTTTAAAGGATCATGTTTTAATGTTTGTGATTAGGGTTACATTTTCTTATTTCAGCCATAGGGTTAGGTCATCCACATATAATCAACAAATCCAAGATGTTCAATACTTAGACACAAATGAAGAAACACAAGCCCACGTATACGATGATGATTAGCAAACCAAAGGGGAATCGTAAAGGCAAAGGAAAAGCTATGAATAGTTCTAAAGCTAACCAGAAGCCCAAGTTTTCAACACTCAAAGACAAGGGAGGAGTATGCAGAGCAAGAGTTTCTACAACTTTAGTCTATATTTAAATTTATCTTAGCCTACAAGAAATTTAATAGAGTTAGATTAACTACTATTTCATTATGACAATAATACAAACATTTTATTTGTATGCATCTTGTATGGACAAGGATGATTGTAAATAAAGAGTTGCAATTGATTCTATTCCAAATATGTGATCTTGTATGGCAATGCCCCAATAACTTGTGGTTTTTATATGAGGGATCTAAAAATAAATGTTTATAAAGTAAATACCAAGAGGATTGAAACTTGATAACTCAATCAATTCTATAGCACTGTCATCTAGAGTACATACATGAGAAATGCATTTATAGAAAATGTTGATTTTCATATAAACTCATTTGGTTATTGAATCTATAAGAGGCATGCAAGTATTATATATGAAAAACATGACATGACACCTCTCACTAGGTGAAGTGGGAGAATAAGAATTCCACAAGAACAAGTACATAATGATGTATTGAGGCCTTTGTAATAAATGCTACAAACAAATATTTGTACGTCATTATATTTACTGATGATATGTGTTCCATAAAATACAAATCTCATGAAATGTTTAAGAATATTACATGAACGAAGTACACATCTTCCTTAAAGGTATTAAGACACTTTTATATGATCAATGTTGAAATATTTTATAGGCATAATTTGAGGACCTTTTTGATAGGATGTGATAGTGTATCATGATCAACTCCACCTAAAAATGATGATGTATCAATAAGAAAGAATCACACAGTGATGAGTCATGATATGATTATAATTTAATATAATATGATAATTTCCTTATATACCATATTCTTAGAACTAAAATAATGTATCCTCATAAATGGTTTAAAATATACCATATGAGATGTGGTATGGGAATGTCTGATATGTCTTAAATCTTGTATAAGAAAATATTTTCTTGAAAAGATTTAATTATGTAAATGTTAGATTGTTGAATATTACTTATATCAATCTAACAAGAAAATTATTTTTTTCTAGGATATCTAAATTCCACAAGAATAATTGAGAGTAAAGTAGAACTCGATAAGTTCAAGATCAACATGAAAATATCAAACCTAAGGAGGTACATTGATAACAAAGAGAATCACAAATTGTTGTGGAATCTCAAGTTCTCTTAGTAACACAAAACTCATAGTTCTAGTAGAACATGTCTGAGATTAAAAGATTGTGGATCCTATAATTTAGACATGTTGTGAGTTGTTCATAAGATGATGAGCCAACAATCAACCAAGAACTATTGAGGAACCATAGTATGACAAATGGCTTGATGTCATTGTATTCAGAATCAAATCCATGAATATGAACCAGGTATTATCTTGGTGGTACCACTAGAGGGGTAAAACCCATAAGGTAGGTATTATCTTGGTGGTACCACTAGAGGGGTAAAACCCATAAGGTGCAGTTGGGTTACCAAGAAGAAGACTAACTTTAATAACAAAAAAGGATAGATTGATTGAAAATCTTAAAAATTGAGTTTAAATGTTGAATATAATGAAAACCCTTCACCAATTCACACGCTTACTATTGTAGCTTAATAAGATTGTGAGATTTCAAATATAGAGATTAAAATTGCATTCCTTACTAGGAATAACAGAGTGGAAGTGTATGTGACACAACGTGAAGGTTGTATGACCCCATTAAAGAAAATAAAAGTATATGAGGTACAATGTTCAATCTAGAGGTTGGAACAAGCATGTCAGAGCTGTAATCTTTTGTTTGGAAAGATTGAAAAGGAGTTTGATTTGAATCAAGATAAAAAGATGAAATATGTGACTACTAGTGGGAGCATATAATTATTCCACACATTGATGAGGAATAACATCTGAATACTAATTATTGAATCTTGGCATGGAAATCACCTTGAATGTGAAGGGTTAGGTGAAACAGCCTATGTGATAGGAATTTTAGATCTGTAGACATAGTTCTTGAAAGTTATTCACCTAAATACAAGCACATATATTGGCAAGATGTTGAAAGGGTTCAGCATCAAGGATTCAATGAGTTTGAATCTATCCATGAATATGGTATTAATCTCTCAAGTACCCAATGTTCTAAATATTGTGAAGAATGGAATAGATTCCATTTGTATTCACATTTGGATCTATCATATCATGCAATATATTGTACTCATATGATTATCTACTTTGTATTGGACATGGCAAGATGATATTAGCTAGAATCTGATAAGGGTCATTGTATTACCATAAAGAACATCCACTAGTACTTGAGAAGCACTAAAGAATCAGTTGTCGCACGAGGGTAACAAGGAAGAGTTGGGTGTTAAGGGTTACACAGGTTCAAGCTTTTGAAATAACAATGATTGCAATATGAAATTGTGTTGAATCTTAGTAGAAGAGTTATAAGATGGAAATAGTTTTGAACTTTAGACCATTATTTTAATTCCATAATAGAATTTGTATGTCCTGGTGTTAAGAACACAAGAATGAATATTGTATGCATCTAGAAGTTCATATAGATGAACATGTGAGATGTTCTAACCATTGATAACACAGTAGAAATACTATGACCACAATAGAGATGATTGTTATGCAAGGAATATCAAATAGCATACTAAGGCAATTCCATCTTATATGAAATGTTGTACAACAAAGACTTGTGAAAAATGTGATATATCGACTAAAGGCAAAATGTTGCTTATCCTCTAGAATTTCACTTGTATAATAGAACATAATGGGCATGCTTAGATTACTAAGAGCAAGATTCATTGGTGATTGGCTCTTAATGCAAGTGGGAATTTATTAGTATGTATGACCATATAGCCAATAATATGATGATGGTGATAGCATATTTTGCAAACAAATTTGATTAATAACAAAGGCAATATTCTGATTTATTCTATTCTCAATTATGAGACAATGATGAAACATAATAAATATCTAAAGAATGATATTATTCAATGATGTATACCTCCATATTAGTGACCTAAACAATGACATCATATAGATATTAAGAGCATGAACATTCTTGTTATGTCCCTAGTAGGATGTTATTGTGGAAGCTAATAAAAAACAACAACACATATGACTAGGGTGTGTGTTGGTTGATAATAAAATCTCATCAATATTTGAAAATAGTGTATCAGATAGACCCACCTTGAGAGTTACACATGGAAACCATAATTGGTAGTCATAGTCATTTTACATAGTGAAGGTGGTGATAATTGTTCTTAGACCTAAAATCACTAAACTCATTAAATGTTGTTTGGTGTATTTTGACATAATCCACCATGATCCTAAATAAGGGTTGCGATAAAGGTGATGATTGGATGCACTGTGACACATGGCAATAAATGTGAGTGATGTAGATGGGATTTATCCCTCCTATAGGAGTTCGATATCATAAAAACTTGATAAGAGAGACTACGAATAGCATGCACATGCACATGTGGATCAATATATGATATTGAGGTCATTTATATCTCAGACAAACTACTCTACTTCAAGGAACGTGGATTGTACATTGAAAGGTTGAAAATTTATGCCTTGAGTTCAATCTGAATATTAGACGTAAAAGAATTATACAATCACTATAATACCTACAATATATTATAGGTTGAAGTTGTTCTCAAACATTCCAATTACTTGGGTAGCAATGATATGTTAGTAGGCACCACTCTTTGCTTTTGATGTCATAAAGAAGTTATGGATATTCACTTCCAACATAATATGAAACCTATTGGGTTATACACATAGGATACACTTGGAATAATAGTTCATTCATGATTATGGTTTGAAACATCACTTTTAGAGAGTTAAGTATTTAATTTAAAGAACATTGGTTGAATATTGACTGACTAGACAAGTGAACTGATTGGTTTAAGAGTTTACCTGACTATTTTAGTGTGTCAGGTCAATTGAACCATTATGGCAATTCTAGATAGTGAACTGACCAATTCAGGAAGTGAACATATCGACTCATGTCCATGAACCGATCGACATAGGTTGTGAACCAAGTAGTTGATAGATCAATCCGATTGACGGAAGGATTTTCATTGATATCATGTTGTGCATTAATTAGATTAGAATACCCAATACAATTGTGATTGGTAAACATGAAAAAATGACATCAGCTCACATGCCACTCTGTTAGTTCATCTACGAACCAATTGTTTTGTCGCTTGTAGGTTCTGAAAAGTCATGAAATTTTGGCCCATTTTGCTCCCAGTCAGACTGGAAACCCAGACCTTGACCCTCCTATAAATGGACAGGTATTGGGGTCTTCTCAGAATGGAACTCAATTTGTTGTGACAATTGCTTGCCTTCTCTGGTAGTAGTAACTGAGAGAACCCAAGCAAGTCCTACTTGCTAAAGGGAGGGATAGTAAGGGAGAACAATTGTGGGAGAGTAAGTTGGTGACTAGTATGCAAAGGTGAGGGGACAACTCTTTCTTGATTCTTTTAAGATCAGAAGAGTTCTTGGTGTTCTATGTGGACTACTATAGAGGCGAGGAGGTTGTTATCTTCCTCTAGGTGGATAATGTCAACCTTTTATCCATGGTGATCAACTAGGAGGGTGATGCAGATGTTGTTGGAGTGTGAATTGAAGAAATCTGCATACTGTAATGAGGGAATAGTCACTGGACTTGCTCCAGGACAATGTGTGATCTCTTAAATAATCCTTCCCATTGCATATTTGTTTATGCAATTGTCTATTAAAGGGGAGTATGGCAGTTAAATTTTTTATTTCCACCTCCTACTCTAATGCCATATGTTCCTACATATTGTACTCCAGACATACAATTATTTAAGTGCTCCCCAACTCTAAATGATGTAATGATTTAGTAATTTAAGAAAAATAGCAATGAAGATAATAAATAAATTCAAGAGGCTTGGTCAAATACTTAAAAGAGATATTGAACAAGTGAGAAAGTAAATATGGGGAGATGACTTTACATAAATGACTCATATTAGAAAAGGTAAAAGAATACATTTGAGTCAAGGGACATGCGTCAAGAATGATGTTGGTAAATTGTTGATGAAGGATCTCTATATCAACAACCAAGGGAAAAAAATCTTTTGAAATATTATCAATAAATACACATTGATAATTAAAATACCATTGTGACCTAAATACAAGATATATCACTTAGACACTATCAGTTTCTTTATGAAAAGCTAGGTATGCTTTAAAAAAGATTAAAATGTTTAAGACATGTAGATCTAGGTTACTCCTATTGTTGTATCAACTAGAATGGGGAGTGATGGATTAATGTGGTGAATGACTTACTTCAACTAGATTTTAAGGACAAATAAAACTCTATACGTGTATAAAAAATGTCATAGTCACCATGTATGAGTATAAAGGGGACTTCTAAAATTTTAGAAAATACAGTGGTATCAAGTTGACCGATCACAATATGAAGCCTTAAGGAGGATTATTTACAAAAGGCTAAGATGAATAAAACATGTATGGGATAGAAAATTCAGTTTTTTGTTTAAATAATCCAGATTGTTGATATTTTTGTTGCAATCTACCTTTTGGATAAGTTGAATAAAGAGATAGATATATACATCATTTTTATTGGTTTGTAAAGGCTTGTGATCATGTAGCGATCAAAGTGTGGAAGATTTTGGGCAGAGAGGGTGTGCCAGTCTGATATATTTACTTGATTAAAGACAATTTTAGTAGCTCAATTACAATGATTAGGATTCATGTTGGAAAAATATCAAGAATCAATTTTGGTTCACTAACTATACATGCATTTATTTGTTCTTGTTTTGGATAAGTTCACAAAACATGATAAGAATGATATTTCTTGGTGAATGCTTTTGCCAATGATATTATGATGATTTATGAAATTAAGGAAACATTGAAATATAAAGTTGAATGTTGGAGACATCTGTTACAAGATACAAAATTTATTATTGGATAAGAAACATTGAATATACATAGCATTTTTAGTCAATCTAGAATTATAAATTGCGGGGAAAAGTTTGTTGAAGTGTATATATATAACTATGAATAGTTTTAGTTCTTTGTTTCTATCATTATAATGGATGGTGATGTTTAATATGATGTTTCCCACATGACCACAATACAAAGGTTGAAATAGAGGAGTAAAACAGGAGAATGGTTTTACTTAAATATCCATATCTGATTGAAAAGTAAGTTTAGTATAACTTTTATACAACAAGACATGCTATATCAGAGTGGACATTTAGCAACAAATAAATGTTGTAATAAAATGAATGTTACTACAATGCATATGATAAGATTTATGTGTTCTAAGATAAGGATTTATTACTTGTGAAATGACAAAATTAAGTAGAAAATAGGGGTGATAAGTATTAGGATAACTTGTATTATGGTTTTCTAGTATTGTATCGACATGTTTAATGAACACCAAAAAGATGCATATTTGATGGATGATATTCTTTCAATCATACTTAGAAGAAAAATATGCATGCTAACTTTTATTTTAGTAAGATCGTATACAAAGAGATTTTCAATCAATACATCTTGATCATAAATATGACCCATAACAAAGTTGATTGGAAAATAAGCATACTTGTGGTTGACCCCAACACGGTTGGGATTGTGGAAAAGATGATGATGACTATGGTGATAAGAACAAAACATGATGTTTAGTTTGTTAATAATTTATGACTCTTGAGGAACACAACAATATATTTCGTTGGGCTAGATTTTTCTAGTTATGTTAGATCGCAATCATATTTATCTATATCTTTGATGGTTAAGATCTATCCAAAATCACTTAGAGTAATAATGTGGGATTAGATGAGAGACACATTTTAAGTGTGTTTATATTAAAAAAAAGAATTCATAGCAGTGTTAATCATATTTGAAGAATTAAGATTTATCATCACAAATCAAACCATTGATCGCTACTTTTTTGTGTTAAAAGTGTAAACATATTTGTCCAATAAAATGTATGAGATTTAAAATATATATTTGACATCAAGAGACATTCATAGATGATATGGACTCTATTGTAGTAACATGGGTTCAAACACATGGACAAATACAAAAACATACTAAAAATGGGAGATCATGTCTTAGTTTAATTAAATCAAATGGGATGAAGTTGATATTCTAGTTAAGGAGAAAATAATTACAAGTGAATCTAAGTTATCAAAGATTAAAAGGAAATAAAGATTGTTGTGAAAATGATTAAAGGGGGAATTGGATTGCATTTCACGAATCAACCAGACTCAACCATGCAAAACATGTTCTTCCATTTTATATATATTCTTAAAAGGCTTTGCAAATCATCATAAAAGATACGCATCCTTAATTCTATTGAGATTTAGGGACATTTTTATCGAAAGATATCTTTGTATTGATATGATAACCAAAAGACAAATAATAAATGTATAAATTTTGTTGTAGTAACATCCTCACTCTCGTGTCTTGTTAGCAATCCATACTCTAAATCTATTTGAAATGATTCTCTCAAATAAATTTGGATCAATCAATGGAAGAAGGTAGTCAATCAAACAAGTGATGCATTTAAACAAGTGTGTAGAAACAAAACTGTTAGAACTTATGTAATAAACCAACGAAGGAAATACTACATGGTTGGGAGAGATTGGTGGTTACTTTGAACCCAAGTTATGCATGTGGTCACTCATGGCATAGAAGAAAAATAATACAACTAGTACCAGTCATGGTAGGAAGGAAAGGGAAGAATGGCTGGTTTCCAAGTATAGAGGTTGATGGTCTCTAGACTTGGCATTGATCTTGGCATCAACCTTTTGGCTTGCTTGTCCCAAAAATTCTAAGATCCTTGAAGTGATTCCCTTGGGGACTATTTATAGAGTTATGGTTGTGGTCCCTCCCATCAATGTTGTAGATGTCGAGCATTATCTGTCAAGCATTGGGTGTCCAGTGATGGTGTTGATTCTTTGGCTTACTCCCATTGACCTATAAGGTCAATGGGTCTTTGGTTGAATTGAATCATTTTCAGCTTGGATTTATCGACCATGTTGATCAATGGTTGACGATCGATGGCAGGTGCATGTTGTTGGTCGATGATGGTTGTCAGTATGGTACCTGTCGACCTAGAAGTTTCATTGACCTGGAGCTCGATCTTGGTCATTGATCTTGAATATTGATGAGGTGATGGATCATTCAGATTGATGAGAAGAAGGTCAATCATCAATTCTAGAGGTCAATCAATAGTTGACTGGGAATGTCAATGGACTTAAAAATCATGGTTTTAAACAAAATATTTTGATCGATTTGCCTTCTAGATGTCCTCAAAATTCTTTTCAATTTGTGGTGATGCCCCGCACCCTGTGAGAGGTGGCCTTCTCTTGACTTTTTCCTGCTAAATGGATGTGGGACCCCATAGGTGGTGTTAGTTCGACTAGTAGTGCATGCACCTGAGGGAAATACACTAATTGATCACCTAAACTAGAAATAAGGACATATTGTGGAAAGTAAAGAATTAAAGTTATTAGAGTCGTATCATGACTAATAAATCTACAACAACTAAGATAAAATACATAGCAACATTCCGTCAATTTCGGTGTTATGAACAACTTCTTTTAAGTTCATTTGTAAATAAAAGTGAGTTATGATTAATAAGGAATTTGTAAGAAAATAATTTCTACAAGACAAGTTAATATTTATTGAAATAAGTTGACTATAAATATATAAACGTCATATAGATTCATTAAAGTCTCATTTAACCAAATTAAAGATTGACATTTTTGGTCAAAACGTTATATGCAAACAAGATTTGCAGAAAAAAAATCATGATAAGAGACTTAAGGTATCTACCTATATCTAATAGATGAGATAGACAAACGAGTAGCTTTTCTAATAGAAGAATCAATTAAGAATGGCAACTAGAAAATATATAAATAATAACTTACAGTTATCTAGTATATTGCCAAAGAAAACTAGAGGTCCATCATGCTTGCTTCCCTCTTTCTTACTCTCCTATTGTAAACAAATTATCATTATACAATAGGATCTCTTATATGTGAAATAGGAAAGAATCACAGTAGGGTGATATTTCTCCTCTCTACATTGAAGTTGTTTGAATAAGGACCTTTTATATGCATGATCCATTGTCAATACATAGATTGTTAGGGTTTTAGGATTGAGAGAACTTGTTTCTATTTTTGGAAAGTGTCAGGAAGTAATATTTGGAAACCCTAGGTACAACTCTTCTATTTCCTTGTATAACAACAATATTGTAGAAAATCATGATCTACCACCTGCTAGTGTTGCTGAAATCATGTTTACAATAATAACACATTATGGTATGAAAGTTTTTCCCTACTTAATAGTTTCCTATATTGTTCAAATACATTGTGTGAAGTATAATGGTTCTCAAATTCAGACCAAATTCCATAGTTTTATCTAAATATGGGAAAGAGAGAGATTAGAAGAGATTAAAAGTGGGAATTCAAATTTAACTTTACTTTCTATATCCATAGTTACTTTTCAAAGAATATTTTTTTTAGATCGATATGAAGTTGTTTTTCTAAGTGGAATGGAGATTGAAAATTATTACCAAGGAAAAGCCAATAGGTAATTATTAGAAACCAAGTTGTAGATTTATCAAATAAATCTTGATTTTCCCAAACATGGAATATAAATGCACTCTCTACATTGACCCTTTGTGGGTGGAAAATGGATAAAATGGTGGATACATTAAATAGAAATGTTAATAAATTGTGGAAATGCTAGGATAGTGGTGCCAAAAACTCCTTCATAAATCTATCCTTAAATATTATATGTATTGTCACCATCTGTTACGCCGATACATGGATGTTGATATTGAGGCTTTACAAATTCTTTTCACCTTGAATAATTCCCCATTGTATATCCACTGAGATAGTAGGTTTTTAGTTTGGCAACCAATTCTTCACATAGGAAAATAGATGAGAGGTAATGACACACCCCCAAAATTCATAACTGATTTTTACTTCTAATTATAAATTTTAGAAAATGAGTTGAAATTAGTTTTTAGTTGTAGGTTAGATGTTTAGCATATAGATGTAGGAGCTTTGACAAATGTATCTAATCTTTAAAGTTGAATAATTTCATATGACTTAGATAGTGGAAAAAATGTAAAATGTATTCTTATTCAAACTTATTTAGGAATATGACATATTAATCTTTCCTTTTAAGTAATACCATTGTCACAATTGTGTCTTGGGAGGTCATCAATAGTTACTTTCCATGTATTTTTTGTTAGTCTACTCCTTATCAATATTAAAATTGACAAATAGATTAGTTATTTACACTAATTAGCTTCTAAATTGCAAAATTTTAGTGCAAGTCTAGTAAAACACTAAAACCATTCGATTTCGTTGCAAGAGGATTGCTCTATTTTTATAGTATAACGTCACCTCATGACATCATTACTATATACAAGTTTACCGTACCATCAAGTGTAAGTTAAAGGAGAAGAAGGCAACCCGAGAGTACTAGACCACCTACAAAACTAAAGTTATACGATCCATCTTAGAGGTACATTGATCTATTCACAATTTTCTCTTGACACCCTAACGAAAAACTAGAAAAAAGATGTAATAAATAATATTATTTTGCAAATTTTCACTTCAACGTTTGAAATCTGTCTTTTTCATATTTTATATGTCTGACTCCTCTATTTTTCTTTCTATCACCGAGATTAATGTCACAAAAAGAAGTGTAAAATTTATTTTGTCTACGCTGAGATTTACGTTTATAAATGTACCAGTTGTTTACAGTTATATCATTAAATATATTGTACCTTTTCATATATATATATATATACATATTATATATATATATATATATATATATTATACATATATTTCAATTTTATTCTTTTAGAAACAAACTGATACATTTTTTTATTGTAAGGACTAATCGAAAGTCAATAATCACAAATCTCAATAAGGATGTAATTAATCCATGGTGTGAAATTTCAATGATTATAAAAATCACACCAAAGCACATATTTATCTATAGTGAGTGCTTCACATTGCTTTATTTGTAAGACATTGTTGTTAATTACCATTATTCTAATTGATGATTTGTTTCTTTGGTTAGATTTTGTAAAAATGTTAAATTTGGTGTATGTGACCTCACTTTCTTCAATGGATGAGTACACCCAACACCACCTCATTGATCCTTAAGCATTCTAGTTCCTATTAATATCGATGAAAACATTCAAAATATATGTATATGTTTATAAAACCATCTAAATTTTTTTTTTGTTGTGAACGGCGTGTTACTCCTCTATTAAGAACATAAGAACTATACAGGAAAAGACCCAAGGCAGAATACCAAGGGAAAAGGGAAAGAAACAAACAACCCAGCCTAAGGCAAGACACCAAAGGCTGAGACAAAGAAACAAAAGCACCTATCTATACAAAATATACTAACAAAAAAACAACTCCTCAACCACATAAGCACTCTGTATCTCTATAGAACTTCCTCCAAACATCCTCCGGAGAACAAGAACGACCTTCGAACACTCTTCGATTTCTTTCCATCCAGGTCTGGTAGCAAACAGCAATCGCCCTAAACTTCCCTATGCCCGACAGCTTAAGAATGTCATATTAATCTTGTATAAAACCATCTAAATTTCATGTATATAATCTTGTATTTTGCCATTCTTAACATACCCTATGGTGATCCAACATTTTTCCTCTAATGAAGATACTTAAACAAGTTCATAAACATCTGTTATGAAGATGACAAAAAATCAAGAAGCCATATCACTCATATTATACAACTTTTTGTTTGTTCACAAATCTATTAGTGACTTTGCCGTAATTCCTGACTATATTCTTCATCAATTACTGATTCTTTTTAAAGATGACAAATTAGTGAAATCATCTTGTTTATTAGACTCATAAAAATCATTTTATTAGTATTAATTATTATATTGAAAGTTCTATTCTTCATTTATTAGTAATGTGGTTAAAGCTAGTTGTAATAATCAAGCATACACATTACAAATTTTAAAGTTGACAACGCTATTCATGCCATCTTCGAGGCTTGCACTTGAAACCTTTTGATAATAAACAAAAGATCTAACCATATATTTTCCCCATGTAGGACATTATTTCAAAACATAACATAAAAATATATTTAGTATATTATTTAACAACCAATAAATAGTTGAGATTATTTCAAACATTTATAAGAAGAAATTACTTTCATATATTCCATGATGTGAATAAACAAACATGTTTATTTTGCATAATCATATAGTTTTGAACATCAACATAATTGCACAAAATGATATTTATAGTTGTTTCATACGCTTATAATTTTGTAGTACCGTTAGATCAGGATTACGAGAGCTAATACTATATGCTACAAGCTCTAATATCATTTCTTGCCATTATATCTAGTCTTTTCAATAATCAATCCTTCAAGTGTCAACTCCACCTCTTTTATTGTAGGTCTATCTTCACTCAATATATGAATGCTAGCTACAGCAAGATCTGCAACGACTTTTAGTTCTTTCATATTGACCACTTCAAGTATCAATGGATCAACAATCTCAAGTAATTTATCATTTTTTATTGCCAAAAGAAAATGGCTTCTCAAATTACCACCATTTTGAAGCTTTTGCATAGGTCTCAACCCAGTGATCATCTCCATTATAATAATACCCAAACTATATACATCACTTTTTTCTGTGAAATAACCAGTCTGCATATACTCTGGATCCAAATAACCGGGTGTCCCTTGTATATTTGTAATGATCTTTGCTTGATCTAGTTTTATTGTTTTTGATGCTCCGAAATCAGATACCTTTGCTGTTAATGCATCGTCCAACAATATATTTGAGGATTTGATATCCCTATGGACTATTGATACATTTGCCTTAGTGTGCATGTATGCAAGTGCTGATGATATTTCTGTGGCAATTCTCAAGCGATCGTCCCATGATAGTGGATTTTCATGATTTTGTTCATGGAGATGGCGGGCAAGGGTACCATTTGCAACAAACTCATATACTAATAAAGGCACCTCACTTTCAAGGCAGCAACCAATTAGTCTAACCACATTCTTGTGGTTAATTTGGGAAAGTAATATAACCTCATTAATAAATTCTTCCTTTTCAATTACGACTTCTTGCTTTGGTTTCTTGATCGCAACAACTTGCAAATCCAACAAACCTTTATAAACTATTCCATGTCCTCCATCACCAACAAATCTTGAAGGATCAAATTTGTTTGTTGCCTTTTCAAGATCCTCAATTGGGAATGTCTTGATCCTATTAATAGAATTCTCATTTTGATCACAAAGTAGTAGTTGCTGCAACAAGAAGTCTTCATTGTTCTTGGAATATCTATGCCTTTGGTATTTCAATCTATTCTTTACTAGTCTTCTTCTCATAAATGATATTCCAAATAGAAGAAATAGCAAGCCAAGTCCACATGAAATTACTACGCTTATACCTATTGAAAATAAAGAATCATGGAATGATGTAAATGTTATGGGATCAAAAGGAAAATAATGAAATTGTACGAGGAGTAATCCAGTTGTGTAGATTACAAGAAAATATGCATATGATGTTGGTAGAAAGAACATTATCTGAGAAAAAACAAGAACATTGTTTGACGAAATATAGATTTTAAACCAAATAGTAATTCTACATTACATAATATGATTGATACATCAAAGTCGTTACTAACATAATAATATGCTTCTCTTGCTTAATGTTGATATTTATTATCATTTTGTGGTCATGATAATTAATAAAACACTACATAATTGTGGATACAAACACTTGTAACATTATATAGATTGAATCCTAACATAATAGAATAATAATGTATCAATAAAAACTACTTGAAAATTATAAAATTTTACCATAACGGTTAGTCCAAAAATATCATTTTTCTTTAAAATTGTTATTTGGGTATGTGTATTGAGATGCATGTATCTTTAACCTCTTGCCTCAAGGTTGTCATATTAAGCTAGTTTTTGCCAACTGTGCCATCATAAAATTCACCTTTTAGACTTCATGGCCCATTGTTACCATTTATTCTTTTCAAAGTTTACTATATTCAAGTGCATATGGTCTACCGAGGAGTTGGGGACAACACATCAAGTGTTGTGTGACACAAAAAGATATGATACATATGACAACAATGTAATTGTGAGGATAATGATGGATTACATTTGTACACAGAAAATGAGTTGACAAGATGATAATAATCAAGCACAATTATACACAAATTATGTTTTCAAATCTTCTTATTAAATTACTCCTTTCAGGATAGTATGAACCAGGTGTAAAGAATATGGGTTTGAGAATGCCATTTGATGTGTAATGATAAATATGATTTGTGAATGCAATTTCTATTATCTATATTTTAATACTAATTATAAAAGAATGTTAATTAAGTGATACAGTTGGACCAATGAATATGTGATTAGGTTTATACCATTATATATAATGTTTAGATATCGTGTTAGAAGAGATGATCATTTTTTGGATATCAACTGTTGTTACTCAATCTAAATTCTCCATCTAAAGTGATTTCTGGCATCAATCAAAAATTAAATTTTATTGCCATGATATTTTGGGCTAAGAGAGTACAATTATACATCCATACAGTCTTTCTAAATAAATAATATATATTTATTATTTTTTATGAAAGTATGCATCCAATGATGTTTAGGTCTATTCCCATAACCATCTTGTCTCTTCGCCATGTAGAGTTAGACATTAATATGTATATTATATAACACATTGGTCATTTCTCTATGGGAGTCAACTATAACCGCTTCACTCCCTCAAAGAATTCAAAAAGAGAGAGAAAGTGGTCTCAAAAAGATAAATACAATTTTTCTTAATGTATTGCACACACTCTGGGTAGTTGTCTTCTTCATTTGGAAAAAGAAACTATTTTCTTCTTCTCTTCCTTATTTTACACGGTTACTCTCTTTCCGCTAGAACAAGTACAACCAAAAGAATTCATCATTGATGTTGTTGCAGTCATATCCTCACTATTTTCATTGTCAATGTCCTTATAGTAGGTGATCATCATTAATCAATGAGATTCCTTAAAATCCGGGTGTGTTTTTTCTAACATAGTCTTATGCTCATTGCAACACACAAGTCATATACACCACACTTTATTTTTCACGGCTTCTATTGCATGTATAATTTCCTTTTAGCACAAAAAGAAAAGAAAGAAATATTGTGAAAGGTCTGAATGAGAGTCCCACAAACACCCCCAATTCCTCTCCATGTGCAACAACCAGCCCCAGTCCCCTAGTCGTCTGCTGACTTTGTGTTGGGTTTTAGGGGAGGCAGAGCAGGAAGCGGAAACAAAAATTTTCTCCTCTCCTAACTCGAATCGAGGAAACGCATCAACGTCTATACAATAGGAAATAGAGGTTTGTGGAATCATACCTTGTCCCGAGGCTTGCTCAGCGACAGTACCTCGCAGCTAGTGCGGTCTTTGCCTGCGGTCTTGGACGGTGTCTGTGCAGCTCCTGGTCTTACCGGGACTCACGACTCCTCCTGGCACCGGGACTGTCGGGTTGACAGTTGTTCTCCTGAGCGGCAGAAACCTCCCGCCTCTGTAGTAGTCCACACGGACCACCTGGAACTCCACACTCCTTGTCCCACAAGGAAGTGGAAGGAGTCAAACCCTTCTGCAGGTGCACTAGTCGCCCACACACTCTCCTGCCTCCAGTTGCAACTGCAGTTGTCCTTCCCTTGCTGCACCTCCCTTTGTGGGAAGCACTTGCTCGGTCTCTCTCTTGGTTACCAAAACCAGAGAGAACGACAACTTTGCAGAGCAACTAGTTGCACTGAGTTGTTATCAGAGAAGCCCCCAATACCCCTATATATAAGAGGGTCATGGGACAGGGTTCTCTATCCCGAGCAATGCGGGACTAAAGCAGGAGTAGAAGGGTTTGAGAATTTTCCACAAAAACAACCAACTGTGTAACCTGAACCGATCATTTCAACACTTGAAACGGTCGGTTGGGCAGCTGAGCCGATCGGCTGGACCTGAACCGATCGTTTGGGGTCCCCAACCGATCAGTTGGTACCCTGAACGGATTGGTTCACGGTCCTGATCCGACTCAAATTGACTTTCCATCTTTTGTTTCCAATCGGTACCTATTCCCAATCCTTGTCCCAATCAAATTGGGCAAGTGAAACGAAAAGAATTTTCTCACCAATCTTACTTTCCCAACTCGCTCGGTTGCGCCAGTTGAACCGATCGGTTCAACTCTTGAACCGGTTGTTTCATCTGTGCATGAGCCGATCGGTTCATAAACTGAGCCGACCGGTTCACCCAGCTCAGCCGATCGGTTCATCACATGAGCCGATCGGTTGGGAGTGCAGATTGTGCAGAAATAGTCAATTGCAGTTTCAATCAATCTGATACTCTAATCAATCGATCCAACACCTTGAATACTATGATTTTGAGCTATCAATTAATTGAGTGTTTAATTGAACTACTAAACTCCTTTAGTAATCAATCTAAACATAGTTTGTGGACAAAACTCCTATTCCAGGTTAAATCCTATGTGTGTGACCCTGCAGGTCCTTTTTCACGTTGGCAGTGAAAGTTCATAACACTTATGACTTCACAAGCAATGAGCGGTGCCTAGTCACACATCATTGCTACCCAAGTGAAATACAAAGTTGGAGAACAACTTTCAATCCTACAATCCGTGAATGGTGTTACAGCGAATGTATAATTCCTTTGTCACTGATATCCCGAATGAACTCAAGGCATGGACCAGTCATCCTGTCAACGTTCATTCACTTTCTTGATCTCAGAGTAGATTGGAAGAGATATGTTATGACATCAGTATCACATACTGACTCACACATGCGTGCACGCCTTTCTCAATCCTACTCATCAAGTGGCCATGGATATCAAGCTCCCTCAGGAGGGACAAATCCCATATCTATCACTCACCCCTCAAAAGCCCCATGTGTCAAAGCCACCCAATCATCACCTTTATAACAACCCATATTTCAGGACTGCGTTTGATGATGTCAAAGTGTACCCAACGACATGTGTTGAGTGTAGTGATTTTAGGTCAAAGAATCACATTCACCACCGTCACTGTGAGTACTGACTGTGACTACCATGACATGGTTCCATGTGTCAAACTCACGGTGGGTCTGTCCGGTACACTTGTTCTCTAACAAGTACCTATGTGTTTGGTTTGATATCTCTATATCAAGACTAATGAGATTCTGTCATCAACCAACATCACAATCTAGTCTTGTGTGTCATTGCTGTTTATCTACCTTCTATAATGACATCTGACTAGGGACAAAACAAGAATGTACAAACTCTTAGCATCTGTATGATCTCATTGTTTTGGTCCTTAACCTGAAGGCATACGTCATTGAGTATTGTCATTCTCTAGACATTCAATCTGTTCTATCACTATCTCATATGATTGAACCAGAAAGAATTGGAAGCTTGTCTTTGATGTTTATCAAATCAATCTTAATGTATCCCATCAATCATCCCATGATTGGCTCTCAGGGCATACATACCAACAGACTCTCACTTGCACTGCGATCCAATCACCTTTGAATCACATTCATAGTGATCTTTAAACATGTCCCACATGTTTAATGTGCTCAAGTGCAAACATAGTGAGTAATGGCAACACCTTGCCAAAGTCAGTACAAATTGCATGTCTCACATCTCTTCACTGTACGTCACACGTATGAGATGGAGTTGTCGTAATATGCGATCTAGTATTCCTTTGCTAACCTTTAGCCACATTGCATGATCAAGGATTCCATACTTGTCATCAATGACCGGAATATCTATAAGTTCATCTCATGAACTTCCAGATCCATATAATATCCATTGTTGTTCTCTAACACACGGATACTCAGTGTTTCCTTTTAAATGGTTTTATTGGAACACTTCCAATTATCAACAAACTTTCACTTTTTATATATCCTATATATATATTGCGATTAGTTTTCTGTCCTTTCGGAAGTTCACATCAATGTAACTCTTTACATCGAACTCTTCCTTATATCCATAGAACTAGTACTTCATAAGTACTTATCAAGTTCTTATGGTATTCCAGTAACCCTTACTGGAAATAGACATACATACACTCGTCATGTCCCACATACGAGTTATCAGGATGAGCATATCATATTGTCATGTCCTACATACAAGATGATGAATGCATTTTATTCTTGCCATGTCATACATGCAAGATAATGGGATGATCACATACATGACAGATCCATATCTATTCTTAGTGTTCACATTCTTCATAAGAATTGGACACTTGGCCCTGGGATACTAACTCCATGTAACATGGACAAGTTTTCTCCCACTGAATTTGTGCATACTGAACCCTTCAATATAGATTGCCAATCTATGCTCTCTCTTTTCAGGTCAAGAAGTTTTCGAGAACTATCTCATAGATCTCTATTCCTATCACATAGGAAATGTCTCTATCTTCCTTAAAGATAATTTCCACTTTGGATTTCCATTCTAGAACATTTCCATTTCACATCAACATGTGGAATGTGAATACGCTCCCATTAAATCATAGATCCCTTCTTTATCTTTGACATATCAGTCAAACCCTTTGACTATATCATCAAAGTAAAGATCCAATTTTGAGTTGTTTGTACTCAATCAATCACATTGATTAGTCCATTGTAACTTATAGACATCATTTGCATTAGTGGATTCATATACCTTGTAGGTTGTGTCACGTACACATCCTTATTTTATTCCTCATAGGAATGCGGTTTTAGTATCCATATGCCAAATGTCTTAGTCATTAAGTTGCAATCAACAAGCATCATCCTTCTCAAAATGTTATCCATGTGTCTTAACGCTTAAGACTTATTTGCACTTATGGATTTCCATCCAATGGGTGCTACCATCAAGGTCATACCTTATGGTTCACATGGAAGTCATTTGGATGTAATGGTCATATACCATAACTCAAAATATGTTTCCTCATATTCATCTAGATAGTTGATTCATCACATGACCAACTTATCACATAGATAATTAAGGTGTATCTGTCAAGGATATAAGAACTCACAACCCTTGTGGTTCCTAATGTCCTTTATTAGTGTGGGGTATTCTTTATTTAAGAAGAATGTAGTTATTTGATAATCATTCTCTAACTCCTTAGAGTATGATTCCTTCTTGATTTAGACATCACCATGCCTTAATCATGAGATCACTATGATACATTATCATAATCACTCACAAGGTTCTCAAACATTTGGTCCAAGTATTTCATTCATTGATTTCATCAATAATTAACACTTTACCAAATTTGTACTTCATTTATGATATTCTTGAACACTTCAAGATATTCATATTGGTATTTCTCTAAATTCCATTTGAAGTATTAGCATATATTCCAATAGGTATGTAAATACATCACATGTATTATACCTAATAGGATAATCATTCTCCCACTACTACTAGTGAAGATTGATTAATCATGTCCAAGATATCCATGACTCTTACTAGTTCTCTAACCAAAAGAGTCTAGATCTATCCATCATATGGAAACTAGAAATGAATTTCTCATGATTGATGCTAATTTGATTGTTTGAATTATCAATAACATTTAGGTATCATTTTATCTTATGTGTATCAAATACCACAAGATAAACAAGGCATTGCCACAAAAGATCATATCTTTTAAAGAATGAAACATCAACTTTATTGATTGCCATCATTGTCATACAATATGCAAAAATAAAGTGTTTCTATCTATTGGCAAATATGAAATAGCAGTTCATAACTGTATTACATGCCTTTATGGCTGAAAATAAACTAAAGTACTCCTATCTATGGCGGCAACACTTGCCCCATTTATAGAGTTCTTTACACTTTACATCTTGGTATCATATACCTCAAAAATGTTACAAGTTTATTTTCATGACACCTTTAAGTGGAGACGGCAGTTGCCTCCTTCTTTTGTTCTTCCAGATAGAGAGGACAATTCCTTTTCCAATGTCCTGGCTTTTGACAATGGTGGCAATTGCCTTTCTTGGTCACTCCTCCCTTGGCCTTGAGAGCTGAAGACGTCTTGGACTCCTGGCTAGCATCATAACCTTTCTTAGCTTTGCCCTTGCCCTTGTGCTTGGACTTGCCTTTCTTTCCCGTGATCACCATCACAAACTTAGGCTTGTCCTTCCTCATCTGTGTCTCAGTTGTCCTCAACATGCCCAACAACTCTGGCAGTGGCCTATCAAAGTTGTTCATGTTGTAGTTCATCACAAACTGACTGTAAGATTTTGGCAACGATTGCAGTATCACGTTAGTAGCCAACTCTTGGCTCAGTGGAAATCTCAGTCTCTGTAGGTTCTCCACATACCCAATCATCTTGAGTGTGTGAGGACCAACTGGATCTCCTTCTGTCATGACGCACTTGAACAGTGCCCTTGAGACATCATATCTCTCTTGTCGTGCTTGATCTTCATACATGTTCCTGAGATGCTGAACCATCTCAATAACACTCATGTTCTCATGTTGTCTCTGCAATTCATGGTTCATAGAGCACAACATCAAGCACTTCGCATCAATGGCATCATCAGAATGCTTCTTGTAAGAATCCCTTTCTGCCTTTGGTGCATTTGGAGCAGGTTCCTCTGGAACTACAATATCCAGGACATAGAGCTTTCGCTCTTGAGTGAGAACAATTCTCAATTTCCTAAACCAGTCGTGGAAGTTAGTCCCATTCAGCTTGTCCTTGTCAAGGACCGATCGCAAAGAAAAGTTATTGTTGTTTGTTGCCATTTGAACTACAAAAAGAAAATATGCAATTTTAGTCCAAATCTCATTTTGACTTAATTGATTTATTTGAAAAGTTTGAAGATAAAATTAGGCCTTTAATTAATTATCGCTTCCACTATTTTAACTCAAATTGATAGCCCTCACCATCAATTCGGAAGATTGCAGCGTACAACCTTCTAGTGGGCAAGATCCTGAAATCCTCTAAGTCATGGACCAGCTAGGGCTGTCACCCACAACTTAGATCTCTCAGGTAGGAAACACTTGCCAATTGCATCATATGCAACTCTTGATAAGATGTCATATACAACTCTTTGCAATGATCATCTCCATGCCTCATGGTGCTAGATCCTATCTAGGTCACCTTGTTAAGTCCGACCCAAAGCAAACACGATGAATATGCACCCTGCTTGGGCAGACCCACACATTCATCCTTCACGCTTCCACGAGATAGACGGTGCACCACGCTAGGGCGTGCCCACACTTGGTCGATCAAGCTTTTCACGTGTGTCGCATTTGGAAGGCATCTAAAACTTAATATTTAACGAGGGATTTGGGTTATATATACATATACATATCCAATCACCACAATACATAGTACGTATCATATACATGCTATATCCCACAGAAAACATGTGAAACGATAAAAGCGATGATTATGGCCATCCTAATGTGATTCCTCGAGCCAAGAGGAATCACGGTCATCTAGGTCTACATCATATGCAACCTGTATAAGATAACTTTGTGCTTTGCCTATTGGGTTTGATCACTTCAACATATGAAACGATCGGCTCGCCATCAGACTAGTCGGCTGGGTGCCACCAGCCGATCGGTTGGCTCCTCCAACCGATCGGTTCGCCTGGTCTTCGTGCATCTCCTCCTGGCCGCCACCCGCTCGTCACGCTCCTCGAACCGAGCATAAACCCGATCGGTTCACTCCTTGAACCGACCGTCTGGAACGCCAACTGATCGGTTCACTCCTTGAATTGATCGTCTCAGCTGTCGTCAGTTGTCCGCCATTCTTCGACATAACAGGAAATAAAATCTATCCTATTTTACATCATTAAAAGGGAAACCCTGAGTTACATTCAGGGGGAGCAAAGGTAGAAAAGAAGTCTCGAATTATTTAGAGTTACATCAGGAATAGAAGAGGGAATCAGTGTGCAGACCAAGATGCAATCAACCACACAACCAAACACAGATAGGGTTAATTGGCCATAACCACGCTAAACATCCACCACAAAACTCGTTTAAGGGAGACACGTATCGAGTGCATTAATATTACATATCATATATATAATATTGGGATTTGTGGATTTAAGATTGGACATGCATAAGCCATTATTATTCACATCGTATGCAATAAATAAAGGTGACAAACCAAAATCGATCATATCGATAATCCTAAATTATAGAGCAGTTGACGTGGCTCTGATACCACTGTTGGGTTTTAGGGGAGGCAGAGCAGGCAGCGGAAACAAAAAATTTCTCCTCCCCTAACCCGAACTGAGGAAATGCGTCAACGTCTATACAATAGGAAATAGAGGTTTGTGGAATCATACCTTGTCTCGAGGCTTGCTCGGTGACAGTACCTCGCAGCTAGTGCGGTCTTCACCTGCGGTCTTGGACGGTGTCTGTGCAGCTCCTGGTCTTACCGAGACTCACGACTCCTCCTGGCACCGGGACTGTCGGGTTGACAGTTGTCCTCCTGAGTGACAGAAACCTCCTGCCTATGTAGTAGTCCACACGGACCACCTGGAACTGTACACTCCTTATTCCACAAGGAAGTGGAAGGAGTCAAACCCTTCTGCAGGCGTACTTCCAGTTGCAACTGTAGTTGTCCTTCCCTTGCTGCACCTCCCTTTGCGGGAAGCACTTGCTCGGGTTCTCTCTTGGTTACCAAAACCAGAGAGAACGACAACTTTGCAGAGAAACTGGTTGCATTGAGTTGTTATCAGAGAAGCCCCCAATACCCCTATATATAGGAGGGTCATGGGACAGGGTTCTCTATCCCGAGCAATGCGGGACTAAAGTAGGAGTAGAAGGGTTCGAGAATTTTTCACAAAAACAACCAACTACGTAACCTGAACCGATCGTTTCAACACTTGAAACGGTTGGTTGGGCAGCTGAGGTGATCGGTTGGACCTGAGCCGATCGTTTGGGGTCCCCAACCGATCGGTTGGTACCTTGAACCGATCGGTTCACGGTCCTGATCTGACTCAAATTGACTTTCCATCTTTTGTTTCCAATCGGTACCTATTCCCAATCCTTGTCCCAATCAAATTGGGCAAGTGAAACGAAAAGAATTTTCTCACCAATCTTACTTTCCCAACTCGCTCGGTTGTGCCAGTTGAACCGATCGGTTCAACTCTTGAACCGGTCATTTCATCTGTGCATGAGCCGATCAGTTCATAAACTGAGCCGACCGGTTCACCCAGCTCAGCCGATCAATTCATCACATGAGCCGATTGGTTGGGAGTGCAGATTGTACAGAAATAGTCAATTGCAGTTGCAATCAATCCGATACTCTAATCAATCGATCCAATACCTTGAGTACTATGATTTTGAGCTATCAATTAATTATGTATTTAATTGAACTACTAAAATCCTTTAGTAATCAATCTAAACATAGTTTGTGGACAAAACTCCTATTCCAGGTTAAATCCTATGTGTGTGACCCTACATGTCCTTTTTCACGTTGGCAGTGAAAGTTCATAACACTTATGACTCACAAGCAATGAGCGGTGCCTAGTCACACATCATTTCTACCCAAGTGAAATAGAAAGTTGGAGAACAACTTTCAATCCTACAATCCGTGAATGGTGTTACAGTGAATGTATAATTCCTTTGTCACTGACATCCCGAATGAACTCAAGGCATGGACCAGTCATCCTGTCAACGTTCATTCACTTTCTTGATCTCAGAGTAGATTGGAAGAGATATGTTCTGACATCAGTATCATATACTGACTCACACATGCGGACACGCCTTTCTCAATCCTACTCATTAAGTGGCCATGGATATCAAGCTCCCTCAAGAGGGACAAATCCCATATCTATCACTCACCCCTCAAAAGCCCCATGTGTCAAAGCCACCCAATCATCACCTTTATAACAACCCATGTTTCAGGACTGCGTTTGATGATGTCAAAGTGTACCCAACGACATGTGTTGAGTGTAGTGATTTCAGATCAAAGAATCACATTCACCACCATCACTGTGAGTACTGACTGTGACTACCATGACATGGTTCCATGTGTCAAACTCACGGTGGGTCTGTCCAGTACACTTGTTCTCTAACAAGTACCTATGTGTTTGGTTTGATATCTCTATATCATGACTAATGAGATTTTGTCATCAACCAACATCACAATCTAGTCTTGTGTGTCATTGTTGTCTATCTACCTTCCACAATGACATCCGACTAGGGACAAAACAAGAATGTACAAACTCTTAGCATCCGTATGATCTCATCATTCAGGTCCTTAACCTGAAGGCATACATCATTGAGTATTGTCATTCTCTAGACATTCAATCTGTTCTATCACTATCTCATATGATTGAACCATAAAGAATTGGAAGCTTGCCTTTGATGTTTATCAAATCAATCTTAATGTATCCCATCAATCATCCCATGATTGGCTCTCAGGGCATACATACCAACACTTTGAACATCATTCTTGACGCATTACTCCCATGAATCCTCACAATGTCCCCGATGACCTCACGGCCACCACTCCATGTCTCCCTGTCTCCGGAAACAACTCCTTTTATCATTGTCATCCTGGACAGTATTATTCATCTCCCTCCTCTAGTTGTTTGGCCAGGATACTATCCTTTATCAAGATCTCAAACCCCAAGAAGAATCTGACAGATAATAAGCCGCTCCTTTAATTTGGAAGGTTTGAAACACTGACTATAGTTCAACACTTTTGATCTTCATGCTAGCTGGAGACTGGCGAACATACTGCCAGTTGATGGTATAATTAGGGAAAGTCTCCACTACATAAGAAATTGACGACTCCAGGAGTTTAGCAGAAGATTCCTTCTAGGAAGAAAAATGCAAGACCATTTTTGTTCTTGCAGGAGTCGTAGAATGGACATGAGGATTGCGACATTGAATGGTCCATGTTTTCTGTTTGAAGATTTACGTTGGTTATCTTTTTGTCTTCTATAATTTCTTCCTCCATTTAAATGAACATCACTAGCATATATCTACGTTGACTATTCCTTCCTATTACTCCCTTTATTAATATATCTTTGTCTCTCCTCAAGGTTGATTCTATAGTAGGATGAATAAGACTGCTCTATCCTTTGTTAAAAAAAAGCTTTGGCTATCTCATTTGAATGGAGAGTGGTGGCTTAATATTCATTTTTATCGGCACAATTCTTAAAGTAACTGGTGGACTGGTTGAAGTAGGTTTAGACGATTGGTGTTTCACTTTTTTTATTTCTCTTTCTGTCTTCAAGGTTGATTTTATAGTCAAAATGAACAAGAATGCTCCATACTTTGTTAAAAAATATCTTTACCTATCCTTTGAAAGGACACGGGTGGCTTAACAACCATTTTCATGGACTGGTTGAACGAGGTTTAGACAATTGATGCTTCAGTGACATGTCTACCTTAAGACAGTTTTTTTGTTGCAGTAGCCTGAGGAAAATATTCTAGGCAGATAAAGTTCTTGGTTTTTATTCTATTCGCCCCTAATTTGATATTACTTTTAGAATTTGTGTTCTAGTATATATTATGTTAATTTGATCATGCTACAATTAATTATCTATTTCACAAAATATGTGAAGGAAAAGTGCTCTTCTATAGTATCTTGCATCTTGATCAAAAATTGTCAACACATTAGTCAACATGAAGTTGAACTATATGTGACATATTTCAAAATAATTTGCAAGTATACATGCTAGAATTGGAAATGTAGGATAAGGATATACCAACATGCAAAGGAATACTGGTGTCATAAATTAATTGAATTAGTTATGCAAGGGAATATATATATCCATATGTAGCAAGAAATTATTTAATTACACCTCAAAGAAATAGAGATTAATTCAAACCATTTAAGTGTTGTGGGTTACATTTAATCATCAAGTATGGAAAAGTCAGAGATGGGCTTATATTCATGATAGATAAGCTTGCAATGAGCTATAATCATAGGAGGGGCGAAATCTAAAAATTTCTTCATGGTGTCACTTATGGTCACATCACATATAAAAGGAGATGCATATCATCAAAACTGGACTTTAGGTAGTAAATGATCCTAGTTGAGTGAATGGGTTAACCCTTTATGACAAGGAAAGGGACTTCATCATGTTTGGAAGAAAATCTTCCATAAAACTTTATTACAAATAAACATAATTAGTTTACTAATTATATATATACACACTCACTATAGAGAGTATACATATAAGCTAGAGTGAAGTGTACCTTAGTAGAAGATTGAATAAGCCTCTCAATGAGTGAACCATTCATGTCAACCACTAAAGAGGAGAGACCTATGAGTATTTGGTAGACGAATAACACTTGCATGTCCATTAGCCTACTTGTTTACTAATTTAAAACTATACCTTATTATGCGTCCTGACCATTGGATTTCTACTTGAATTGCTTGCCCAATGATCTACCTTATTTTCATGGTAGATATTGAACTATATCCATTATATGAAAGAGAAAATCATTTGGAATGCAACGATATTTTAGAAATTATGTCTATGACTGATATAAATTTTTGAAGAAAGGTTCTTTGTTCACTCCCAACACCACACAAGTTATTAACTTCCCTCTTTTCTTAATAATCTACAAAGTGCATATCCTCAAATTGCCTTCTGCACTGTTATTACTACTTAATAGAGATAGCATGCACATTTGATTCGATCCAAGAGCATTTAGAAAACAGACAGTGTGGTCTCCTAGCTCGTTGTAGCATAAAATTGACATACTAAATTATTATTTTGTTGGACGGAGTGCTCCTCTTATTTCTTTATTTGAAATCCTCAAGAATTTATCAAACTTTTCAATCGCTCTACATAGCCGTTAGGTAAATCCTCAAAGCATGTCATTGGACTAGGGATTTAAGATGTTTTCATGATTTTTATGAGATTTCAACAGCTTGATGAATGATTGCGAGGACCTTTCATTTTGATTGTCTTGTTAGAAAATTGTTGAAATGGGTTGAGGAAAAATTCATGTTCTCTAAAAGTATTATTCCATATTTATATTTTTTATCTAAAATAGCTAAATGCTGAAACAAGTTCTATGTAAAGGTATTGTGAACAAACAAGGTATTCAAAATTTGAATGTGGTAATAAGTTTGATGTGTGGGAAATGACGAAAGATTGTGTTAAAAATGATTGAAATAAAGATAAATATAGAGTGGTAAGGATTGAGGACAAATCATGACAGGCCTACCTTAGATGGTTTCCCCACATGCGACTAAAATCACCTAGTCTACATGTTCAACATAATGTACAGAGTTAGACATAGTTAAAGGTAAGAAGTGGTGGACCTATGGTAACCTGAGCAGAAGTGAATAAGCAAAGATCTAGATTATGTTGCATCTCAGTGAGAAGAGAACCTAAAAAAGAGTTTCTTGGAATAGAATGATTCATGTAGCCAACCCCAAGATGGTTGGGACTGAGTATGTAAGATCCTCAAATTTAGTAAATCTAAATTCTCAGAAATAAGGCTTGATTTGATAAACATATTTTCTAATTTATTAATTGATAGAATAATAATATTATCTTTATGGCATGGGTTGAAATCATGGCCCAAGTAAGGCCCTTGAGACTATTTGCTTTATAAATTCGGCCTTGTGGAACAAGTTTAAAATAAAAAAAGATTCCATGAATAAATGAAGGATAATGACTTTGAAATTTTTTAGATAATTGAATATGGAATGATATCTATGTTTTCAAATGATTCAAAGATAATTTTTCATTTAAATATTTATCTTGTTTTATAAAACAAGTTTGAGGAATCAAATAAAGATAAATCAATTTGAATTTTGGAATACATCAACTTAATGAGGAAACTAAGATAATCATAGAATTTGAAACTAGAAGGATTTTCTATGAGTTGTCAGTCAGTGATTTAAAGAAATACTTACATAGTAAGTTTAGTATAAAAAGGTATCCCAATTAAACCAATATATATAGTATAAGTTGGTAGGTATGGATTGATTTCCCTTTTACATCAAAGTTTGCCTAATCTAAGTTTATTGAGAAAGGGATGGTTTCCTTTAAGTTACTTTGACATCCATAGATGGAAAGATATGTGCTTTATACTTTAAGGAAAGGAGGAAGGAATGTAATTAGTTCCTCACCTTATGTGTTATTGGGCCAATCCATATAAATCTTCAAGGAAACCAGGCCTATCCATCTGTGAATAGTATATACACATGTATGGGACATTGGTACTCATTGCCATGGAAGAAGAAGAAAACTACACAATGTTCATCTATAGAGTATAGATTCTTGTGCTTCCCTACTTTCTTCCCCAACAAGTACTTGGAATTTTAATTTAGGACCACGAACATATCGTAAGAGGAAGCAAGTCTTAGGAGGTTGAACAAGAATGGTGGTAATAATTCCAAGGTAGACGCTGGAACGGTCAGTTGGGTAGCCGTTGCTCTGCATGATGGCTAGATTGTAGGAACAACAAGGTGCATGATAAGAAGGAAGGACTTGATAGAGAGAGATTTTTGAAGGAGTCCAGTTTAAGTAGGCATTATTATTTTCTTTTTTCTCGACTTGGTTGACACCTAGACAGCTAGCGGGTGCAGACAATATAGTTGACTATCTATTGTAAACCCTTATACCCCCAGTGTACAACATGTGGTAAAGATGTGATGTCATGGTTGTACCATGACCCATGAATGGGATCACATCCATATTATCCACTTCTTAGCGACCATAAACTCTTGAAGTGGTGCCCTAGTCTGATGTGTAACTCATTCTGATTGCAAGGAGCATGGGCAAGAAAGCTCTAGGGGATGAAGGGCAAGGCGGTGGTGGGTTAAGGCCAGAGGAGGAGCCTGCTCACGGTGAGTATAAGTTCTATTGATTGACCTCTCACCAGAGATCCCTAGCAGAGTGGCATCTTTCTACATAGCATAGAGATTGAATGTGGTTGTGTAGATGAGATCTAGGTTGAGAATCCGAGATGGTAGAGAGAGGGAGTACAATGTAGAGAGGGATGGTTGAAGGCGGTCCTTGGGACAGTATGATAGTGAGATGGGAAAAACCCTTGTGGTTGCCACCTCGACTACCACAACATGGGCATCAAAACCATTCTTCTATGTTGCATAGACCCTCATGCAAAGACGTGGGTGAGGGAGCAGGGCCAAGTCTAGGTTAGGCTCATCCCAGCACCTATATTGTGGCCCAACTCGGCTAGTTGTACTGTGGGTCATGGGTGGTGTGGGTAGTGAGATCCTGGCACATCACCCACATACTAGGGATATGTTTCTAAATTTCCTTTTATATATTTCACCTTCCAAAAGTCATGGTAATTGCTAGGCTTACCCAACTATAGAAAAATCATTTACCAAATTCATTAAGAAAAGAGAGTAATATGAATAAAATGGATTCAATGCATGATTCTCATTGTAGCTAAAAAATTATAGGTGATATATTGTTAATCATTGGTTTATACAAAATTAGTGACTAACATGTTTAATGTATTGTATCTCTTTAGTCTGAAGTATAATAAAATATTGTTGTATATAATGGGAATTCAAGATGATGTTGATAGTGACGATGAACAATTAGGCTTCTAGATCTATTATTTTACATATATTGAATTAGGATTTTGAAACAAAAGATAATAGATTGCTATGATATTGATGCACATAATCTCATCTAGGTGTTAATAAAATAATGATATGACATATCTGATTGTGTTATCACCTAATGTCTAATATGTGTTCAAAATCCTAACAAATCATGATGCAAAGGAATTTGGGTTTGGTGTCCTTCTATATTTATCCTAAACCTTAGATTAAGACATGCGTAGGTTTTAATCTAAATAATTTTATTGTGAAACTTTAGGTTATACAAATATGCAGTTTATGTATGTTGATTTTTGTTAATTGTTATGCACCAAAAAACGATTATGTTGATTGCTTGACTTCTTGGATATATGCTTGAAGTATGATAGCATGTATTATACATTGAAATGAGGTAAATGGTTATGATTATGAATAATCACAATTACCAAATGTGATGTTTTCTGAGGATTTTTCAACTATAAATAAAATAAATTATTGGTTGTTTATATGCATGATGTTTGACAATAATGTCTCTATGAATATCACATAAAGTAAGTTATCATATTTTGATCCATAGGATGACATATATCAAGGGGTGATACACACTATCCCTGGGAGGGATGGTGATTACACCTAATATAACATATGATACATGGGTTAAAATATGTAAAGTAAAAGAAGGTTTGATAATCTAATGATCATTTATTATATGGTTGATTATGTTGTAACTCATACATGTACATTTTTTTTGCACCACATGCACAATATAGAAATGTGTCAACCATGTTTAGGATTTTTGACACTTGAGATTATTGTAATGTATGAAGATACAAAGACGTGATGAATTACATCAGTGGCATTAAAGCTTCTTCTCATATGTAATATTTCTCTTGTTGAATGTTTATGTAACTCCTTAGAGGATCATCACTATACATTTTCTAAACAAGATTTTTGAAATAACAGAAAGTATTTTTCTATTATTTGTTATTGTATAAATTTTGATGTTAGAAATGTAGGTAATGGGTCTTGACTTTAAGGAACTTTCTTAATAAAAGGACAAAAGTTTCGTCATTACATTTGGTATCAGATCCCCAAATTTTTAAAATGATATTTAATAGTTGATAATTTTGAGTTATTGTAGAAATATAAGGATAATTATTAGGGTGTAACCTTAGGTTAATGGTCTCTAGAATTAATCATAACTTCGGTGTCTAGTAATATTTTCATCCACACTATTAAGTTGGTATACGAACACTCCCCTATCCAAGGAGATACCTACATGTACAAAACCAAGGGTTTGCCTAATGAGATATTTCCTATAAGATTTTCATCTCTAATTTGATCCACTTCTCATCCTCTTTCTTAATATACCCTAAAAGATACTTCCCTCTTCACCTCATGTTAGTGTTTTATGAAGAAGTAGGATTAAGGCATCCTCCACCAATGAAAGTACGGAAAAGTTGAAAATGATGAAATTGTTTTAAAAAAATTAGATTCTTTATGGGTTTTTCCATGCAATGATAAACCCTACTTGGATTTAGGTTTGGTTTAGGAAAACCCTTTGTGGGTCAAGAGATCCTATAATTGTAAGGTGCATGGTGTAGTACTTAACTCAAATCCTAAATCCAAATCCTGGGTAATGGGAGTAGTGTGGGTAAATAATAACCCTTCCCATATAAACCGTATGTTAGAAAAAAAACATAAAGAGAAAGTATGAATAAGATGGATACTCATACATTTCGTGATACTTGTGTGGTTCATGTGAAGAGTTTGGAATATACATATGACAGAATGCAATCAATGCTTACATTAAAATGAAAATATGAAATCCTCAATTCAATTTTTTGGTTTAGTGTCCCTTTCTGGGATGGGTAAACCCAAGATTGGAGAAAAGATCTATATGTAAGGCAATACGATATACCCTTGCAGTCAGGTTGAGGCTAGAAATCCTAACCTCTTTCGATGAGTCATGAAGACTCCCTAGGTTAGGACCAAACCTAGAAGGATGAGTTAAGAAATCATTTAAGAATTGAGGTAACCTTGAATGTCTCCTAAAGTGTAAAGTATTATGTATACAAAGCATGAAAGAATATATATTGAGCATAGTTTGTTGAACCCAAGTGTTCCATCTTTGAGGGATATAAGAAATACTCATTGAGGAAGTGGTTGATAGTATGTGTCACCAAGAAACCAATCCTAATAGGGAAGGACTCCATGAAGACCAAGAACAAGAGGGAAGGTCACCATGAAGACCAAGCTCGAGGAGGGAAGGTCACTATGACTACCAATCCTAAGGAGGGAAGATCACTATGGAGACAAAACCCAAGGAGAGATGGTGTCTATGAAGACTAAGCCTAAGGAGGGAGGGTTACTACAGAGACCATGTTCGAGAGGGAAGGTTTCCATCAGCCCAATGAAGGGACATAAAGTAAATAATGTGTACCCTAAGATATGGATGAAATTTTGATTAAAGAATTATTTTGAAAATAATATACTTGAATATTACCAGAGAAACCTACATAAAAATTTATAATGAAACAAAATTATGAAAGTGCAATAAATTCAAGGCAAGGCAATCTTAATGCCATATAGAAATGATTAAAGGTGCATAAGATCTCTAAGGTAAGGAGGTGACCGCTTCCTAAGTGCATAAGACCATCGGGTCAGGAGATGGCCATCCATGTTCCCCTGAGTCCCATGACGTCAGGAGATTGGCCACCTTCATGTATTCATGAGGCCTAAGGGAGGCACTCCATAAGTGCATAAGGCCCATGAGGTCAAGAGGAGATCACTCTGAAGGTACATGTACCCCTAGAGAGCTTAAGTGAATGACTAGGACAACAAGACGTGAATTGTAAATGTAATGAATACAAGAAGTCATGTAATGATGTTTGATGAAATCTTAAAAGGTAGTTGTGCATAAACTCAAGAATTATGAGAAAACACTTTATCTGAGAGTGCATGAAATGTTAAGAATGTTTTGAATCAAAAAGTATTCATTGTTTAGAATTATTGCTAAGGATAATTCAACTAAAATGCAAAATTAGAAGATAATGTTTGAACACACTATCTCTACTCTTGGAATGGGATTAACTTTATATATGGGCTGCAGATAGATGCTTATTTCATCTTGAGTGAGAGAGGAAGGGGAGACACATGTCATGCAAAATAAATGACATATGAGGTTGAATACAATAAGTTGAGTTTAATGGTTTAATGTGGGATTTTAGGTATTACCTCACCTTTGTATGAAAAAAATGAATTATGGTTTTAGAAATTGGGTGGAAAGGTAATTACCTTGTGAAAAATATAAAGTCACAAGTTAAAATGTAAGCAGTAAGTGATAATATCATTTCATGAATAAGGGTTTAGATATACCTTTGAATTGAATTCCGATCTCAACCTATGTAATATGAGAGTTTTACATACCAATAAAAGTTGTTGATATCAAAAAAATGTTTCCAACCCTATGGCTTGAAACTAAGTTGAGTTATTTGTGACATTAAACTTACTAAGTTTGAATTGTGAGGACAAAATTTCTTTTAAGGAGGGGTTAATATAAGATCCTCAAATTTGGTAAATTTGAATTCTATGGATATAAGGATTGATTTGGTAAATATACTTTCTACTTTGTTTATTGATAGAATAATAATTGTTATCCTTGTGACATGGGTTCAAACCCATGGCTCAAGTGAGGCCCATGAGACTATTTTCTTTACAGTTATATCCTTGTGGCACTAGTTTAAAATATTAGATATTTCATGTATAAATGAAGTATTATGACTTTATTACTTATTAGATGATTAAAATATGGATTAATATGCACGTTTACAAAAGATTCTAAGATAATTTGTATGTTAGATAATTAATAGAGTAAATATCTAATCTTGTTTGACAACACAAGTTTTGAGGCATCAAATAAAAATTATTTGATTTGACTTTTGGAATACCTGAAGTTAACAAGGAAACTAAATAATTCTATAATTCGAGATAAAAAGGACTTTCCGATATTTATTAGTAATTGATTTAAAGAAATACTTAAAGAGTAAGGTTTGGATATAATAATTATCTGAATAAATCTTTTATCTATAATATAATTTGGAAAAGGTATTGATTTATTTCCCTTTTACATTAAAGTTTGTCGTATCCAAGTTTTAATGAGAAAGGGGTGGTTTCCTTTATGTGACTTTAGGCATCTATAGAGTATAATATATGATCTTTCTATCATAAAGAAAGGAGGAATGAATATATTTACTTCCTTTCCTTATGAGTTCCCATGCCAATCCATAAGAATCTATATTGAAACTAGACCTATCCATCCTTGAATATTAAATATACATAGATGGGGACAGTGGAACCCGTTTCCATGGAAGAGGAAGAACACCATAACATGTCCATCCATAGAGTATAGAGCCTTCTATTTACCTACTTTGTTCCCTAAAAGTCTCTGGCTTTACATTTAGGACAATGAACATTTCGTCAGAGGAAGAAAGTTTGAGGAGGTTGAAGAGGAAAGGCGGTGATAGTGCCAAGGTTGATGCTATCATGGTCTTTTGTGTAGTAGATGTGTTGCATGAAAGCTAGATTGCAGGACCATTAAGGTGCACAATAAAAAGGAAGGACTTGAAAGAGAGAGACTTTTGAAGGAGTTCATTTTAAGTAGGCATTATTGCCTTCTTTCTTCTTGGCTTGGTTGACAACTAGAGGGGTGGTGAGTGCAAACAATGTAGAAGATAGGTGGATGCAAACCCTTGTACCCAAAGAGGTAAAGAGGTGGTTCCAGAGTTATAACGTGACCCATGAACAAGATCACATGTGTATTATCTACTGCTCTGCAATCGTGGAGTTTTGCAGCATAGCTCTAGTCTAGTGTGGGAATCATGCAGATCGAAAGAAGAATGGGCGAAAATCTCCAGGGGTCGATGGGAAAGGCGGTGTAGGGGAAGGCTAGAGGAGTCTGCTCATAGTAACAATAAGATTTAGTGATTAACCTCTCATTGGAGATCCCTAACAGAGTGACATATAGGGATGGTGAGTAGAATATTGAACTGAGTTACATATACAAGAGATTAAGGTCAACACATAGAGGGGAGAGAGGGAGTATGATGTAGAAATAGATGGTTGGAGGCAGTCCTTAGGACACTACGACAGTGAGATGGGAAAAACCCTAGTGGTTGGAGCCTCAACCACCAAAACATGGGCGTCAAAACCAGGTGTCTGCTTTGCACGGAGCTTGTGTGAAGATGAGAATGAGGGAGTACATCTAAGAGTCGGGTCATCCCTGGACCAGACAGGTTAGGATCATCCTAGCACCTAGGGTGCAATGTAACTCTGCCATCCAGACCATGGGTCCTAGGTGTAGTGGCCAATGAGAGCCTTCCATACCACCAACATACTAGGTATTTGTTTCAAAATTTCCTTTTATATAACAAAAATTCCAAAAATTGTGGTAATTGCTAGGATTGCCCAAATATACAAAATTATATATCAAATTGATTAAGAAAATGAGAGGAATATGAATAAAATGGATTAAATGCTTGATTCTCATTGTAGTTAAAAATGTAAAGGGGATACATTACTAATCATTGGTTTATACATGCAAACCCTAAAATTAGTGATTAACATGTTGAATATATTGAATCCATTTATTGTAAGATATAATCTGATATAGTTAACAGAACCCAACATGATGATGATAATGACGATAAATGATTAGGGTTTTAGATCAATAATCATAATTATACATAATTTGGAGTTTGAAACCAGATATCATAGCTTGCTAGGCCATTGATTCACATTAACGAATCTAGTTGTACATAATACAATTATATGGTTGATCTAATATTTAGGGTTTCACCTAATGTCTAATATTAATTTATAATCCTAATAAATCATGATGCAATGAAATTAGGGTTTGGTGCCCTTCTTCCATTATCCTAAACCTTGTATTAGGACCCGAGTAGGGTTTAATCTGAATGATATGATGGTGACACTTTATGTTATACATACACATATAATTTTGGTTGATTATGTTGATTTTGTTAATGCTTGGATATATGGTTTTAGTATGATTGCATGGATTCTGCATGGAAATGAGGTATGTGGTTATGATTGTTAATAATTACAATTATCAACTGCAAATGTTTGTTGTAGATTTTTTTAAAGATTGATGATATATTTTGTTGGAAGTTTATTTACATTATGTTCATCTATAATGCCACTATGAGTATCACAAAATGTAATTTATCATATTCTAAACTTTGAGATGACATGTATTAAGGGGTTATGCACACAAACCCTGGGTGGGATAATGATTATGCCCAAGATAGCATATCAATATTGGATAGAATATGTTAAGAAAATTCAAGTTTGGTTATTTAGTGATAACTGTGATATGGATGATTATGTTGTTACCCCTACATTCACATATTTACTTTGTACCACAAGCACAACATAGAAATATAATGATAGTGTTTTAGATTCTTATCATTTTAGATTATTGTAATATATGAAGATCTCAAGATATGGTGAATCAGATCAAAGACTTTAAAGAGGATAAGTGAGATGATTATTTCATATATAATAGTTATATTGTTGGTTATTTATGTAACTCCTTAGAGGAGCATCACTATACATATTCTAGACAATATTGGTAAAATAATTGAAATTGTTTACTTTTATTTGTTATTTGAAACAATAGATCTTGGGAATTTAGGGTAATGAATCTCGACATTAAGGTCCTTTCTTAAGTGGGAGACACGGAAATGTGAGGTCATTACAGAGTCTTAGATGAAGGGAGCAATCTATAATCAATCCAACAATGTAACTTTAAATGAACTTAGTGCAAAATTATCTATCTAAATATAAGATTGAAGATGAAATATTTATAATCCTAATTTGGGCTTTGGTCATAAATCAACATCTTTTTAGTAGATTGCAACATTTTCTAACATACATGCATGTTGAGTAAAGAATTTGTTGAATATTGTGTATATCTTGTTATAAAATTAGATCTAAAATTAGTTGCAATTTTAGTGGATGACACAAAAATTTTGGAAAGAGGTGAGAGTTGGTTATGAAACATTCAAGGTATTTATGAAATAAATTCCAATTATTTTTCAAATATTCCAAAATTTGATATGTTGGCACTCTTCAATGTTGTATGTGGTGTGATAGATGCTTGACTAGTATATTGTGTTGGGTTTCAACTCAATATGCAATCAGATATGATGTAAATTTGATAGTCTAGAACATCTAGAGCTAACTTGTAAGAGTACCATTATGGCCTTTGAGATGGTTACTTTTTTTCATAGTGAAAGTAAATATAACTTTATTTTTCTATATTTTTTGTTCATTCTTACACAACTCTTGAAAATGTTCAATGTGTTTTTGGTAGTTCTCTTTCTCCAATTGGATTATACATCCGACTTCTCACAATCCTTAATAAAATATCATTATAGAAAGAAAATCACCACTTACGATATGTTTCCCACAACCTTCTTCTACAAACACATGTGCTTGTCGATTTGGCATGATAAGTACCATCTATCTTATAGACTGCATGGCCTCATATATTATGCAATGTCAACTTCCTTTTCTAATCCACTTGTTACATTATTTTCATCCCCACCAAAACTATATTGTTGCCAATGTGTTTATTTTCCGTCATCTTGATAAACTATATTCTAGTGAAATAAATTGCATCCTTCTTGGTTACCTTCATTTTTATATGTGAAATCATTGCTTAGCTAGACATAGATTGTTATATAAGTGTAAATATGATGTTCTCTAAGAATACATCCTTTTTCCATTCTCTTAGTGCCTTACTATCCACTAAGACATTTATATCTCTATTTGTTCCTTAGTATCCACCAAGATTAATGTATGTCTATCTATTTATGTGTTTCCTTTTCTTGACATGTTTGTCTTTTTACTTTGGATCATTTGACTGTATGTCTATCTATTTCTATGTTTCCTTTTGATGACATGTTTGTCTTTTACTTTGGATCATTTGACTAGAACTTATGCGAGAGAAGGAAGAGATGTGATGCACATGAAGCATTCCCCATCATATGATCTAATTTTGTTGTAGATCCAACAAATAAATCTTACTTTTGAAGATTCCATTGTACCAATGTGGTGATACTTCACACTAAAAATGTATGGTCCAGATGTCTATAGTTCATGTCATGTAGGCTGAACATTTTCTTAGGATTTATAGTTTCCTTTTGTTATGAATCAATCTTTCCTTGTATTTAATATTTTATTAGTAGTTTTTCTTTGCAATGCATTCCATGTAGGATGAACACAACTAGTTGTATGCTTATGTAGGAGTTTTTTTTTCATGTTCGTAGTTTTCCGCATAGTTGTTTTCTATTTTATATCCCAATTTCATGCTTTCATTAAATAGTGGTTTAGACCTATAGTGGAAACCACTGATATCTATTAGCTCTAGGTGTGAACAATGATTTTTAAAGCAGACTCTTAGGTGGTTGCTTAAGCTATTTGAACCATGTTCCAGGTGTCAATAGTGATACTTTAGTGTAGGTATGATTATGGAGTTGACTTTTTTGGTTTTCTCTCGCCAATAGTTGTCTAGGTATCCATATACGTTTTGATTTATATTGTGAATAAGGATTGTGATGTCTTTGTGATCAAGATGTAAAAATACCATTTTTCCTAAACACCTTTAATGGGTAATTCATGTGGAAGAAAAACATAGAAATGGTGCATAATGGAGTATATTGTAGGGTTTATAGACTTCAGAGAGCAATATCTCGCCTCCAACAAAGCTAGTGCCACTTTAACAAGCTCTCATTACTTTTGATATAGTTTTACTTCGATGTCTCATTGTGATCAATTGTATATGAGAAACTACTGTAAGTGGTGTTCTTCTCATCATATATGTTGATGGCACTATTCTTTTGGGAGTGTTTGATAGTATGAGGCACTCAAAATGCATTTAATGGACAACTTCTAAATAAATGGTCTAGTTACTTCCATGGAGTTGAGATGGCCCATAACTAAGTAGTTGTGTCCTTTTAGAGGAAATCTACACCAAATCAATTTATATGTAAGTTTCTCTAACATGACTCAATGTTGAAGGGAAGTGGATGGAGGGAACAAATATTGAAGGGTGGTAGGCACAATCCCAAAATTTCTTATTACTGTAGGTGCTAGTTCATGATAAAACCCATAGAATGCCACAAATATGTACTTTGTTGGATCCTTCACTATGTATATAGTTGGTATAAAAGAAAACATATGTGATATTGTTGTATATTTTATGAAATTTATGTTATCTTTAGTCATGATATGTCTTCCACAAAGTAGTATACCTAAGTTGGTGATGATGCATTCACATGGAGTAAAAAGAAAATACTATAGGTGAATTAATGCTAAAAAAACATAGGGATGTGTTGCACACTAGTTTTATGCTTCTATAAATACTCTTCCATTGTCGAGTTGGTAGTTGATTACCATCCCAACATAGTCTTATTCACTGATAATGCTATTGATTATGTATTTCATGAGAACAAAATATTATGAAATGTAGTGCCACCAAAGATATGTACTCCAAGATTACAAATTTTGTTGAAGTAGACATTAGCGACATTAATAGAGCTTATGTGGATACTTTTTTTCTTTTCAATATCTTCACTCGATAAATGTTTGTAAAAACACATAATATTTGACATTCAAAATATGTTAATTTATAATATTTAGCCAATTGGAGAAATTTATAAATGGTTTTTCTTATTTCTAGATCTGACTAGTGGGCATTCTAAATATGGATAAGAGTTAGATTGAATAATCACTTGGCTCACAAGCTTATATTGATGGAATTTATGAATTTCTTGATTATGCTGAGACATGAATGCAATATGGTAAGATTGTTTGTCCTTGTAAGAAATGCAAAGTAAGTAGGATAAAAGAGTTTTCTATATGAGGTGGAGAGAAATATTTGTTCCTTGGATTTTTTTATGGATTATAAAATTTGTAAATTTCCATGGTCCAATAAATGTAATTGAAAATCTCGAAATGGTCAAGGAATGCATTATGTGATGTGAAGTACATCATGGATAAGAGTGACTTCAATAGAACATTTGTTTTCCATTTAAGCTTTTATAAGAGTAGAACCATGTTGTGAATAGTTGTTGTCTTTTTATAAACAATTTTATTTGGAGAAGTTTATATTCTTTATTTATATGTTTTTTTTTGCATTGTATCAAATACTATCAACTATTATCTATATATGTATGTTATATATCTTTCTATATGTGTTTGTATGTGTTTATATTTCTCAGTTTCATATTGGTGGGGGCTTGATTGAGAAGGTTCACATGCTCCCAGGGACCATATTATTTGTGGTTGAAGGTGAGGATTATCTCTTTCCTTTATTATTGTTACAACCCCAATTTTTGGGTTCATTTGCTGAGAAATGTAATTTCTCATATTAAAGATATTTGAACAAATAATGATATAATTTGTTTTGAATGAATGAGTTTCATTTACAATAGCCTTGATGTTTGTGTTGTGGGCTTGATTGGCTATTGGGCCCAATAACAAGGAAATTCGATTAGTAAATGAATATTTGAGTTTTTGAGAAAAGAAAGATGCGGAAACCTCTAGGAGGTAAAATAATATAATCTAAAGTTGGATTTCGTGCCACTTGGGATCCATGGGTTCCAAGGAGTCTAAAGTTGCAAAGGAAAGGCAATAAGGAAACAAAAGATTAAATAAGCATTTCTTTTTTCTTTTTTCTTTTTTAAATAAGCATTTCTTTATTATGAAAGAAATTGAAAACAATGATAAAATGTGGGAAATAAGTGGAAAGATGTGTAATTGAGTTATCCTAAGTGGAATTTCATATCTTAAGGATTACTAATAATAAAAGGAATTCCAATGAGGAAAAGAAAAGAGAAATAAAGAGAAATTCTCAAAAAGAGCTATTTTGATAAGAAATAAACAAGATAATGAGAAATAATGAAGAATAATACATTTAGATGCATCTAGAAGGATAATAAGTATCCTTATAAAGGAGTTTTGAAATATTAGATTTCTTGGGGTCCAAGGAGCCCCAATGAAGAAAGAAGAAAGAGAAAATACCAAATTTGCAAAATAAGAGGATAATGTGATGCATTACTAATGAATTATGTGGTATTGCTAAAAAGGAAGTATTTTCTATTAAATGAAAATAGAATTGCGTGCCATTAGAATAAAGGGCAAGTACTAAAGATGAGATTTTCGAAATCCTAATATTTAAAGAAATAGAGATATCAAAAGAAGAGAGAGAAGGTTTCTTATCATTGAAGGAATTGGTTTTGTTTTGGAACAAGGACTTGTATTTCATGAATAGCCGACCCAGGGCTTCATTACCCACCCCTATATAAAGGGTAGACCCTCTGGTTAGAGTCCAGAGAATCTCACGTTTCATTCTCTTCTTCTTCTTTCTCTTTTCATCCATAAACCCTAACCGAAAGGTTTAGCGCTAACCCTAGGGAAGTGAGGAATCATAGAGCCATCACGATGGAGCAGTGGTGTCTCATGTCGTCAGAGAGAACCACAACCATCATCCTCATGCTCCAGCCTATGCGCAATGTCTACATCACAGCTACAGTGTCGACCATGAGTTGCATGTCGCCCAGCCTGAGCCGACCATCTCGGCCGTGAATGAAGGACGCCTTTGGGTGCGCGAGGGCATGGCGGAGGTAGGGAGAGCATCGTCGGAGGTCGGCGGGGTACAGAGAAGGAAGGAGAGGCAGCGCAATTCGCTGCTAGGGCGACAATAACAGACTGTCGCAAGGTTGAAGAAGGAAGGGAGGCGTTGGGCCGTTTTGCCCCTCTACGGGCTGAAGGAGCACTTAACTTACCAAGGGAAAAACAATCATTCAATTATAATCTGCAGAAAAAGACGACGTGGCGTCATCCGATTTGTGAAGTAAGTGGAATAATGCAAAAAACATATCTTCTTATTGGTAGCTCCGATGGGAACATGCAAAATATGAATCTTGCTCAAAAAAATATGAGGAATTCAATAAAAATATAATTGGACTATAATTTTGCTTGCAATTCAAAAAGTATATAAAGATGCCATCTTTCATAAGTTTAATCATGGGAAAAACCCTAACCTTGGTAATTATGACCCTTTATGATTTTTATTGGTCAAATTCATGTAAAAAGCTGAGATATGATGGTTTTAATCTATTTTGAGTATAAAGGTTCCTAATTGTTAATAAATACCCTTAATATGGAAATTAGGGTTTTCTAATGGATAAAGGTAGAATTAGTGATAAATAGAGTCCATATGTGAATGAAACCATAATGAATTATGAGTTGTTAATTTGAAAGAAACTAAAGGTGATAATTGAGTCTAATGACCTTGAAATAACTTAAAAGGATAAAGATGGTAGTTTTGATATAAAAGAGAAATAATCAACTTTAATTGGGCTTATAATGTTGAAATTAGGGTTTGTGAACTAAGAGAGCATTAAATGTGATAAAAGTATTATGGAGGCTAAAATCCTAATAAAACCCTAAAGTGGCCTAGAAAGCCTAAGGTGGAATCCAAATATAGCTTTAGAATGTTCTGGATAAACTATAACACTTGGATGCCATGCATTAATTTTAGGATATTGTTGATTGTTTGTTGCTTATTCTTTATCCTTATTGCTTGGACTATCAAGTTGCTCTCGATCAGGTATGTGGTTAATTATGAATTACTGCCTTTTTTCCAGAGGATTTTCCAAATTTTTCCTCACGTCGAATGCAACCTAAACAGTTGGATGTTCATACTTGCAAATTATAAAGTCACTATGGTTATCACAATAATAAAGAATTGTGTATTCTCAAACCTACATGCCACCCTGATGGATGATGCCAAAGGTCAGGCCCAGGAGGGTAGACCAATGGGCACCATGAGTGGTGACCCCATACACCAAGCTCGGGATTGAGAATGTGGTCTTTATAGAATGACTAATGGGCACTATGAAGGGTGACCTCGTGCACTAATCTCAGGATTGAGAGGGTGGCCTTAAGTCATTGGCAAAAGAAACCCTAAGGTGGGGTATGCCAGGGTTAGGGCAAAAGCGGTGGAGAATGTCATACTGAAAAGTGTAAATTGGCTTGTTAATTAACTTGATTGTGACAATTAGATTATTATCCATATTTGTGAGATTTTGGTTGTCCCCACATACCAGTATATTTCGATATACTGACCGACGTTTTGTTTGTCGGCGTTTTAGGTGGAACCCTGAAAAACACAAATAGTAAAGTGATACATCGTGAAACTGAGAAATAAAGTACAAGGAGGATTAGATAGAGTAATCCAGGCTGTGGATAGAGTAGTTTAATAAAAATTTAAAAAGGTATGCAATGTTTTATTTTCTACCAAATTTCCACTTAGTTGGTAAAATTTGATAATTGTTATTGATTATTTGTCAAACCTTTGATCTTATTAATTGAATAACGACCCTGACCTTTGGGTCTCCCTTAATTGGGGGTTACCGGGAGGCAGATTCATTACAATTGATATCAGATCATGGGTTCCTCATTTAATCTTTAATAATTATTAAATTTTACAAACTCCGTAGAACCCATGGGAGTTATTAGAGGATTGTTTGAAAGGCAGAGGTGTCTAGAAAAATATCACGTCCGGGGGTTGGCAATATTTTCCTCCGCACCGCTAGTCGAAATACGAGGACTCCCAGATTCTGTGACTGCCTGGCCGATGTCTTAGGATATGACTTGAAATACGATACCTTGAGGACTCTCTCATCTTGTTCATCCCTTCTCAACTCAAATTATGTTAAGGACCTTAATGATTAGGATTTTCTCTCTTCTCCTCACCCTCTTGAAATATGGGTAAGGTTGATAAGGATTAAGGAATCCTCCGCTAAATTAGTGAAAAGCATGTAAATAAGATGTCATGGACATAAGCTTAATAGATTAAGCGTAAACTAAAGAATAGATACATTCTTAGGTCGTATGACATGAGATGTCATTGCCCTCAGGAGAGACCTAGGGCTAGACCTCCTTGTCAGGAGGAGTGGAGTAAGTTAGTCTTGGAGGTAGAGACCTCCATTACAGGTAGAGACCTGGCACATCCTCTGAGGATGATGCTAACCCTAACCCTAAGTGTTGGCTAGAGAGAGATGACATGATGAGTTAGACCAGGTTTGGGGGTGGACATACCTTGGGATGCCATATAAGCCATGAGAGGTTGGATAACCTAATACTTTGGCAACCCAACCCTGGAAAGGGGTTGTGCATGTTGGAGTGAAGGATAGCTCCCTCAATGAGGAGGTTAGTGAAGAACTTATGGAAGCCCCATGAGCATGGCATATTAGTCACTCAGAGTATGTCATAGTGTTGACAATAGGTTGAAACCCGAGTCAAGGAAAGATAGGATGGATGGCTTATGAGATAAGCATAAAGGGCTATGGATGATCATGAGCGAACATGAGCCAGAACATAGACTTCACCCATGTAGAGGTATGCTTGTGAGCTTAATCCTTCAAGGAGAGAGGACCTCTAGTAGTAAGGCTGGATGTGGAGTTAGCTCTAGAGAGAGAAAGTAGGACCCAAGTAAGAAAGTTGGAAACCTAGACCCGAGATATGAGGAACAGTGGGGAGTTGAGGATGATGCGACCTAAGTGGATAATAGAGGTTGCCTCATGCATGATCCATTAAGGTTGTTGACATCTTGATTGCCTTTAGAGGAATCCAACCCTAGAGAGAGAGGATGATGCTTCTGGTACCTATGTGCCTATGGTATAAGTGTTTACTTGCTGAGATGAGACAAAGAGTGCCTTAAACCCTGAGGAGGTTTAAGTAACCAGTTGTGAGGCGTTATACCAAGTTGGTTGTCCATGAGGAGGACTCAACTCTGAGGTGTTTCTCATATAAAAGGATCATGGGAGTACATGACATACCTTGGACATGTTTGATTCGTGGTTAAGAGATTGAGCATGCAATTGGATACCCAAAGGAGAACCTAGGCCTAAGAGGGGAAGCAGTGTATTTGATGCTCATAATGATATTTGAGTCTCCATAGTTTCGAGCATGGTACTCCTCATGTGTAGAGGTAAAGGAAACCCCTTAAGTTAAGGGTATGTTTGATGAACCCCTCACAACTAAGTTGATCTAATGTTGAAGAAAGAGAACAAGTATGACCTAGCATGGTTTAATAGGTGGTTTTCTAATGCCTTAGTAGTTGTTGGGTTAGGCATGCTCATATGAATGTAAACCCTAAGGACGGTTGTGACCTTGTTGTCAAGAGTTATAGTTTCCTCCCATCCTAGGAGAGGGACCCTTTGATAGGATGTATACCAGTTTTGTTGGTTTTGAGGTAACCTAAAGAGATTTCATATGATCTTGAGAAGCTAAGTGGAAAGTACATGGTATGAGAATGAACCTCTAGACCCATATATAACCATATCTAAGTGAATGTGGATGTGTTACCATGGAGGTAACCGATATGGGGCCTGACCAAGGTAGGCAGGTTGCCATGCCCCCTATGAAGGAATGAAAGTCAGTTGTGAATGCAGAGAGAGATGATGAAGGCTTGGGTAAGATTCTAAGCTAGACATGTACTATAATGGAATCCTAAGTCTATCCTAGGGTCAAGTGGGGATAAGACCGATGGAAGTAGGAGTTGCACATGACCATAGGGTCGGGAGGTAACAACTATCATTGTTTGAGGGCCATGGGTTAGGAGATTGATCACCTTCGTGAACTCATGGGGACCCAAAAGGTAGATGAGTAGGGAACTCTCTGGATTCATAAGGGAAGAGGGATGACCCCTAAAGTTCCGGCACCCTACAGATCTAGAGGAAATGGCCAAGGATGTTGTGGTGACCCAAGTAGGTCCGAGACCAGTTTTCCATGGAAGTAACTTTGATGTCAAGACGATCGTGATGTAGAGTCACATGTTGCATGTTTCAACTTAGATTTGAAAGTGTACTGGTAAGGTGGGATGTACCATCTCTACTCTTGTAACATGAAGAACTATGTATTTGGACTGCAGCCAAATGCGTATTTCCTCTTGTTATGGGAACGAGAGATAGGACAGTACACATGCCATACACCAAGGATAAAGATAATTTTAGTTGGAACGTGACTATGAGGTATGAGGATAGAGATGATAACATACCCTTGTGAAGTGAACGACATGTGGATGGTTTACATACATCAAGAGAACTAAGGTAGTCCTCTTTTGAGAGTATCAAGAGATATGTGGAGGTGTAAGTTATACCAGGTTGAGTTGGATAACCATGAGGATGAGCTCAGAGTGTTCTTGATGAAGACAGACTTAGAGTTCGAGATGAGATGATAAGTGGAATACATGGAGGTGTATGTCTTCAACATTACCTAACACCTAAGGATGTGAAGTGCTAATAGATGCTCTGGTTGAGATATAACTGCCTAGTTTAGCCAGAGGCTAGAAGGAGTTGAGGTTGACCTTAAGTTGAGAAAAATAGATAAGTTTGGCTAACGCTCAGATGTATCAATGGTGGTTGATCAAGTAAATGGTTTTTTGGTTAGCCAGCCTAGTCCTTGATACAATGAAAGGATGGTAGTAGAACCTCAGATACACTTCTTTGGAAAAGAAGGTGATGAAACCCCAATAGAGTGGTTTAGGGTTTCCGAGGAATCGATCTTGAGGAATCATGACATACAGGAGATCATGATTTTAAGATCACCATACACCGTACTATAAGGATAGTAAGTGACAGTATCACTTTGGATGCTTAATATGATGTTGCATGTAGCATGTGGCCATGCAAGTCGGGAGTGAAGGACGAACACCAGTAACCCAGTGCTTTTACATAGAGGATAAAGAGTCCCCGCGAGGAAATGGGAGTTCATTACTAAGGATGTTGTGATAAGACTCCCCTTGACCACAGAAGGTCAAGATACAATGTGGGTTATGGTAGATCGCCTTACCTAGATGACAAGAGAAAGAAATAGTACTGTGAAGGGACAGATTCAGTTGAACTACATAAGAGAAAGAGAGAGACGGTTCAACTACACCATGATGCGAGTTCAAAAGTTCTTGAGTATGACTAAAGGTTCACTTCCATGAGGTGAAGTGGATACATGAAGAACTCGATGATAGTACGATATATCACCCCTTACTAATGGTTAGTATGATCCAGACTAGAGGGTCTGATGAGAGCATATGTGCTCATTCGGGGTGATACATGAAGATAATTCTTAAGATGTGATGTTAACCATCATAGCCTTTATCGGGATGCAAGAAGTTCTATAAGGAGGTTGTGTCGGCCACCACTTCATTAAGATGATGTTGGTGAAGGAGGCCTCGCAAAGGTTAGAAAAGAACCACAGTGTGTGTAGATGAAGTCACTTTGATCGTGTAATGGCTGAGAGAGAGCCAAGAGGCGACATGGGTCGTGAGCTGATGCAAAGAAGACTGACATGCAGGTCACTATGGGAGAATATGTGATATGAAAATCTGACCCCTCTAAGCTACAGTTGAGAAAGCTGAGTCCCCGATATATGGGTCCATTTGAGATGGATTGGTGGAGATGGTTGTGTTTGACCTTCCCCTCAGGATAAGTAATGTGTGATGAGTTCCATGTCTGGTCTAGAGCACTATGTGAGGTACCCAAGCCATGTGTTGAGCCCTGAACCTATTCAGCTTTATGAGAGGCTGAAATGTCCTGAGTCACCTATGAGGGTACAATATACCAAGGTAAGAAAGAACTCAGATGGAAGAATATAAGATAATGAAGGTTCTTGGGAAGCACCATGGAAAGGGTAAGGACACATGGGAGCCATGATAGACATGGAAAAGTCTTATCCTGAATTGTTTGTTTGCTTGAGTGAATTTTGAGGGTAAAATTCCTATAAGAGGGGAAGGATGTTACAACCCCAATTTTTGGGTTCATTTGCTGAGAAATGTAATTTCTCATATTAAAGATATTTGAACAAATAATGATATAATTTATTTTGAGTAAATGAGTCTCGTTTACAATAGCCTTGATGTTTGTATTGTGGGCTTTATTGGCTATTGGGCCCAATAACAAGGAAATTTGATTAGTAAATGAATAATTGAGTTTTTGAGAAAAGAAAGATGTGGAAACCTCTAGAAGGTAAAATGATATAATCCAAAGTTGGATTTCGTGCCTCTTGGGTTCCAAGGAGTCCAAAGTTGCAAAGGAAAGGCAATAAGGAAAGAAAAGATTAAATACGCATTTCTTTATTATGAAAGAAATTGAAAACAATGATAAAATGTGGGAAATAAGTGGAAATAGGTGTAATTGAGTTATCCTTAATGGAATTTTGTATCTTAAGGATTTCTAATAATAAAAGGAATGCCAATGAGGAAAATAAAAGAGAAATAAAGAGAAATTCTCAAAAAGAGCTATTTTAATAAGAAATAAACAAGATAATGAGAAATAATGAAGAATAATGCATTTAGATGCATCTAGAAGGATAATAAGTATCCTTATAAAGGAATTTTGAAATATTAGAGTTTCTTGGGGTCTAAGGAGCCCCAATGAAGAAAGAAGAAAGAGAAAATACCAAATTTGCAAAATAAGAGGATAATGTGATGCATTACTAATGAATTATGTGGTATTGCTAAAAAGGAAGTATTTTCTTTTAAATGAAAATAGAATTGTGTGCCATTAGAATAAAGGGCAAGTACTAAAGAAGAGATTTTCGAATTCCTAATATTTAAAGAAAAAGGGATATCAAAAGAAGAGAGAGAACGTTTCTTCTCATTGAAGGAATTGGTTTCCTTTTGGAACAAGGACTTGTATTTTGTGAATAGCCGACCCAGAGCTTCGTTACCTACCACTATATAAAGGGTAGACCCTCTGGTTCGAATATAGAGAATCCCACGTTTCTTTCGCTTCTTCTTCATTATCTTTTCATCCATAAACCCTAACCAAAAGGTTTAGTGCTAACCCTAGAGCTGTGAGGAATCATGGAGCCATCACGATGGAGGAGTGGTGTCTCACGTCGTTAGAAAGAACCACAACCATCATCCTCATGCTCCAGCCTATGCGCAATGGCTGTTGTAACATCCCTGACCTGGGTTATGTTCTAACCCCTGGAGTTTTGCTTAAAAAAGTTGATTAGAGGCTTGTACTTATCTTGTTAAAGGTAATTAAGGCTCCTGAGGAACTTATATTTCCATTTCAGTCCTTTTTGAATAATGTTGAAATATTGTTTTGTTAATTTTGGACTAATGTACAAATTACCCAAGTTGAGGGGTTAACTTGCAAATTCCATATGCTAAGATGTTCCTCTGATGTTGAGACATCATAAGAATGAATATGATGTAGTGATGTGGTATCCACAAGCTTGGGCATCAAGATAAAGCTTGCAGAGCAATCTTGGTGCGTTAAAACCTAATTTTTGTATAAAGTGCAATTTACCCAGACCTAGGGTTCAATATGAAATATACCACCTCTAGAGGATCTTTCATGTTTCTTGGCATCAAGTAGAGTAAATAAAATGAGAGGGGCACCTCATTTGAATTATCTTGGAGGAGAGAGAATCTTGATATTAAAATAATCAAGATTTAAGCATATATGGAACTTTAATTTAATTTAATGCAAAAAGAAAAAAATTAATTGAGGGGTCCTTCAACCAAAAGTTGAGGGATGTTTTTGTAAGGTGTTTGACGAGCTTGTGCCTTGATATGGTACGAAAATATCTTGGTTGAGTGGAAGCCCACTCACAATATTATAATCAAAAGTATTGTCCACTAAAAGTTGGAAATTAATATAAAATTCTCTAAAGTGCTTAATTTCTTTTCCATTAGTTCTTGGATAATGATGAGATTTTGAAAGACTTTGAAGGTGGTTTCGTGGCCAAGAAATGGAGGGGAATTTGATGGAAATTATTATGGAATTTAAAGAAGATAATTCCATTTTCTCTTTCATTGAAAACCCATATACATACCCTTTATATATATCCTATTTCAACAACACTAAGGATCGTTTCCTTAGCTTTTCCTTCCACACATTGCTTTGGTCGACCAAGAAGGAACTCAAGAGGAGGAGAAGGATGAACACAACCTGTTGGTAAGGTTTTGATCATCTTCTACCTTAGATTCATGGTGAAAACCCTAAAACAATGCTTGATTCTTGATTTTCTTCACCCAATTTCCAATTATAGCCATCTTGTTCATCCAATAGCTCAAGAACGGACCTTGGGAAGTTGCTGGAGCTTCAACCACCATTAGAGACGTGGAGCGTGAAGCTTGGAGATCATATTTGAGGCGGGTTTTATAACTCAAACCCTTAATCATTGTTATGGCATCATTTCTCTATACTTAGTTGATTGTTTTCTTCAATTTCATACCCTTTTGATTCATTGCTGAAGTTTTTCCATGAAAAACAGTTGCTATTCTTGGTTGTTCTAAGGAGGAAGATGATGACGTCATCCTAGATGGTTATCCAAAGAAAATATCTTGGGAGCAAACGGTTTCAAAGGTTGGGACCAAACGGTTTCACCAAAACCGTTTGGCGATCAAACGGTTTGCAAACCGTTTGGGGGCAAACGGTTTCAAAACCGTTTGAGGGAGTTGACCATGCATTGACCATTTGGGAATCTTGTTTCTAATTATGTAGGCTAATATCTCACCAAATTTGAGGGATTAACTCCAAAGGAATCGAGGGTTGAAGTCTAATCATTTAGGAAAACCTAATTGGATTAAGTGCTGATTTTCAATTTGAGAAATTCGACTTTTTTGGAAAACGGTTTCAAAACCGCATGAGATGGTTTACCAAGCATTGAACGTTTGGAATTACAGTTCATAATGATGTTGGTTAAATACCCTCCAAATTTGAGGGGTTAACTCCAAAAGAATCATGAGTTTAAGGCTATTCAATTGGGCAAACCCTAATTGAAAACAGTGCTGAAATTACAATGATTTAAGTTGAGATTTTGGGTTGATTGGCCCAAACGGTTTCAAAAACGTTTAGGGATCATCCAAACAGTTTCAAAACTGTTTGGGGGTCACCCAAGACTTTTTGGAGGTCTGTAGTTAAGTATAGTTGACCAATTGAAGTTCCAAAGGTACCAATTCACTTTGCAACTAATTGCTGATTTGATGATCAACTCAATGGCTCAAACCCTAATGATTTTTCACTAGAATCCAAAGGTGGGATGAGCCAAACGGTCTCAAGACCGTTTGGAGCTCATCCAAATGGTTTCAAAACCGTTTTGTGGTCACCCAAGACCGTTTGGAGGTCTAGGGTTGAGTATGTTTAGGTGTTTGAAGGTCTAAAGATACCAAGTTGATTTGCAATCAATTGCTGATTTGGTGAGCAATCTAATGAACCAAACTCTAATTGGATGACTTGGATTTGAGTGATAAGATGGGAAAATGGTCTCAAGACCGTTTGGAGGTCATCCAAACGACCTTAAGACTATTTGAGGTCAGGTCATACCCAATATGAATGGTGGTTCTATAGTTTTAAAATAACTAGTTACACATTGATGAATATTGAAGGTTCATCGATTCTAAACCCTAATTCAATGGTTTCAAACCCTAGTTGATGATCAATTGAGGGTCAATTGAAGGTAAAATTTGTTGAATATTAATCTATTTAACTCAATTGAAGTATGGTGATAGATCCAATTGAAGACTGGTTACAAGAATTCAATGATTGAAGGAATCAACATTGAAAACCCTAATTCAATGTGATTGATAGATGAAAACTTTAACATATGATGATGATATTATCCTAATTCATAATGATGATAAGGCAACCTTAAATCAAAGGTATTTTGTTGATCATTCCTTCTTATGGTTAATAATAAACCCTAATCGGTTTGAAGAATCGATTTCATAAATGTAAAACAATTGTGGTGATCTGCTGTAGCATGACCGTGCTAGGCAGCACGACCGTGGTGGCTTCCCTTTGCACGATCGTGCTAGGTAGCACGGCCGTGGTGGATTCCTTTTGCACGACCGTGAAAGGTAGCACGTTCGTGGTGGTTCCCCTTTGCACTACCGTTTTTGGCAGCACGGGTGTGGTGCACTATACTTGACTTGGAAGTTGATTGTATAGTAAACCCTAATTCCAAATAAGGTGAAATTAGGTGTGAAACCCTAATTTTTGGGGTTATTCTTTATAGTGTAAAGCTCTGAGGTTGTATAGTTAAATGATAAGTCATTAATCCTAATTGAGCCAAGGGAATGGTTACCCTAATTGAATTAAAAAGGAAACCCTAACCCTAACAAGGACATGGTGGGGTAATCCTTGATTAGTGATGTTATCATTATTTTGCATCATACTGATATGAAATTAATGTGTTTGTTATCATCTATACTAATCATGCAGGTTTTATGAGATATTGAACATATCCAGGTATGAGCTATGATGCTTTGTGTATTGAAAGCACTTTATGAGTTTTATAAGCAATGATATGCTATGTTTCCTAGTGAAAGGTAAGAAAAGAGATTGATAGGCTTTAAGAGGCATGTGAAATACCTGCATTACAATACATGTTTACATTGTCAGAAGACTTGATGGCATTAAGTTACCTGTTAAAGTGGTAACATGTGTTTTGATAATTTAAGGGTTTGAACACCCATTTCTTGAATCATGATGATGAGATGATAAGGGATTGAGATCCCAATGTTAGCAAAGTTGTGAAATGAACTTGATAGAAAAAGTACTCATTCATTATAGAAAATGTTATAATGTTTTATGATTGACAACATGTCTGATGCTAAAAGAATGATGTAACGTACTTAAATAATCAAGTGAAATGATATCATGTAGAGCCCTGACTATAGATCCATCATCGTCAGTAGTTAGGTGATGGTGAAACAGATTTTCCTAAGGGAACTCCTGGAGAGCATACTTTTGAGTATATGGGGGTAATGGGCGCAAATATCCTTACGCCCTAATGGATGAATTGATGTGAGATAAACATTAAATCTCTCAATCCTTCATTATATGTATATGCCGGGATGATGTATCACTAATCTCCTGATAATGGTGTTAATTCTGAATCGATGTGAGATAAATAAGAAATCTCTTGATTTTGAAGAGAGTATAGCACGCCATTGTAACTCTAATAGCGAAGTTGCCAATATACCCTAGAAAGCTATTATAGCAGAGACACAAGATGTTCTGCATGTTATTCCTCACACTGACTGAGGAGGATGAGGTCATTGAAATCCGACTCTTCTGAAGACATATGTATGGTATCGATTTCGACTTCGCAGTGGTCGGTTGGAGTATGAGCGGTATACCTCATCTCCTCAGGGCATAAGTATTTTTGTAAAATGTAATCAGCCGTGTAGCATATTTGCTTAGGGTTGAACTACGAGAATCAATGGTTGAGAATACATTGATTAATATGCTCTAGTTGGATAAATAATATACATGTTCTTCATATTCCTTATTAAATAAATGACACACTGCCTTGTCAAGTTATAACTGGAATGAACTGTAAAGAGATTACTGCTCTACATTGTTTAGATATTGTTCTACCTGCTGATAAATGTTCATATTTCTACTGCTCAGTGTTAATCTATTATCTGCAATAACAATGATTCTGGTAGAGAATTATATATCTCTCTGGGACAATTTTCAATTGTCTCACCCCCGTAGGATTCAACTTTTTAGGTAGATGTCGAGGAAGAAGAAACCCTACAGTGGGAGAGCAGCAGCACCAGCAGCAGCAACAATAAGGACAGCAATGATCCTCAGGTGGAGACACTGTCTGTTAAGTCCTGTATATAGAGAGTCTTATGTGTCGTCTCTTTACTCTCAGGTCCTAGGAGTCAGTAGAGAGTTTGTTGTCGATCTGAGATTTTTGGTTTGAAACCTCGAGATTTTGTGTATTGCTCATGTATAGTTTAACATGGCAGTCAATGTTATGAATCTCGATACAAGATGATACAGAGATGTACTGATGAATCAGAATGTAAATAACTTATCTTGTTTCCTTATGAAATAGTTTTACTGTTTAAGGATCTCTATATAAAAAGTTTTAATTTTTAGTGATTTTCAGTAATTCCGCTACTAATGATTCACTTCTGCATTAGTTAATCTTGTTTTCACGAGTCGGTCATCACAATTAAGTGGTATCAGAGCTCTAGGTTCGCTAAGTCTACAGACACATAGGACTAGGGTTGTTGAGTCTGTTCTAGTGTTTTCGAGTATATCTAATAGTGTCTTCTGCTCATATAGGAGGAGAAGAGGAAACTAAAGATGTCTGGATTACACGAGGAACATGTTGTTGAGAGTAGTGTCGCTGTATACGGAGGAGGTGCAAGTGACCATGATAGGGAGGAGTCTGTGCCAGAACCACCCTAGTTCAACCCAGCTGACATGGGAAATCCTGCCTTCCAAGCCATGTTTGGGCAGTTTATAACCGCCATGACACACATGACTGATAGAATTCCCATACCTGCACCCAGAGCACCTACCCATCAAGAAGGACAAGGAGTCGGCAAGACGTTTGAACAAATTCGCCGAGTTGGAGCCACGGAATATGCTGAGACAGCTGACCCAGCAGATGCTGATATGTGGCTAACTGAGCTAGAGAAGGCCTTTAAAATCCTTAACATCCCAGAAGCTGAGAAGGTTAGGCATGTTGTGTACCTTCTTAAGGGGAGTGCTGGTCATTGGTGGACCATAGAGGAGGGAAAAAGGCCTGGTGTGGAGATCGAATGGGAAGTATTTCGACGAGAATTTGTCAACAGATACTTTCCTAAGACATTCTTGGATGAGAAGATCTCTCAGTTTGAGAGGATAAGACAAGGACCAATGAACATTAGCGAGTATGAGGCTAAGTTCATGGAGCTTTTACAGTTCTGTCCGCATATGGCAACCACATATGAAGAAAGAATCTGGCGGTTTGAGAAGGGTTTAAATGCTGATTTGACCACCCATGTGTCTGCTTTCGAGAACAGGGAAAGATTTGCTACTTTTGTGGAATCTGTCAGAAGGATAGAGAGGTCTGTGACGGAGAAGCGACAGACCAAGAACAAAAAAGTGTACCCCCAGTTCCAAGGATCTTCATCCAAAGGTTTCAAGAAACCGAGATTTTCTGCACCAATGGCACCACCTAGATTCAATACCCAGATGCAGTGGACGTCAAATATGGGTAGAGGATGAAGTTTACCACCAGAAAGAGCCCACAGCTCAGCATCTGTATCGATTACAGGACCATCCAGACCACAACAGGGGGTCAGAAGTTGTTTTATATGTGGAAAGGTGGGACATCTGATGAAAGATTGCAGAGCCTGAGAGGTGAGTGTGACTCAACCTCAAAGGCAGAGTCAGCAAGGTTCTCAAAGGAGACAGTTTCCAAGTGGAGCTAGAGGACGTGGACAAGCGTCCCAAGCTGGATCATCAGCACCCAATAATCGAGCCCCAAATGCACCACAGGCGACGGCGAGATTCTATGCGATGAATCCACCTGATGCAGTGATCAACCCTCGGGTTGTGACAGGTCAGATGGAACTATTTTATTCTGATATGTCTATATCCTGTGTTGTATCTGTTTTAATTGATCCAGGTGCTACGCATTCCTTTATCACTCGAAGAGTGATTCTTGACTGCAATATGACAGTTGGTCATAGGGCAGAGAGTTTGAAGTTAGAAACTCCTTTGATGGGATCTGCTGTGTTGCAAGAAGTGTGTTCTCCCTGCATTCTTTTCTTTTCTGGACATCACATTCAAGTGGATCTTATACCACTTGAGATGCATGGGTTCGATATAATTCTTGGGATGGACACCCTTGAAAGGTATAAGGTTGTCTTGGATTGTGAGTCCAAGAAAGTTGTGTTCACGAATAAAAGTGACACATGGATCTTTCAAGGAGACAGAAAGATCCTTCCAACCTGCCTTGTGTCATCCATGGTAGATGAGAAGCTGATGAGGCAAGGATGCTTTGCATTCTTGGCCCATGTGGTAGATACCACTATGGAGAGTTCGAATCCTGCTGAAGTTCTTGTAGTCAGGGAATTTGAAGATGTATTTCCTGAAGAACTTCCAGGTATACCTCTTCCCCGAGAGATTGATTTTGAGATTAATCTAGTCCTAGACACGCAGCCAATAGCACAAACACCGTATAGAATGGTGCCTGGTGAGATGGCAGAACTCAAGAAACAACTACAAGAGTTGCTTGAGAAGGGTTTCATCCGACCAAGCACTTCACCCTGGGGTGCTTCAGTCCTCTTTGTTAAGAAGAAGTATGGGTCAATGTGGTTATGCATTGATTACAAACAACTTAATAAAGTAACTATAAAGAATAAGTATCATCTGCCAAAGATTGATGATTTGTTTGATCAGTTGCGTGGTGCAACTATATTCTCAAAAATAGATTTGAGGTCAGGATATTATCAACAGCGTATTAAGACGGGTGACATACCTAAGTCTACTTTTAGAACAAGGTATGGTCACAATGAGTTCACAGTTATGTCATTTGGACTAACTAATACACCAGCTGCATTTATGGAACTCATGAATATAATCTTTCGACCTTTTCTTGATCAGTGTGTAGTTGTCTTTATAGATGACATCCTGATCTACAGTAGAGATGTTCAGCAACATCAGCACCATCTTTGTCAGGCTCTAACGTTGCTAAGAAAGCATAAGTTATATGCTAAGTTAAGAAAATGCGAGTTTTGGTTACCAGAAGTTTCTTTCCGTAGACACGTAATATCTGCTTCAAGTATTCGTGTTGACCCTAAAAAGGTAGAATCTGTTCTACAGTGGGAGCAACCGAAGACACCAACAGAGATTCATAGTTTTCTAGGGTTGGCAGGCTATTACCCGAGGTTCATTAAGAACTTCAGTTCTATAGCCTTACCCTTAACCAAGTTAACCAGAAAAGATGTTCCTTTTGTATAGAATGACAAGTGTCAACAATCATTCCAGTTGCTGAAGGAAAGGTTGACTAGTGCACCTGTATTGGTGTTACCTGAGCAAGGGAAAGGGTATATAGTCTTTGTGATGCCTCTAAGAATGGACTAGGATGTGTGTTAATGCAGGATAAATAAGTGATTTCTTTTGCTTCTCGACAGCTTAAGAAACACGAAGAGAACTATCCAACACACGATCTAGAGCTAGTTCATGCTTTGAAGATCTGGAGACACTATCTCTATGGAGAGACATTCTAGATTTTCACAGACTACAAAAATCTAAAGTATATCTTCTCTCAGCATGAGCTTAACATGAGGCAACACCGCTAGATGGAATTAATCAAGGACTACGATTGTACAATTGATTATCATCCAGTGAAGGCCATTGTGGTTGCTGATGCATTAAGTAGAAAATCAACAACACCAGCTATAGATAAAGCACAGTTGAACTCTTTGATATGCTCTAGGAGGGATATGCTTATCTCTTTAAGGCAAGACAATGTACAGTTAAAGGTAACATTGTTATCTGGATTGTTAGCTGAGATGCACATAAAACCTACTCTGAGACAGCAAATCAAGGAGGCACAACAAGCTGATGATGTAGTTCAGCAGATTAGATCGGAGTATGGAAGTGAGAAATGAGATGGTTTCTATGATTCAGATGATTAGGTAGCTTGTTATCATGGTAGAATGATAGTACCTGATGTTGATAACTTAAGGAAATTAGTCCTGGAAGAAGCTCATTCTTCAATGTATGCTATGCATCCAGGAAGCACCAAAATGTATCATAACTTGAAAGATATGTATTGGTGGCCTGGTTTGAAGAAAGATGTTGCTGAGTTCGTTATGAGATGTCCAGTGTGTCAACAGGTTAAAGCTGAACACCAAAAGCCTGTAGGAACACTACAGCCTCTGCCTATGCCACAGTGGAAATGGGATCATGTGACCATGGATTTTGTGGTTGGTTTACCCAGAACAGCCAAAGGTCATGATTCCATCTGGGTAATAGTTGATAGGTTGACAAAGACAGCACATTTCTTACCTGTCAAAACAACCTATTCTGCTGAGAAACTGGCACAGTTGTATGTAGATGAGATAGTGCGGCTGTATGGGGTTCCAGTTACCATTGTTTCTGACAGAGGTCCCCAATTTATGAGTCATTTTTGGGAGCGACTTCATAAAGCTTTAGGCACACAGTTAAGGTTTAGTACAACCTTTCATCCTCATACAAATGGTCAATCCAAAAGAACTATACAAACCTTGGAGGACTTGCTTAGGGCATGTGTTCTCCAATTTACAGGAAGTTGGGATCTACATCTAAGCTTGATAGAATTTGCCTACAACAATAGCTACCAGCACAGCATTGACATGGCAGCTTATGAAGCTTTGTATGGTAGACGTTGTAGATCTCCCCTATGTTGGTATGAAACCGGTGAATATCAACTTTTGGGTCCTGAACATGTGCAGCAGACCACCGAGAAGATTAAAATAATACAACAACAGTTAAAGACTGCACATGATAGGCAGAAATCATATGCTGACAAGCGTCATAGACCTTTAGAATTCCAGGTTGGAGACAGAGTGTACCTCAAGGTTTCACCTTGGAAAGGAGTTCTTAGATTTGGAAGGAAAGGAAAGTTAGCTCCTAGATTTATAGGGCCTTATCCAATCATTGAACGGGTTGGAAAGGTAGCCTATAAGCTGGAGTTACCACCCGAGCTGCAAAAGTTACACCCAGTGTTCCACATTTCCATGCTAAGGAAATGTCATCCTGACACAGAATCAGTTCTGCAGCCTATGGAAGTAGAATTGAACGATGATATATCTTACATAGAAGGACCTGTATCGATCCTTGATAGAAGAATTAAAAAGTTGAAAAGGAAAGACATAAGTCTTGTGAAAGTCCTATGGAATCATCGTGGAATTGAAGAAGCCACGTGGGAACTAGAGGAAGAGATGAGAAGGAAATACCCTACTCTTTTCTCTTAAAATGTTTTGTTAATGATTTCGAGGACGAAATCCTTGTAAGGGGTGGATAATTTGTAACATCCCTGACCTGGGTTATGTTTTAACCACAGGAGTTTTGCTTAACAAAGTTGATTAGAGGCTTGTACTTATCTTGTGAAAGGTAATTAAGGCTCTTGAGGAACTTATATTTCAATTTCAGTCTTTTTTGAATAATGTTGAAACATTGTTTTGTTAATTTTGGACTAATGTGCAAATTACCCAAGTTGAGGGGTTAACTTGCAAATTCCACATGATAAGATGTTCCTATGATGTTGATACATCATAAGAATGAATATGATGTAGTGATGTGGTTTCCACAAGCTTGGGCATCAAGATAAAGCTTGCAAAGCAATCTTGGTGCATTAAAACCTAGTTTTGGTGTAAAGTGCAATTTACCCAAAACCTAGGGTTCAATATGAAATATACCACCTCTAGAGGATCTTTCATATTTCTTGTCATCAAGTAGAGCAAAGAAAATGAGAGGGGCACCTCATTTGAATTATCTTGGAGGAGAGAGAATCTTGACATTAAAATAATCAAGATTTAAGCATGTATGGAACTTTAATTTAATTTAATGCAAAAAGAAAAAAATTAATTGAGGGGTCCTTCAACCAAAAGTTGAGGGATGTTTTTGTAAGGTGTTGGACGAGCTTGTGTCTTTCTATGGAACGAAAATATCTTGGTTGAGTGGAATCCCACTCACAATATTATAATCAAAAGTATTGTCCACTAAAAGTTGGAAATTAATATAAAATTCTCTAAAGTGCTTAATTTCTTTTCCATTAATTCCTGGATAATGATGAGCTTTTGCAAGACTTTGAAGGTGGTTTTGTGGCCAATAAATGGAGGGGAATTTGATGGAAATTATTATGTAATTTAAAGAAGATAATTCCATTTTCTCTTTCATTGAAAACCCATATACATACCCTTTATATATATTCTATTTCAACAACACTAAGGATCGTTTCCTTAGCTTTTCCTTCCACACTTTGCTTTGGCCGACCAAGAAGGAACTCAAGAGAAGGAGAAGGACAAACACAACCTATTGGTAAGGTTTTGATCATCTTCTACCTTAGATTCATGGTGAAAACCCTAAAACAATGTTTGATTCTTGGTTTTCTTCACCTGATTTCCAATTCTAGCCATCTTGTTCATCCAATAGCTCAAGAACGGACCTTGGGAAGTTGCTGGAGCTTCATCCACCATTAGAGACGTGGAGCTTGAAGCTTGGAGATCAGATTTGAGGTGGGTTTTATAACTCAAACCCTTAATCATTGCTATGGCATCATTTCTCTATACTTAGTTGATTGTTTTCTTCAATTTCATACCCTTTTGATTCATTGCTGAAGTTTTCCCATGAAAAACGGTTTCTGTTCTTGGTTGTTCTAAGGAGGATGATGATGATGTCATCCTAGATGGTTATACAAAGAAAATATCTTGGGAGCAAACGGTTTCATAGGTTGGGACCAAACGGTTTCACCAAAACCGTTTGGTGACCAAACGGTTTGCAAACCATTTGGGGGAAAACGGTTTCAAAACCGTTTGAGGGAGTTGTGCATTGACCGTTTGGGAATCTTGTTCCTAATTATGTAGGCTAATGACTCACCAAATTTGAGGGATTAACTCCCAATTAATCGAGGGTTGAAAGCTAATCAATTAGGAAAACCTAATTGGATTAAGTGCTGATTTTCAATTTCAGAAATTCGACTTTTTGGGCAAACGGTTTCAAAACCGCATGAGATGGTTGACCAAGCATTGAATGTTTGGTATTACTGTTCATAATGATGTTGGTTAGAGACCCTCCAAATTTTAGGGGTTAACTCCAAAGGAATCATGAGTTGAAGGCTATTCAATTGGGCAAACCCTAATTGAAAACAGTGTTGAAATTACAATGAGTTAAGTTGAGATTTTGGGTTGATTAGCCCAAATAGTTTCAAAACCGTTTGGGGATCATCCAAACGGTTTCAAAACCGTTTGGGGGTCACCCAAGACCGTTTGGAGGTCTGGGGTTAAGTATAGTTAACCAATTTAAGGTCCAAAGGTACCAATTCACTTTGCAACTAATTGCTGATTTGATGATCAACTCAATGGCTCAAACCCTAATGATTTTTCACTAGAATCCAAAGGTGGGATGATCCTAACGGTCTCAAGACCGTTTGGAGCTCATCCAAATGGTTTTAAAACCGTTTGGTGGTCACCCAAGACCGTTTGGAGGTCTAGGGTTGAGTATGTTTAGGTGTTTGAAGGTCTAAAGATACCAAGTTGATTTGCAATCAATTGCTGATTTGGTGAGCAATCTAATGAACCAAACTCTAATTGGATGACTTGGATTTGAGTGATAAGACGGTCAAACGGTCTCAAGACCGTTTGGAGGTCATCCAAATGACCTCAAGACTGTTTGGGGTCAGGTTATAACCAATTTGAATGGTGGTTCTATAGTTTTAAAATAACTAGTTACACATTGATGAATATTGAAGGTTCATCGATTCTAAACCCTAATTCAATGGTTTCAAACCCTAGTTGATGATCAATTGAGGGTCAATTGAAGGTCAAATTAGTTGAAGATTAATCTATTTAACTCAATTGAAGTATGGTGATAGATCCAATTGAAGACTGGTTACAAGAATTCAATAATTGAAGGAATCAACATTGAAAACCCTAATTCAATGTGATTCTTAGATGAAAACTTTAATATATGATGATGATATTATCCTAATTCATAATGATGATAAGGCAACCTTAAATTAAAGGTACTTTGTTGATCATTCCTACTTAGGGTTAATAGTAAACCCTAATCCGTTTGAAGAATTGATTTCATAAATGTAAAACAATTGTGGTGATCTACTGTAGCACGACCGTGCTAGGCAGCACGGCTGTGGTGGCTTCCCTTTGCACGACCGTGCTAGGTAGCACGGCCGTGGTGGATTCCTTTTTGCACGACCGTGCAAGGTAGCACGGCCGTGGTGGTTCCCCTTTGCACGGCCGTTTTTGGCAGCACGGCCGTGGTGCACTATACTTGACTTGGAAGTTGATTGTATAGTAAACCCTAATTCCAAATAAGGTGAAATTAGGTGTGAAACCCTAATTTTTTGGGTTATTCTTTATAGTGTAAAGCTCTAAGGTTGGATAATGAAATGATATGTCATTAATCCTAATTGAGCCAAGGGAATGGTTACCCTAATTGAATTAAAAAGGAAACCCTAACCCTAGCAAGGGCATGGTGGGGTAATCCTTGATTAGTGATGTTATCATTATTTTGCTTCATACTGATATGAAATTAATGTGTTTGTTATCATCTGTACTAATCATGCAGGTTTTATGAGATATTGAACATAGCCAGGTATGAGCTATGATGCTTTGTGTATTGAAAGCACTTTATGAGTTTTATAAGCAATGATATGCTATGTTGCCTAGTGAAAGGTAACAAAAGAGATTGATAGGCTTTAAGAGCCATGTGAAATACCTGCATTACAATACATGTTTACACTGTTAGAAGACTTGATGGCATTAAGTTACCTGTTAAAGTGGTAACATGTGTTTTGATAATTTAAAGGTTTGAACACCCATATTCTTGAATCATGATGATGAGATGATAAGGGATTGAGATCCCAATGTTAGCAAAGCTGTGAAATGAACTTGATAGAAATAGTACTCATTCTTTATAGCAAATGTTATAATGTTTTATGATTGACAACATGTCTGATGCTAAAAGAATGTTGTAACGTACTTAAATAATCAAGTGAAATGATATCATGTAGAGCCCTGACCATAGATCCATCATCGTCAGTAGTTGGGTGATGGTGAAACAGGTTTTCCTAAGGGAACTCCTGGAGAGCATACTTTTGAGTATGTGGGGGTAATGGGCACGAATATCCTTACGCCCTAATGGAGGAATTGATGTGAGATAAACATTAAATCTCTCAATCCTTCATTATATGTATATGTCGGGATGACGTATCACTAATCTCCCAATGATGGTGTTAATGTCGAATCGATGTGAGATAAATAAGAAATCTCTCGATTTCGAAGAGAGTACAGTACGCCACTGTAACTCTAATAGCAAAGTTGCCAGTATATCCTGGAAAGCTAATATAGGAGAGACACAAGATGTTCTGCATGTTATTCCTCACACTGACTGAGGAGGATGAGGTCATAGAAATCTGGCTCTTCTGATGACCTATGTATGATACCGATTTCGACTTCACAGTGGTCGGTTGGAGTATGAGCGGTATACCTCATCTCCTCAGGGCATAAGTATGTTTGTAAAATGTAATCAACCATGTAGCATATTTACTTAGGGTTGAACTACGAGAATCAATGGTTGAGAATATCTTGATTAATATGCTCTAGTTGGATAAATAATATACATGTTCTTCATATTCCTTATTAAATAAATGACACACTGCCTTGTCAAGTTATAACTGGAATGAACTGTAAAGAGATTACTGCTCTACATTGTTTAGATATTGTTCTACCTACTGATAAATGTTCATATTTATATTGTTCGGTGTTAATCTATTATATGCAATAACAATGATTCTGGCAGAGAGTTATATCTCTCGCTGGGACAATTTTCAATTGTCTCACCCCTATGGGATTCAACTTTTTAGGTAGACGTCGAGGAAGAAGAAACCCTACAGTGGGAAAGCAGCAGCACCAACAACAAGGACAGCAGTGATCCTCAGGTGGAGACACTGTCTGTTAAGTCCTATATATAGAGAGTCCTATGTGTCGTCTCTGTACTCTCAGGTCCTAGGAGTCAGTAGAGAGTTTGATGTCGATCTGAAATTTTTGGCTTGAAACCTCGAGATTTTGTGTACTGCTCATGTATAGTTTAACAGGGAGTCAATGTTATGAATCTCGATACGAGATGATACAGAGATGTACTAATGAATCAGAATGTAAATAACTTATCTTGTTTCCTTATGAAAGAGTTTTACAGTCTAAGGATCTCTTTATTAAAAGTTTTAATTTTTAGTGATTTTCAGTAATTCCACTGCTAATGATTCGCTTCCGCATTAGTTAATCTTGTTTTTGCGAGTCGGTCATCACAGCTGCAGCACAGCTACTGTGCCGTCCATGAGATGTAGGTCGCCCAGCCTGAGCCAACCGCCCTGGCCGTGAACGAAGGATGCCTTTGGGTGCGCGAGGGCATGGTGGAGGTAGGGACAGCATCACCAGAGGTCGGTGGGGTGCAGAGAAGGAAGGAGAGGTAGCACAATTCGCTGCTAGGGCGATAGCAACAGACTGTCGCGAGGTTGAAGAAGGAAGGGAGGCGTTGGACCGTTTTGCCCCTCTACGGGCTGAAAGAGCACTTAACTTACCAAGGGCAAAACAATTATTCAATTATAATCTCTTTGAGCATGTTGCATGGAGAAAAAGACGACGTGGCGTCATCGGATTGGTCAAGTAAGTGGAATAATGTAAAAATCATATCTTCTTATTGGTAGCTCCGATGGGAACATGCAAAATATGAATCTTGCTCAGAAAAATACGAGAAATTCAATAAAAATATAATTGGAGTATAATTCTGCTTACAATTTAAAAAGTATATACAGATGCCATCTTTCACAAGTTTAATCATGGGAAAAACCCTAACCTTGGTAATTATGACCCTTAATGATTTTTATTGGTCAAATTCATTTAAAAAGCTGAGATATGATGGTTTTAATCTATTTTGAGTATAAAGGTTCCTAATTATGAATAAATACCCTTAATATGGAAATTAGGGTTTTCTAATGGACAAAGGTAGAATTAGTGATAAATACAGTCCATATATGAATTAAACCATAATGAATTATGAGTTGTTAATTTGAAAGAAACTAAAGGTGATAATTGAGTCTAATGACCTTGAAATAACTTAAAAGGATGAAGATGGTAGTTTTGATATAAAAGAGAAATAATCAACTTTAATTGGGCTTGTAATGTTGAAATTAGTGTTTGTGAACTAAGAGAGCATTAAACATGATAAAAGTATTATGGAGGCTAAAACCCTAATAAAACCCTAAAGTGGCCTAGAAAGCCTAAGGTGGAATCTAAATCTAGCTTTAGAATGTTCTGGATAAACTATAACACTTGGATTCCATGCATTAATTTTAGGATATTGTTGATTGCTTGTTTCTTGTTCTTTATCCTTATTGCTTGGACAATCAAGTTGCTCTAGATTAGGTATGTGGTTAATTATGAATAACCGCTTTAGTTTCCCGAGGATTTTTCGAATGTTTCCTGGCATCGAATGCAACCTAAACAGTTGGATGTTCATACTTGCAAATTATAGAGTCACTATGGTTATCACAATAATAAAGAAGTGTGTATTCTCGCACTTACATGCCACCCTGATGGATGATGCCAAAGGCCAGGCCCAGGAGGGTAGACCAATGGGCACCATGAGTGGTGACCCCAGACACCAAGCTCGGGATTGAGAAGGTGGTCTTTATAGAATGACTAATGGGCACTATGAAGGGTGACCCCAGGTACCAAGCTTGAAATTTAGAGGGTGGCCTTAAATCATTGGCAAAAGAAACACTAAGGTGGGTATGCCAGGGTTAGGATAAAAGCAGTGGAGAATGTCATATTGAAAAGTGTAAATTGGATTGTTAATTAACTTGATTGTGACAATTAGATTGTTATCCATATTTGTGAGATTTTGGTTGACCTCACATACCAGTATATTTTGATATACTGACCGAAGTTTTGTTTGTCGGTGTTTTAGGTGGAACCCTGAAAAGCACAAATAGTAAAGTGACACATAGTGAAACTGAGAAATAAAGTACAAGGAGGATTAGATAGAGTAATCCAGGCTGTGGATAGAGTAGTTTACCAAAATTTTAGAAAGGTATGCGAAGTTTTATTTTCTACCAAATTACAGCTTAGTTGGTAAATTTTGATAATTTTTATTGATTATTTGTCGAACATTTGATCCTGTTAATTGAATAACAGCTCTAACCTTCGGGTCTCCCTTAATTGGGGGTTACCGAAAAGCGAGTTCGTTACAATTATACTCCTAGTTATTCTTTTTGTTGCATATAATGAACATATTTGTGTAGAGCTGATTGAATTGGTTTTATGTTTAAGAGGGTCAGTATGCCACTACTCTTCATCAATTTTTAGTTTACTAGGTAAGATCATTCGTCTTCCTACAACTAATTAAGGTGTTATAGAATTTAATGTTTCTATGTCAATCCTTAAGCCATGAGACGTGGTTCTTTTGCTTTCAATCGTCATCCTCTTCACACAACAAATTAGTAAGATGATGCTCTTAGGCTATGCAATTGTTATTTAGGATAGATGAGTATTATTGGATGATGGATTTCTATAAATTATGAATATCTTGAACAAGATTATATATATTTCTCCTTTACTCTCTATCAACTCTCTTGTCTTAGATTATAAACTGAGAAATTTCATCATGTAGAGCTTCACCAAAGGGTAAATGGTCCTTCGAACTATTATTTAGCAAAGTCTTAAACTCCCTTGTTCTGCTACCACAAGGATCTGATCTCGAAGCCATGTTTCTTTTTCCATGCACTCACTTTCCTTACGTAGATAGGACTATAATCAGAGTGTAGACCAATAAGGCTTTCATAAAGTAAATATGAAAACTCTTGGTGCCTTCTAGTGTTGACAAGATTAGAGTCAAATCTTTCATGAAGAGTGTCTTTCGTGTAGGTGAAATAAGAATATTTACAACCAATTATTGTGATCCCTGTATAGAGAATCATGTCTTTAAACCTACTAGGTTCATTCAAGTTGAATTTTTTCCTATATTCTCATCTGGGCTAAGAATTGAATTAAATTTTGTTATTTATGATACAATATGTATGCCATGTTTTCTATGGATTCAACATATAATCTTGTTGAGAAATTATTATTTTCTATTTTCAATACTTATTTAAATATTTATTATTGTTGCCATTGTTGCTCAACTTCACATATGAGGTGTCATGGAGTTGACTTTTATTTGTCACTATCTAGAGATGATTTTGATGAATATTGGATGTTGATATCATTGATATATGAGCCTCAGCAGACAATGAAAGTGAATGATAGGCATGATCGTCAGAGATGTAGGATAGTAAAGTAAAGTATATATAGTAAGTACTAAGCATTAATGAATTGATATTTAAGGTGAACCTTTGAATTGGTGGCACCTAACTCTATAGTATGTATCAAGTTCTTTTCAAATTATAGTGAGAGCACTCGGTAGTTAGAGCATTTTTTTCCTTCCATATTGATGTTATATGGAGACATAATTTTGATTTGATTCGTTAAATGTTCTCAAAAAGTTTTATTTCTAACATTAGCATTAGAATTTGATATATGGTGTTTCCTATTTTGATGATTTCATTTTTTTTCATAATGTTTGTTCTGTCCGAGTGTTGAGTAGTGGAAGTGTGACAACCACAACAACAAGTGGATCTCCTCATGCAAACTCCTTTGGTTGGCAGGCCCAAATTAGTGATGATTTCAGGCTGTGTGACATCCTCTGATCTCTTCTCCATCCCTCGTGTTCACTGGCGGCAAGACACAACCATGTACATTGTTGAAAAGTAAGACGCAAGAACCATGAATCTGTAGTAGAAGCATAACTATAGCTCCACAAATGTCATTTTCTAGTACGTCATGGTAAGTTGACAACTTGAACCTTCTAAATCCCATCTCTTCATTTCATGACCTTTTGTAACTCTATTCCTCTTCCCCTCCTTACATTTTTGTGAAAAATAGTGTGTGTGATTCTTCATTCCCTAAACGTGCAATTCATGAGATGTAATCTCTGGCTCACCTGACCTCACCCATGGCTAAAAGTGTTCAAGCTGCCAACCAAAATCCAAACACAACTTGAGAACTTGTGCAAATTCAGGTGGTACAACTGACTATCAGTAAACATAAGACATGGTCCTTGAGCCTATATTTTTTCTTTTCAAAAATATACATGTTACTTCATTTATTTGGAAAATAATAAAATCAACTTGAGGCCAACTTCTCCGCAAGGTTCACAACGTTGGCGGAGAAATACCATAATCTTTTTTAACCTTTATATGCCATGGTATGCAATGGAAATTTGAGTAAACCTGTGGGCATTTTTCATTGTGTGAAATGGTCATGCCCTCGATTTGCAATTCATTCCTATTTTTTTCATTACGTTCCAATTCAAAAAAATTAGTCTTTATTTCTTGGCTTTGAGCACTTAAAATGATTTTTTATTTGAATATTAGGTGTGACAACATTGTCATTATTCTTCTTTAGAGTGATGTCTTAATAGCTGAATTTGTTTAGGGTCATGAACTAGATTTTGAAATGATAATGTTGTATTACATGAAGTCATTTTTATATTGATCTTAGGATTCGAATTCATTAAGACTAGATTTTGAGTAGCTAGTACTTTTTTTCAAAATATTTTTGGCCATTGTAGGATGTTGCTTAGTTTGATATTGTAGGGGTTCTTAAACGAGTAGGTTCAAGTCCTCCAAGTTACCACTTTGCTTGATGTTGGAGGTGAGGATTCCCCTTTTTCATTATTAGGCTCCTGGATGTTATTTCTTGTTGCATGCAAAGAATATGTTAGTGAAGAACTGATTGAAATTGGTTTTAAGTTGAAGAGGGTCATTAAGCTATGCTTTATCTCAATTTGAGTTTACTAGAATAAGATTAGTAGTTTTCCTTCAAAGTTTTGTAGGTGTGATATAATTTATTTTTTATGTCTCAATGCTTAAGAAAAGAGGCGTAACTCTTTTTCTTCCGATCTTCCTCGTCTTTGCACAACAAATTAGTACGATGATGCTCTATGTCTGTGCAATTATTATGCAAGTTAGTAGAGTATTGTTGGCTGATGAATTTCTATAGATTCTGAATATCTTGAAAAATATTATCGTTATTTCTACATCAACTCTCTTGTTCTAGATCATAAGATGAGGCATGACATCCAATAGTTCTTCGTGGTCACTCTAACTATTATTTAGTAAAGTCCTCGTGCTATTGCAAGGATCTGATCTTGAAACTGTGTTTATTTTCCATGTGCTCACTTTTTTTTACTAAGAAAAAACCATCTAGGTAGCTAGATTAAACGACATCTTGTGAATGCTAGATGGATGGGTGGAAAATTAAATAACAAGAGTTTGACAACGCCTCTGAAACAAAAGATTTGTTGTATTCATGGTTGAATGGATGCTATTGTATATCCCAGAAGTCAATGAACTCTGAGTGGTTGTCTATTTTGGGTCATGAGAGTGTGGATTAAAATTGCCATTAGAAAAGATCATAATTAGTACAACAATATTAAGTTTATTTCTGTATGGTCGTTTATTTCACAATAAGTATCTTTTTTTCAACTTCTACTACTAATTTTGTCTATTTGTGCAACACAATTAAAGGAATGATGCCTAAGCTTCCAGTTTTTTTCTTGGTGATGTCTATTCTCTCCTCTTCTATAGTTTCATAAAAAACAACTAGGAGCAAAATATGATTGTTATAATCAATCAAAGCTCATGTGTCATGCACATAGATAAAGAAGACAGCCATTCCCTTTCATTACTCTTGGTTCATTATATTGTTGTACATTAGCTAGTTTCATGAACGCAAAAGGTGTTCTATCCAATTTTTGCTGATTTGTACATCAGTTTATATTCTGTTGTTGCAAAATGAATGGATCGATGTATCTTGTGTCTTATATAACCTGTATATCTCACAAGTAGAGTCTTGAACCCTGGTATATGTGAAGATAAATGACGCACAACATTTTTTGCTCTAGTAGCAAGTGTTTTAAACAAGCTTACAGATCTGTACGTTGGTTAACCAATTCTTATGAACTTTAATTCCGTATTAATAGCTCTTTGATCCTGAATACAAAATAGGATGAATTCGTTCTTGTTATTAATTGAAGCAATATTATTAGTAATCTGTGGTCAATCATATCATTGACACCAAAAGCTTACTATAGCATCCATTTTCCATATTTTTTAGAGTGGGCAAAATGCTTCCCTCTTCCACGTTTTTTAGAGTAGGAAAAAATGCTTCCCATCAAATAAACAACATAAACTGGAGCAAACAGTTGCCCACATTAAGAAGCATGGATATGTAAGTGCCCGCACAAAGAAATGACAATAAAATAATACACAATACAGCGTGGATAAGTGATGCCATTAAAATTTACCACCCTTTTGACTTGTGTGAATATTGTATTTATCCATGCTTTAATGTGTGAAAAAATATTATTTTAAGGGTGGATAAAAGCAAAGATTTTTTGTAACTTGTTAGTGTATGTGTTTGTGTATGTGTATGTGTATGTGCACATATATTTGAGTTTGCTAAAAGTGAAATTATCTAGCTAACAAAACAAATCTTTTCTAGATAGTTGAAAAAATTTACCTAACACTGTTGTTTGTTTCCGCGATAATTTAGCACAACCTGATATATATGGATCACCCGTTGTGTCTCTAGGACATATGCAACTGTAATTTCCTGGAGTATTGACACAGACTGCTCCCATATGACAGGATTGTGGATTTAAGCACTCATCTACATCTGCATGTGAAGAAGTTTTAACCACCTTGGATTAAACAGAAAAAACATATTGAATCTCTCAAAGATAATGTCAGAAGATTTACAGATAACACCAAATCCATGGAATTACCTTGACAACCATCGATGACATATGGATTTCCTTGGTAGCCAGGAGAGCATTGGCAAACATATCCAGGGCCGTTGATGGAGTTGATGCAGTGGCTGCGATTGCTGATGCAAGCGTAACTAGTTAGATTTTTCATTGCTACCTCACACGTCTCTTTGCCTATAAACCAATCAAATATGACTGGAAACTGTCGAGTTTTTGACATGCCCTTCAGATCAGACGCTTGAAAACTGTAATTGCCTTTTTCCACAAAAAAAGAATAGCTGCAGGGATTGAAATTCAACACATCACTGTGGTTATTGCTGCTTAGGATTTGGGTTTCAAAGCCCCGAAGATATTTGGGAATAGAAATCTGGCAACACCCAACACCCAAGCAATCTCCGTCACGGATGTCATCCAAGGATCTGCAGAAGGATGTGCACCCTCCCCTGTATTTGAAGCTTGAAAAATCTCCGATGAACTCTCTATCAGTCAATGATTCAACGTATGCCTGGGTGTCACAACCAATTGCCATGTACAAGTTGTCGGTGTAGGAAAAACTGTAGGCTGTTCGGCCCATACTGAATTTCCATGGTTTGTAATCAGTGTTGTTTCCAGTGGCATCATAGCAATCGAATGATATGTCCAGCCAGAGACGTAACTTAGCACCAGCAGGGCTGATCCTTGTGACTTCAAAATCTCCCCTAAATAGCTTTGGAGGATTGAATGAGGTATTGCATGTTAAAGGGAAGGTCCTGGTATCCGGGTAGAAGCAGGTCGGATCATCATCGCGAAGACCAAAAGGAAACGGAACCTCCTCAGAACCGCACCGCCTTCTACACAACGGTTTAGAAGCCGTAGCGCCAGTTGCCCCTTCAGCTGCCATATGTTTCCCGATGTTTACAATACACAGAAGCAGGGAAAGAGTTCTGAACACACATACCGTCTGTAAGAGCATCTGTGCCTCCCTCTGAGACTGGTCGCTTACTGATGCGCAGTCTTGCCCATGCCTCGGCCTACAACTTTATTTTCTCTTTTTTTCTTCTATGTGGAGCATAATGTTATACTATTTTAAAATATTCGAGGCTAGCAATATTATATTAGGATAAGAGTGCATTATAGCATGCCTAAGGTAGATACATGAGGTAAGAAGACTCTGTCCCAGTCAACTGTGATTGTAGAGTCCGATTGTGACCATCAATGGACAACGAATTCTGATCAACAAGTAAGGACGTCCTACCTACTGTTTACTAATCAATCAATCAACTTGGCCCGGTCTCAGGGGTGGAGTCTAACTTGGTAGGCGAAGACAACCGCCCCTGCTTAAATTGCCAAATAAAATAATTCAATGTAAATATATGCTGCCCAATAAATCTTGAAATCTCAAAAAACAAATTTAATAATTTCTGTCGTGTCACCATCTGTCACCTTTTATAAAGGTCAGCTATATGGAGTGTACGAAAAAATACGTGACTCATCACAAGTCCTTAATGGGTCGCCATTATTTTCTTGGTACATCGGCTGTGGGGATCTTAGAAGGTGATAGGAACGACATATCTACTATATTCTTCTGATTATCAATACTCGTTTCCGTCGTCCAATTTCCTCGTGAAAGTTGGACTCTTCGGCCTCCGTCATCCGTGTTCCTCGTAAAAGAGTGGATGTCCTCGCTCTGTAATTAACTGTCCTTTTCCATCATCTACTTATAACCCTGTTTGTCACCAACAAATTGATTATTGTTTCGTCTGTGGTTTCAGCGTGTATTAGTCGTCGTGTGCGTGTGCGTGTCCGATGATCGAAGAAAGGGATTTCCTACCCGATATATTCTTCATTCACCTAAACCCTACGGAGCCATCCGCCTATGAGTTCCTACCCTATATATTCTTCCTTCACCTAAACCCTGCAGAGCTATCCGAATCTGGATCCAGTACATCAGTCGGTGTGTGCCCATCCACCGACCGAAGACACGCAACTTTGGAACATACAAATGTTGAGTTTGTGCTTCATTAACAGCTGCAGTGACAATTAAACAATTCTCTCTTTTTTGTACTCGCTTAGTTCGATATCCACCGTGAAGGGTGGCAAGGGATCAAGTAGGTTACTGTTGAAAATCATGGCGAGAGAGACGTAAGGAGGAAATGCCACTTACGAAAAGATAGTATGAGCATCAACGTTAATAGCTCACAGAGGTATGTTGACTATGATCTCATGCAGTTTTTATTTACGCATATGTACTGGTTTCTTTAAGCGTGCGGTGTTATTCCCCTTAAACATGATCGTTATTGTATGTGATCTTGTAATACGCGCATTGAGCACATGTTATTTGATGATATTGACAACAATTATCTTTGATCAGAGATTCCCTATGGCGGCAGCAAATACAAGATTATAATATGTTATTTATGTGCCAAAGCTTCATTAAATAGCGGAGTTCCAACCATTAGTTAAAAGGCTCAGAGTTACGATTTGAATGCTGAAGTAATTTGTTGAGAAGCATGTGATTTCGATCCTGCTACGATTCGGCGTGTCACCCTTTAATCTGCTTCTATGATTCATGTTGATGGATGGACTGCTGGCTGCCATCTATATTATGCACCAGTAAGCGGGGACTCTTCCAACACAAATATGTAGCAGTCCCATTGGTTCTATCTCGATTCACTCACCGGCATCGTGGTTGATGTGCCGCATCCTCATTCACAGATTCACGGGTCCAGGAGAAGTGCACATCCCTGTGATTCATCCAGGCGGCTTAGTTCCAGAACAACAAGCTACCAGCATCCAGTGATAGGTAAAATAGCAGAATCGTAATAGATTGTGTGGTTAATAATGACTATATCGTGGCAGGTGGCCTTCTTTCTCTATCGTGGAGGACTATGAATGGACTAACGTCATCGAGTGCAACCGTGAGTCGTAGTACGTCATTTTTACAACGAAAGTAAGTGAATTTTGTAGTAACTCGAATCTGTCTGACTTATTCAATTTTGTGATCGGCATCTGCCTTCTATTTAAAGCCACTCACTGGTTACCTACTAAATGCAAGCCGTAAAAATGCCTCCTCATCATCGACGTGCCTCATGCCCAAGTTTCCTGTCTCTTCATATAATATATGTTTTGTTAGAATATGATGTTTGTCCAACGTAGCATGCATGAAACTGAAGCCGCTTATGCATATTGTGTGATCTGGTATAGGAAGAGAGTTTTCTTGAATAAGAAGAAACCTCTGGCTCAAGGTAAATACCTGAGTTTTTGTGTGGAGCCTTTCTAAGTGTTCTTATTATTTTTTGTTAGAATTGACGGTTAATCTTTTTATTTCAAAACTATTTACCCAATTTGATGTTGCAATTTATAATCGTACCATAGGAATCTAAGTTTTGTCCTACTTATCATACATTAAGTTATAGCCATTTTGTATGACTTCCCCTCATTGCACTGTGGATATAATATATGTCAATACAATACTATACAATACAATACATTTTTTGTTATTTGATTGCGTGCAAGATTAAACATATATATAAAATAAAATTAATCCACGAGACTGCTGCCATGAAATTGAGTAACTAACCATATTGATAACCTTGATACACTAAACGTCTTTAAATTAACCTTCTCTTCAAGGTTTTTTTCAATACATTAGGGCACCTCTTGCATATCATTTACCTAGAAGTAGGTTCTGCAACTTACAATCTTGACCCACCAATGAGTAATGAAGAGATTTACCAAACTTCACCATGGTCCTTTCTCACAGTTATGGTTCTTTGGCCAAGAAAACAAATGGGTGGATTTCTTCCCCTAGCACTATATCTTGACTCTTATTTTGGTTGACATAATTTAAATATTTGTATCACTATGAGCTTCATCTATGATAGAGGCTTCTACAATGTTGTTGTGAGTAAGTTTTTCAACAAACTTCCTCTTATTTTCTTACACAAGTAGGTCATGATTCCCTAAACTACTAAAGGTTATTGGTTCTCCATAGAACATGGTCATTTTTTCATCCCAATAGAACTGTTGCATCAATGGCAAATAATGTGGTCCATAATCTATAATTATGAGTCTCAAGTTACTTTAGTATCTTGTCTCATTTGAAACCCTTGTTGAGAACGTACTCTTTGATTTCCTTGACAATCTAAATACAAGGAACAAAGGTTTTTTATTGCATTTTTAAATCATATATTTTTACTACTGTTACTTTCCTTGATAATTTTCCATCATTAATATGTTCTACACAATTTCCTTATTTCTTTGAGGCATACACTATGATTTTTCATATGTATGACGTTATAATTAGGCATGTTCAAGGAATTATTGAAACAAAAATCTCACCATCAAGAGGAAATAACGGTATATAGTCTCGATCAACTGTAGTAATGCAATTACATTTAAGAAGAGGTAAGGCAAATCAACCAACCAAGTGTGCAAAATTGGGAGTTTAGTCGATCCTTATATCATGTCAAAGACAACTAGAATTCCACAAAAGAAAACAAATAATATACATATCTCATTCTACCACCAAGAAAACAATTAGCAATATCCATCTTCTATATTTATTCAAAATTATAAGATTTTCTATCAAAAAAATTATTATCTATCAAACTGATTCTATTATTTTCACAATGAGGGGTTAACAGAATCTCCCACATACCATATTAAGGGTCTTCTAGTTTCTTTAGAGTCAATAACCTAAAAAAACACTTGTTGGTCAATGAACAATGATGGAAATCATGATGAAAATCAACTTAATGTAGCCATGATTATGTCCAGTCCTTGCTCACCTTCACAACATTAAAATTCAACATAATAAATTCTTATATTTTGTTTATATCTCCAATATCAAATTAGAAATATTGATTTATTTGATATCTTTGGTTAGAAAAAATTCTTAACTTTCTTCCTTTTATGTTGGATCCTCATGAGATAATCACACTATATAGAGAACTTTTTCAAGATTGGCTTTCAATTTATATCATAAAATGTTGATCTATTAAGAAACATCTCATTTTATTTTTTCCTTACCATATATCTAGAAATTTTAGTAAAGAATGTATACTTTGATCTCTGAAGAAATAAATTTTATGATGACAATAAATTAGTGTTTGAATCACGAAGTAAATTGTGTTTGCCGATAATGATTTTAAGTTAACAGGTAACCCATACACAAACATGTAGTATAGGAATCGATTTTGGAATGAATATTTTCATATCTAGGAACATGTTAGTGGAAATAATATTTATACATAGAGATTACAAGAAACAAATACTGGTTGATAATTTGTGTTATCTCTATTATTTAACAAAAATTATATGATTTTTTTGTAAATTATGCAACCCAATTATGTAGATAATTTATTTTTAAATATTTTGAGCTAATATATACATTGTTATTCAACAAAGTACTCAAACACATTTAATAGAAATACAGGTTTGTTTATGTCCAAATGTTATTGAGTACTATACTAAAAACATATCCATGATTCACATTTCATTGCAAGATTTAGTTGCCTCAAAAATTCTTCAAGTTCACATATAAAGCTACCTCAAAACTTCTTCAAGTTCACATATAAAGCTAATTCTAGCAATTTTGCATCAACAAATTCCAACTGATAATACCTATTTCAAATCATAATGTAATGTTGATGTCAAAATAGAAAATGGTAATATTTAAGTGTACTGTTTCAAACAAGTGTGAGCCAAATGATATTCTTTTGGTACTACTAAAAGGACTTGAATGAATGGTAATTATTAAACTCCACACAATACACACAACCAAAAAAAGATCAATATTTAATTATACATGTTTTTATATGAGACAAATGTAATGTGATAACCATATGTGATATATAAATGGTTTGATAGTTAGTTTAAATTATCTTATACCACACAAGTGGTATAGCTTATGAAAAGTATGATGGTTAATAAATAAACTCTTTGTATATTCTATAATTACTTGATGTATCTAATCCATATAATGTGATATGTAACCTCTTCGTTTGTTGTATCATTTCTTGTATTGAATACTATGTGAATGTGGTAACATTTTTATAAAACACTGCCAATGACTACAACATGAAATAGGAGGTTAAGTGCACTTGGTTGAATTGAGGTGTCCGATAACTACTCCAAACTCGGCACCCATTCTTTAACATCCATGTCATGCCATTAAACACAAATGCAATGAGTAAATCCAATTCACCTATTCTAGAAATGTGACATTGCACTGTAAACAATAAAAAACTTAATAATGTTACATATAATTTCAATTGTAAAGCAAATTGATGACTAACTTAATAACTTTTTATTATAAATAATGTTTTTATGTTTGTGTATCCTAATGTGGGACCATTAAAGGGAGAACTTTAGTAAAACAATGCACCTATGAATTTACAAAACAATGTCAACATGTGCATGCAATTCTTATTGAGATAATAAAAAAACACTAGAAGTATATGTTCTTCTCATCAAATAATAAAAACTAAACATAGGACCACAACAAAGATCATCATAGTTCAATCAAATTAATAGTAAATAAATGAAGGTAGCAATTAATCAGCATTTTAAAATTTAAATTGAATGGAAAGTTAATGTGTTTGTCTATGTTTTAGATGAGAAGAAAATAAGGTATTCATTTTCAATCATTTTTTATCAAAATATCAAGATCTCTTTTGGAATTTGAAATTTCATGATAATTCATTCTTGCATATAATAGAATACTTGAACCTTTATAATAATAAATTCGATGTAGATTAATACATGTATATTTAGATCTATCAACACATTAACATGAAAAAAGAATAGTGCACAACTATTATTTATTATACTATTGTTAAAGTGTTTGCATATTTGTGTGAAAGCGAAACAAGGAAGAGTGGTGACTCAAAATCCTAATTAATAAACCATCATTATCTTTTGGAAATTAATAAAATGGTTGAATCTTCTCAACAAATAATAAAGGAGTTTATAGCTAAACATCAACAAGATCTGTGTGGGAATTTATGTTTAGTAAGATTTATTTTGATTATTAGATAAACATATTTTTTTCTAATTTTTAGATAATGTGAATTTTTTTGGAAGTAAATCAAAATACCATATGTTTATCTTTGGTAAAAGAATATAAAAATATATTCATAGAAGCATGGACAAAAGATTTGGCTACCAACCCTCTCTGGATGGCAAAGACCATTGATATTAAAATAGAAGTATTAGATGTAGATGGTGGTAACATAAGACTCGTAGTGGTTATTTATTAAAGGTGAAAAAGAAATCACATAATTAACCAACATTACAAAGGATTAGGAAAATTATTCTACTTAAGAAGGTAAGAGACCAATATCCATGGATATAACTTACAATGCGTATGAAAAACAATATGAAATGAATGACTTTTTCAAACATGCACATGCAAAGCACATGAAAGTACTAGTACCAATTTATAAGAAAAGTGGATTAAACATGAACTTTGTGTTTAATTAAATGTATCTCTTAAACATTGTTATCCAAAAAAAAAAGATAAGATGGATAATATATGTTTTAGTGGGGGGGTTGCATTCACTTAGCCTTAGGCCTGCAAATATGTTGTTCCTGGGTGCCCTAGAAATGTCATGTTGTATATGTTACTCAAGAACCTATCCCTTAAAAAATTAATGATTTATATACAAAAAGAACTATGGCCAGTAGGTGATCCTTATGTAATATTACCACAACTAAGAACATGATTTTTCACATCTTAATCCATTATTCTCTATGAAGATACAATGTTATCATCTTTTATTGGTTGTTGTTAGAATTATTTTTATTATTTAGTTTATTTTTTTACATGGGTCTTCTTGTTTTGGCCCATTATATTTAAATTTGTGTTCCTTGTATTTACTTTTTTCTTCTAAATCAGAGAGGAGGATGTCTTCTATCAATAAAAAATAATCCCAACAGTCTCTACCATGTTATCTGTCGCATGCTATCAGAGCATTGATCCTAACCTAAGGACAAAAAAAGGAAACTCCGCATGTAGCTGGTTGCAGACTATTTTTGACTTAGCTAGACTCCCGATAGATTTCATCCTAGCATCCATGGTTGTCTCATTTCTCCTTCATTTATCTTAAAAATCTAATATTTTTATCGTTTCTCTCCATCCTAGCCATCAACTAGGTTTATCTATCCTATTCAGGTCTTATTTATCGAGTCATCACATCACGACATCCTCCTTGCCTTAGCATGTGTGAAATAAATCTCGCACAACCTGCAACCTCCTTTTAGTTTAAGGTTTTATTTTCTCATTTCAGTTTTCAATTATAACATCGGTCAATTTTTTCCTTTTGGTCAAGTTTGCTTTGTAACATCATTATTTACCCAGTTATTAAAAAATCTCCTACAAACAATAATGAGTTATCATTACATTGATCAACTTCCTTTCAAATCTTCTTCTTTCTGATTTTTTTTTCCATCTCTAAGTGAAGATTTTTTTGACCAACTCAAAGGGGTTGGTGAGATGGAGAAAAAAAATATAGAACGGAAAGATGAAACTGAAGTTCATGGCTTGGAATGAATTAAAATGGTATGGAGAAAAAAAAAGGAAACATATTGAATTGAAGAATAAAAGGAAACAATAAAAAAGGAAAATGGGAACATGCTATTATTTCCGAAACCTTCTCTTTAACAATTTTCCACCCCTACCATCCCTCTTGTGCACATCTCATTCCATGTGCAAGGGGCATTATCTCTTTTCTACATCAAATACTCAATCATTTTGTAATTGGTGTATGGGGGGATAGAGGAGAGAGAAAATGTATAAAGAGAGAATATGAGGAGATAGAATTAAAAGAGAAAATTGTATAAGTCTAGGCTATTTAGATATCAATGAAATTTCTTATTATTCAACATATATGTCTTTTTGGCACTTCTTTCCCACTCAGTGTCATGGTTTTAATGTGTCATTGATGTATCTTTGTGAATGACATTGTGCGTATTTGTGTTTCTAGAGTATCATTAGCGTATCTCTTTTTGAAACATTGGGATTCATGTTCCTACCCCTATATTCTTGTACGTTCACTATCTATGATTAATTATAGTCATATACCACTTTCATTTGATAAAGGATCTCAATTACAACATTAACATTAAGCTTTTTGTGTTCGTACCACATTACGTACGTCCGGACAGAGCTTGGTGTTCTTATTCCAGACTCTTTGTCCCCCTAGTTTTAATGATATTTTGGTTGATAATTCTTGCTAGATTATCATGTGAAAGATGGTTGCTTATTCACATCAGACTCCTCAGAAGACCGTTAGTTTTTAGCCTACAAATTATGTATCTTCAAGGCTGATGTTTCATCCATATCTTGTCTTCACCGATCTACTTTTGTTACTTCTTCTTCAAGTTGCATCTACTGACAAGACCCTTCTGTTATTCTACTTGGTTTCCTCCTTAATAATTTCTTTCATTCCAATCAAGCCCCTAAGGTTCATGTATGAGAACTTTTATGGTTGGCAATAGTATCACGTCTAGTTTGTGTTCGTGTCACATTACGCATGTGTGTGGCCTTTTGTGATTATTCTAGTTGGCTACACTTCTCAGACGGTTTGAATATACCTCTATTGCTATATCAAAATTGTGTTGTGATGTTTGTGTAACGTTACGTAAGTTGAATGTGCTGATTGTGCACTTATACCACTCACTCATTCCTCTCCAATGAAATTAGTGTAGTCAGGTACTTTTGATCGTATGGTCCAATTTGATTGTGACAAGTTTTCCGTATGGCATTTTGATTCCATTTATGAGATATCCCTCATCCCAGATGCACTAAAAAAGACCTTATTCAAATCTCAATGTTTTCAACCTACAAAACACATCTCAAATAGTGGCGTCGCAAAATTAGTTTTGGAGAGTCATGATTAAGGGGGATGAAAATCTTGTATGGGGAGTGACTTATTTATTTTAAATCTGTCGTCCAACCTGGGAATGTATTTCGCCCATACTCCAAGTTCAGTGGGGTGATAGAATTATTATTATTTAGTTTATTATGTCATATGCGCCTACTTGTCTTGACCCATTAGGTTTATGTTAACTTCTCTTGTACTTGACTTCATTCTTATTTTCCATAGTGGTATTTTCTAGCATATTGATATGAAAGAAACAAAATAATTTATGATAACTCTCTTATCAATGCAAACCAGTTGGGGATATCTCTCTTATGTGTTCTTCTTACACTCTAAATCGTAGGTGATGTTGCCTTAGCTTATAGTTGACAAAGTCCCTAGATCCTTTAGGGCTTTCACAATCTCGGGGATAAGGACAACATAGTTGCCAAATGAGCCATCTAAATTAGTAGTTTCTATTGAGTTCCTTTTAGAGGTCTCTGAAGAAAGAGACATGAGATCAACGAGATGAGGGTTATAGGCCACTTGGGGTGGTGGTGTGTTGTTATTGTTTCTCTATGTAGGTGATTTTAGTGGCTTACAATTTTTGTTTTATTTTGTGAGTTGTTTAATATGAACTCACCTCCCTTAATGACAAATCATTTTATGTCATTCTTATTTGTGGCTATTACCATTAGGAACCATGTCATGAGTAGGTGATCATGAAATCTTTATACCTTTGGAATCTACTCCACTTGGTATTATATAGTTTTCACCGTGTGAATAAAGTGCTCATTTTATGCAACTAATGAATGATTATAATAAATAATACTAAGATGTATATTTTTGATACCACTGAAATAGTATTTTATATTTTTAAGGTTGCATTATTATCTTGTTAGTGTATTAAGAAGACGTGATTGACTGATTGTGTAATCAAATTTACAAAATGCTAAAAATTGGTTTTTAAAGAGTTTGTCATCACAATTTTTTAGAAAATAAATGGTGTACCATATGCTCATCTTTTCCATTTTCATTATTAACTTATTTCTAAATGAACCATTGCAGATGAAAAATATATTCACTTTTTGTCAAGTAACCTGGTTGAGTTTGGAAGCTATTCCAATATTATTGAAACAATATTTTAAATCTAATGTAGAAATGTTAGGCCAATCTATAAGTGATGAAGGTGTATACAAAGAAGATGTGTGTATGATTTTTTTACCAGTTTAGGACAAAAAAAATAAAATATTTATGCTTCCTTTTTCTATGTATGTTTGAGTACACTAGCAAGAAGTTTATCAAAACACATAAGTTAAATGTATAACTCAATGTTAAGCCTTATACGCAAGGACAATTAGTCAATACAAACTGAGTAGTTTATCAACCAAATGATACACATCCATACTCTTATTTTAAAGTAAATTTTAAATCCCATTTTCATGAGAATATAGGTATGCATTTTTGTGATGCTAGGATAGGTTTAGTTTGGTTTAGAATTAGGTTAGGTATGAGATTGTTAGTTATATTACTTTTGAAAATCTTGTTTGGGTTGTTGTAGGAATTTAATAGGTTGTTTTATGTATCATATTGGGTAATGGTGGGTATGATATATGTAAGGTCAACTTGAGGTTAAGACTTTCGAATTAAGGGTATATACAAATGGTTAGTTTAATTTTGTATATATTAGTGGTTTACAATAAGTGTGTAATGAACCCTTCGCCCTATTATCCCCAATGAAGGAGGACTGAGAGGGAAAGGGACATCATGATAAATCCATGATCTCCATTTAAAAAATAAACAATAACAATTCAAAAAAATATTATATACAAAAGTGTTTATAACAATATGAATATAATCTCCTCATGGGAGTTACATGATATGATCATGTTAACTAAACCTAAATAGCAAATAAACCAAATATCTAGATCCTCTAGTAATCTTTAATGTCGTTTCCTATGGTGCCAATTTCTAGGTATCCATGTCTTCATATAATATGCAGGTTAGCCTAAAATGCCAACAAATGAAATGGATAAGTAAATTGCTCTACTATATATGTGGTGAAACCACAATGTGTTCATATAGGTGCAACAATGTAGACAAACATATCAACAATTATTATTAGATAATCAAACTTGCATTTTCTGTATGACTTTCCAACCCACAATTGTCTAATATGAACATGTACATTTATCCCTTGCTCCATCATTAGATTTTTGAAGGAAAAGTCCAACATTGAACTCACGGAGACTATCCATCATTGGATTATGTCACATGTACATCTACATGCTAGTCACTTCCTCAATGACTCATCCTCAGTCTCAGGGAGTGTTTGCCTCCTTCAACTACCCCTTTAGATATATACAAAATTGGGTTAAGAACAATTATTCTTATATATAGTGGTACTCATAGGGCCTTGTAATCTTGTAAGAATTTAATAAATGAGCAAGAATAAATTGTAGTACACATGAAAGTTTGTAAGTAAGACATATATTCTATGTAACCACGCACCTTTCTTCAGATTTACTTGGATCTAAGAAAACTAGGAGAAATCAATTAACCAAGTCATTAGCATGTCAGTAAAGGTTACCAACCAAATATTACGTTCATGTTGTCAAAAGGATACTAGGGTCTGACTTGGACCTTAGGTTATGGTTATGGGTTGGATTAGCATTTCATTCGGTTTGGATCCCCTTAGGTCACAGTAGGGTTTCATTAGATTTGAGATTTCCTAATCCTAATTGTTACAAATATATACTTTATGACATAAGAACCCCTACTTTGACATCATGTGAACCAACCCTAACTTCACATATTATATCTATTTGTATCTTTTCTTCAACTTTGATCAAACATCTTTCACTAAGACCAACTAATAAAAAAATGAATTCCCAATTTCACAAATTTAGGGTTTGTATGCATTAATACCACCAAAGTTTGCATTAATATATAATTTTTGAGTAAATGAAAAAATTAGACAATGAAACCAATTTTATTGTAATATACATATCTTTATGACCAATTTCATGTATGTATATATATATATATTCAATATCATCAGAGTTACCCTCAATTTTCTATAATTTTTATAAGATCAGCTATTTCTTAGCAAATCGGAGACTTCCACATTAGTTGGATATAAAAACATATGTACGTGATAAATATCGATTTAAAACCCTTGGAAAAGAAACATATGCCTATTATACTATGGCATTGATGTCCCACTGATTGTCCCTCAGAGCGTGCTCCAAAAGTGGAGGCACGATCCCAAAGGTAAATCACACTTTTAAATTTATAGCCTAAAACCTTCAAGGACCCCCACACCATTATTATAGGGTTGAAGTAAATATACGGGATCAAACATAGGGATGTGGGTGCATTTAGGATGCTTAAGATCTCACTCTTAAGTCACTTAAGCCAATCCAGTAGTTGATAAAAGTACGAAACTAGAACTAGTCCAGCAAAATGTCTCAAATCAAAACAAAATAAAGTACATAAAATAAAATAGAGTCTATTAGATTATACTAATCGGGAGAAGGAGTTTCTGGTTATGTAACCACAAATTGGGCCATCTATGCACCAGTTCTGGGGTGTAGACAACACACCCTATCTAATGAATCCATATTCATCATGATTTCCAGTCGCCTTTTGGGCAAATTTGATTCAATACTTTTGATTTCATCTCCTAAAATCTCACAAAATGCAAGATTTCTTAACTGATTAAATTATTAATAATATTAACTAGATTTATATTGATTTTGTGCAGGTCTTGATGAGGTTCAACCATCATATGGAATTCACTCAAGATCCTCTCAACTTTTGTCTTGACCAATCGGTCTTGACCAAATGGTTTTCCCTAACGGTTTACCCATACGGTTTGGACCTCTCGGTCTTAGCCATTCACCCACACGGTCCCCCTTCCATCGTTCCCCCTTATACGATCTCAAAACCACATGAGGCCAAACGTTCTCAAGACTGTTTGAAGCCATACGGTCTCGAGATCTCATGAGTTCCACCTAACCAAGACCGTTTGAAACCCATCGGTCTTCAAGACCATTTGCATCGCCAAACCGTTCAGACTGCAAGACCATTTGCAGTAGATCTCGTTTGGACAATGAAACCGTTTGGACAACGAAACCGTTTGGACAACGAGACCGTTTGGACAATGAAGACCAGTTAAAGCCAAGATCATTTGGACTCAAGATCGTGTGGATCTGATCGGTCCCCAAAACTATTTGGATGACAGAGCACTCAAGATCGGTTGAACCCAAGACCGTATTGAAGTAAAGACTGTTCAGACACAAAGACTGATCAGAAGTCCAAGATCGTTTGGCCAACAAATACTCTCAAGACCGATAGGCCAGTCACCCACAAGACCATTCAGGCACCAAGACCGATCAATGAAGTGAAGACTGTTTGATCAGTGAGACCATACAAGCTGCATCGGTCTATAAGACTGTTTGGCTAGCTACCGCCGAAGACCGTTTGAAGCCAGCACAAGTGAAGACCAGTTGGCACCTATCGATTTCACCAAACCATTTGGAGACAAAGTTCTAGGATCGTATTAGCAGCTCCTTCCCAAGACTGTTTGGTCATTTGATCGGTCTGCAAGACCATATGAAGATAGAACCCCAAACCATTTGGATTAAAGAACAAGACCGTATGATCATATATCCAAGACCGTTTGGACTTAACAACTCAAAGACTGTTTGGTCAGTATTAATACAAGACTGTTTCGATTCAACTCCAAACCATTAGAAGACTTAAACCATTTGAGAGGGTTTCACATAAAAAATGTGAAGACCCCATTCAAGCCTATAAATAGGACCAGCAGGGTCCTCATTTGGGCATCGATCCCAGGACACCGACAAGTTGCTTGAGAAAAGGATCAGTCTCCCTTCCACACCGCCACCACTCCACCATTTTCACGCCATTGTCACGCCGCCCCCACCTCCTCTTACTGGGAGCAAGGAGGTCGAGAAGAGAAAGAAGGTGGAGAAGAAGGTCTTCCCGGTCTGCCTTGGTGGTTCTTCCTCCTCGTTCAGATCTACCCCAATACGACGTAGAAGACCGCATCATCTTCACCGAGCTACGACTACCTTCTGCATCATTCTCATGGAGGAATCTTCCTTATCTCTTATTCTTCTTGTTTCTCGCACCATGAGCGAGTAGTCCCTTTTCACTGGGGTCCGGGGACTAGCCCCGCTGCCCATGCTTTCATGTCTTTACATTTAACGTTCCAAGGCATTGTACATAACTCTTCATTTCATTGTTAATCGATAATGCTTGTACATTGATTACCTGCTTGCTTTTATCTTGTTCTTCCCTATGTTGCGTGAACTTCAATTTGTAGGGTAGGATGTCTATTAACAAGGTTGAATCCCAAACTAGAAATAGAATGGGATTCCTTGGAGTCGTAAGTATATGATCCATGAGGGGAAGAACCATATAGCCTACGGTGACGCTTCTGTGTGCCTACCAACAAGGGGGCCCACAACTACAGTTGGATATCTGTATCTTCTTTGTTAATCATCGATGTTTGCTTGCCGACTAATCGCCTACCTGCTTGTTGGTTAGCACAGTTGACTCCTTGATGAGAACTTCTGATAGGGTTCCTTGAGGTCACAAGTGTATGATTCGTGAGGAGACGAGCCATCTAGCCTACGGTGACACTTCTGTGTGCCTACCCACAAGGGGGGCCTGCAACTTCAGTTGGATGTTGTATCTTCAGAGCCGTAAGTGAGTGATCCGAAGGGTGAGGAGAAATTAGATGCCTAAGGTGAGTCTTACGTGAGCCTATCCTTGCAGAGGGTTCACAACAGGTCCATTTGGATAGTTCGATTCTTGCCTGGATGTTATGTGTTTGGATGTGCAGTGGTGGTGAAACCCGGTACCATCCCAGTGATTCCATATCATTAATCTACATTCAACATCAATTCTGCTCTTTTACTTTCTTGCAATTAGCTAAATCAAACACAAACCAATTGATCGTTCTAAATACTAGTCTTACTTGATCTGGATTCGACTGATAAATATTCTTAAAAATATTGTCCTTTGGGATTTGATCCTTAACTATACTACGATAAGACCCATCTGCTCGCAGGTGGTATTATTGCATGAGGTTTTGGTAAAAGCTCGGGGATTTCAACCCCGAGTGAGTTTGTTAGTGTGATAATAGTCCACATCAAATTCTGGTGCCATTTCCAGGGACAACGAAATCATTCAATCAAATCTAGTTCTTTTAAGTCTAATCTATGATTTTGTTTTTCTTTTGATACAATCGATCATCTAATTGAATTTCACTCCACTCCATCAATCTTACTTCAGATCTTTTCATTTTAGGTACCCCCAAGACTGGTGTATGCACCGTTTGAATAGTCCCGGACTCACTGCCAACTTTGATCTTGAGATAGACAGGACTTTTCATTGTCAAAATAGAGAAAATCAAGCAAGGATGGCTCAAGAGGAGGAAATAGACCGAAGGGTTGCTCAATCCATTAATGCACAGAGAGAAAGGCTCATGCAAGAAGCCAGAACCACAGTTCAAGAAGAAATCCTAGAAGCAAAAGCAGCAGCGCAAGTAGAAAAACTACAAAAGGATCTTAGGGAGTTTTCAATCCCTAAAGCTGCTGATGTTCATCACCCAGTCCAACCTCCTCCCATCCATGCTCCAAATTTTGAGATACGAGCACACTGGATCACCCTACCTCAAAATAACCCATTCTATGGTAAACAAGGAGAAGATAGTCAAGAACATCTTCTGAGATTCATCAATCTATGTGCTATGACAAAGAAAAATGGAGTGTATGATGATGCTATTTGGCTCTGACTCTTCAAGTATTCACTTGTTGATAGAGCCATAGGTTGGTACAACTCCCTGCAATGTGAACCCATCACTACCTGGGAACAAATTCAAAATGTTTTTCTAGAAAAATTCTACCCTCCTTCTCTCACTTATGAAATAAGGGGATGAATAACAATGTTCACTCAAGCCCCTGGAGAAACCCTTGCTGAAGCATGGGAAAGATATAAAGATCTTCTACACAAGTGTCCACACCATGGAATCCCCAAGAATCAACTCATCGAGATATTCTATAGAGGTGTGGATGAAGATATCAAGAGATTCTTGGATTCCTCATCTGGAGAGAACTTCATGCATCAAAGTTATGACAGCGCATGGAGGGTTGTTACCCTTGGAGCTGAAAATCAAGCTAATTGGGGAAGATTTGTAGGTAAAGGAGTGTTGAAGGTAGCTATGGCTAAAGCTAATCTAGAATACAAATCTATCGTTGAAACCCTCAAACTCTTAGTTTCCAAGAAAGATCATATAGAATCATCCCTTGCTGCATTCATAAGAGGACGTTCACCCCCTCAACAACAAGAACAGATCAAGTCAGCTTCATTCTTCTGTGAAGCATGCAAAAATACTGATCATTCCACTTTAGTATTCAATGTTCTCTACGATGTTGTTCTTAGCAACACATGTGGATAAGGAGATAATGGTCAAATGGAAAATCTTAATGCCGTCAACACCATTCCTGGTCAAGGATACTATAATCCGAATAAGAATAGGAACCATCCAGGTTTTCAATGTGGAAACCCTTCAGGAGTGAAAAACTCACGGCAACTTGGTTCGACTAACCAACAAAGAGGCCCACCAAGATTTCAGTATAATCAACAATAAAACTTTGGAAGTCAAGGGAACTTGAGGGGGAACTTTCAGAATAGGAACTTCAACAATTATCAGAACAATTATCCATTTCAGAATCCCAACCAAGTTTCTTACCAAAGACAACAACAAGGGCAAAAAGCTAGCCCCATATCCCCTAATGACAAGCTATAGACCATTGAAACTATGTTACAATCACAACAAACATTGATAGCTAGCCAGCAAACTATGATAGCTAACCAGCAAGCCCATCAGAAAGATATTGAATCTCAACTTGCTCAACTTGTAGCTAGCATGAAGCCACCTACTGGAGCCTTTGTCGGCCAACTAGAAAATAATCCTAAGAATCTTGAACAACTAAAGGTTGTCACCACCAGGTCTGGAAAAGACTATTCTGATCCTCCAGTAAAGACACTGGTGGTTATCACAGACGAGGATGAACCTGTGATTGTCTAAGACTCAACAACACCCGAGTCTCAACCAAAAGAACCAGTGATTACTGACAAGACAGCTGAGCAAGGATCTAAAAAAACTGAAACACCAAAGCCAAAGGTACTAGTATACAAGCCTCGTCCACCTTTCCCAACTCGTTTGAAGCAAACCAAGCTCGATACTCGTTTCAATAAATTCAAGGAAGCCATGAAAAAGCTTCATGCTGATATACCCTTCCTGGATGCACTGGCTGAGATACCAGCCTGGACAAAGTATTTGAAGTCACTTTTGACAAGGAAATACATAACTGAAGAGCATAAGACAGTCAAGTTGGTGACGACTACTTCAGATATCATCCTGAGTAAGATGCCCAAGAAGGAAAAAGATCTAGGATCTTTTGGGATTTCTTGCCATATCAGTGATTCTTCCTATAAAAAAGGATTGGTCAATCTTGGTGGTAGAATTTCCATCATACCACTTAGCCTTTGCAAGAGGCTAGGGTTTGCTGAACTTCTCCTGACTGGCATGACCATACAACTTGCAGATAACACTGTGACTCTACCTTTAGGAATCATTGAGGATGTCCCTGTCAAGGTAGGAAAAGATTCCTATGCTCCGTGTGATTTTGTCATCATGGACATAAAGGAAGACACTAGATACCCTCTCATATTGGGACGTCCATTCCTTGACACTACAAGAGCTCTGATTGACGTTGAAGCAGGAACTTTGCTGCTCAGATTAGGTAAAGAAACTCTCGAATTCAAGGTTTTTGAAAGCATGCGAAAACCAAGCATGCAAGAGGAAGCCTACTTGATTTATTGTGTAGAGAAGATGTCACTCCTCATGCAAGAGGATTATGAACAAGAAGATCCTTTAGGGATGATCCTTGCTAATCCAAATGCAGAAAGTTCAGATGACGAACAAGTGAAAAGTTGTGTTTTCCACCTTGATACTGATCCTGAAGCCAAGATTGAGGAACTAAAAGCAGTGGAGGTTATTGAAGAAGCATGTGAATAGCCACAAGCTCCTGAAATGAAGCCCCTACCCAAAGGATTGAAGTATGCATTTCTAGATTATCTGAAAGTATGCCTAGTCATCATAAACTCAGATCTAACGACTGTACAAGAAGATAAATTTTTGAAGGAATTGAAGGAAAGAAGTAAAGAAATCAGCTACAAGATGTGTGACCTCACTGGAGTTAGTCAAGCACTGTGCATGCACAAAATCCCCATGATGGAAGGTCACTAGCCAACTATTGAACATCAACGGAAATTGTATACAAATATGAAGGAAGTAATCCATCGTGAAGTCATCAAACTGCTCATTGCTGGAATAATCTATCCGATATCAGACTCGCCATGGGTAAGTCCTATGCATGTGGTCCCAAAGAAAGGTGGAACAACTGTGATACAAAATGAAAACGATGAACTCATCCCCACTCGAACAGTCACAGGGTGGAGGATGTGTATTGATTATAGGAAGTTAAGCAAGGAAACTTGTAAGGATCATTTCGCAATCCCTTTTCTTGATCATTTCTTAGAACGGTTGGCTCACCAATAATATTTCTGTTATCTCGATGGTTACTCTAGATTCTATCAAATTCCTATACACCCAGATGATAAGGAAAAAACGACCTTTACTTGCCCTTTTGGGACATATGATTTTGGAAGGATGTTGTTCAGTCTCTGCAATGCGCCTGCAACCTTCCAACGTTGCATGTCGGCCATATTTTCTGGTCTCACCGAAACTATCATGGAAGTTTTTATGGATGATTTTTATGTATATGGTGATTCATATGACTCGTGCCTCAAACACCTCTCCATTGTCCTCAAATGGTGTGAAGAAGAACATCTTGTGTTGAATTGGGAGAAGTGTCACTTTATGGTAAAAGAAGGCATTGTTCTTGGCCATAGGGTCAGTAATCGAGGAATTAAAGTAGACAAGGCCAAGATTGAAGTAATTTCCAAGCTCTCTATCCCAACAAATGTTAAGGAGATTCACACATTCATAGGTCATGCGGGCTTTTATAGATGGTTTATAAAGGATTTCTCAAAGATAACCAAGTCGATGATAAATTTTCTATTAAAGGATGCCGAGTTCAATTTAGACGAAGAATGTGTTAAAAGTTTCAACCATCTAAAGCATGCTCTCACAACAACGCCCATCATCAGAGCCCCTGATTGAGATCACCCTTTTGAAATTATGTGTGATGCTAGTGATTACATTGTGGGTGTTGTTCTAGGGAAGTGTATAGAGAAGAAACATTACATGATCTACTATGAATCAAAAACCCTCGATGAAGCTTAGAGGAATTATGCAACTATCGAGAAAGAACTTCTTGCAGTCATGTATGCCTTTGACAAATTCAGATCCTACCTCATAGGTTCAAAAGTCATTGTCTACACAGATCATGCAGCTATCCATTACCTCCTAGCGAAGAAAGATGCAAAACCCTGGTTGATAAGATGGATTCTCCTGCTATAAGAATTTGATCTGGAGATAAAAGATAAAAAGGGTACAGAGAATGTTGTGGCAGACCACCTCAGTCGTATCTATAATTTGGATACTGAGAGGATCCCGATTAATGATTCTTTTCTAGATGACCAATTTATGAAAATTTCAGAAGCTACACCTTGGTACTCAGACTATGTAAATTACCTCACTGCTGGTATCATCTATCCTGAATGCACCAAAAATGAATTGAAGAAATTCATGCATGATGTGAAACAATAGCACTGGGATGAGACATACCTCTTCAAGCTCTATGCTAATGGACTTTACACACGTTGTATCACTGAGGAAGAAGCCAAACTCATTTTAGAACAATGCCACTCTGGCCCAGTCGGAGGCCATATGAGTTCTAAGAAAATTTCCTTGAAGGTTTTGCAATGTGGCTTCTTTTGGCCAACCATATCTAAAGACTCCTATAACTTTGTTCTATCATGTGACAAATGTCAAAGAACAAGTAACATAACAAAGAAAGATGAGATGCCACTGAAGTTGTGGCAAGAAGTCGAGATATTTGATGTTTGGGGTGTGGACTACATGGGTCCATTCCGATCTTCTCATGGATTTTCCTACATCCTAGTGGTGGTGGATTACATCTCAAAATGGATTGAAGCCATACCTACCATCACTAGTGATTCCAAACCTATCATCAAAATGTTCAATGATATCATTTTTCCCTGATTCGGAGTCCCATGCACTGTGATATCTGACGGAGGTTCTCATTTCCTGGAAAGAAGCTTTGAAGCATTTCTAAGGAAATATGGTGTAACTCACAAGGTAGCCTCACCCAACCACCCACAAACAAGTGGACAGGTAGAGGTTTATAACCGTCAACTCAAGGCTATTTTAGAAAAGACTGTAGGCTGCAATCGAAAGGATTGGTCAGTAAATATTAATGATGCCTTGTGGGCCTGCCGAACTACTTTTAAAACTCCCCTCGAGACTACACCATTTCAATTGATCTATGGAAAGTCTTGCCACCTGCCTGTAGAACTGGAACACAAAGCATGGTGAGTAATAAAATAGCTGAATTTTGACATGAAGAAAGCGGGAGAAGCTAGGATTCTACAACTCCAGGAGCTAGAAGAACTTCGAATGACAGTTTATGATAATGAACGAATCTATAAAGAACGCACGAAACTTTGGCACGATGGTCATCTGAAAAGAGAAGACATACAAGTGGGAGACCAAGTTCTGCTGATCAACTCAAAACTGAGGTTATTCCCCAGGAAACCCCGTTCTCGTTGGACTGGACCATACATTGTTAAGAGCATCTACTCGCACAATGCTTTCATTTTATGATGTGAAAAGTCAGGAGATATTGTGGCTAATGGCCAACGTTTGAAAAGATATTTCACCTCACCCGACACAGGCATCAATGCATCGCTGGATTTCTTCAAACAAGATTACATCCACCGTAAAAGTTGAAGGAATAAAGTCGAGCCATCGACGTAAAATAAAGGCGCTTGTCAGGAGGCAACCCGATCAATAAATTCATATTTAGTTTCAATTTTGAATTAATTTTTTTTTTTTACTTTTTAGATAATTTTGAACCAAATAAAAATCACAACACGAGATGCTATCTTGAGTTCTGATTGTTCTATATTTTTGAGATTTTCAGATGGAGGATGCACGCTGATTGGAATGCAACCACATTTGATGGTCCAGACGGCATGAATTTTCCCCTCCATCTCAGGTTTAGAGTTTGCTCAGGATGAGCAAATTTTTAAGTTTGGGGTGGAGGGTGGGTGGTATGTATCTTACTTTCCACCTTCACCCATCTAATTTAGACTTGATATTTCATCATTACATTTTTGACCAAAATTTTCAATTTTTTCAAAAGAAATTGAACAGATACTGGATGAAGTTTTGACACTTTTCATTTCAATCATTATGCATTTTTAATCATTATACCCTCCTTATTCGAAGCAGATCCTCAAAAGGACCTTCTTCTGAAAACTAGCCTTTTGACTGAAATCATCTTATGATGCTTATGAATCCTAACATCATGATCTTTATGCAAAAATGGCAAGTGTCTGTCGAACCGATAGGGATCAAACACGTCGTGCTTCCTAACTAACTAGTGGAACAATAACATGGAGCCCCCACCGGATCCTCATCAAGTCATTATTTGAGCAGAGTACAATAAAGAGAATGACCTGATGCATTGAATTGTAAATCAAGTTGCATTCTGATGTGAACTCTCTTCTACACTTCTTCTATCCTCTTTGTACCCCTCCATCCATAAAAAAAATCCAAAAGTATGCCAAACCATAACTTAGGGGTGGCACACCACTTCCCTCTATATCTGCTTCTTCCATACCCCTCACAAATCAATAGGGGTGTACCACCAAGAAAAGATGCCAAAGCCCACACAAAAAATGCAATCTCGAGTCGAATAGAGGAGAGATTAGCACAAAAAAAATACAATAAATGAAATTGCAAATAATATAATAAAAATCTCGATTCGAATAGAGGAGAGATTTATTTCTTCCTTCCTTACCACCCTTCACTCCCTTTTCTACCTAACATCACAATAATTGCCTCCACTACCGTGAAATACACTAGTGTCAGATCAGATGCACACTTCTTGTTCTGTGGGTATCTATGGACTCTTACAAAACTCTTTGACATGCTTGTTGTTGGAAAAAGTGATATTGGAAAACAAACTTAGGAACGAAGATATGATAAGATGTGTTTAATGGTCTCGGGAAGTTGAGATGCTTAGTCATACTAAGTAGAAAGAAAACAATCGTGATGTGAAAAGGAGGCAATCACATGATTTGACAATATTCATTTGGCGACTGTTTCAGATTTTGTGTTACTCAAGGATGAGCAACGTTTAAGTTTGGGGTATTCTAATGAATCCATATTCATCATGATTTCCAATCGCCTTTTTGGGACAAATTCGATTCAATACTTTCGATTTCATCTCCAAAAATCTCAAAAAATGCAAGATTTCTTAACTGATTCAATTATTAAGAATCTTAACTAGATTTATATTGATTTTGTGCAGTTCTTGATGAGGTTCAACCATCATATGGAATTCACTCAAGATCCTCTAAACTTTGGTCTTGACCAACCGGTCTTGACCAAACGGTTTGCCCTAACAGTCTACCCATACGGTTTCGACCTCTCGACCTTAGCCATTCACCCATACGGTCCCCCTTCCATCATTCCCCCTTATACGGTCTCAAAACCGCATGAGGCCAAACGTTCTCAAGACCGTTTGAAGCCATACGTTCTCGAGATCGTATGAGTGCTGCCTACCCAAGACCGTTTGAAACCCATCGGTCTTTGAGACAGTTTGCATCGCCAAACTGTTCAGACTACAAGACCGTTTGGAGTAGAGACCGTTTGGACAACAAAACCGTTTGGACAACAAAACCGTTTAGACAACGAGACTATTTGGACAATGAAGACCAGTTGAAGCCAAGACCATTTGGATTAAAGACCGTGTGGATCTGATCGGTCCCAAAAACCGTTTGGACGATAGAGAACTCAAGATCGGTTGAACCCAAGACCATATGGAAGTAAAGACTGTTCAGACACAAAGACCAATCAGAAGTCCATGACCGTTTGGCCAACGGATACTCTCAAGACTGATAGGCCAGTCACCCGCAAGACCATTTGGGCACCAAGACCGATCGATGAAGCGAAGACCGTTTGATCAGTGAGACTGTTCAAGCCCCATCGGTCTGCAAGACCATTTGGCTAGCTATCTTCCGAAGACCATTTGAAGCCAGTGCAAGGGAAGACCGGTTGGCGCCTATCGGTTTCACTAACCCAATTGAAGACAAAGTTTTAGGACCGTATGGGCAGTTCCTTCCCAAGACGGTTTGGTCATTTGATCGGTCTGCAAGACCATTTGAAGATAGAACCCCAAACCATTTGGATAAAAGAACATGACTGTATGATCATATATCCAAGACCGTTTGGACTTAACAACTCAAAGGCCGTTTGGGTAGTATTAATACAAGACTGTTTGGATTCAACTCCAAACCGTTAGAAGACTTAAACCGTTTGAGAGAGTTTCACAGCAAAAACGTGAGGACCCCATTCAAGCCTAGAAATAGGACCAGTAGGGTCCTCATTTGGGCATCAATCCTAGGATGCCGATAGGCTGCTTGAGCAAAGGATCGGTCTCCCTTCCACGTTGCTGCCACTCCACCATCGTCACACCATTGTCACGCCACCCACACCTCCTCTTGCCGCGAGTAAGTAGGTCGAGAAGAGAAAGAAGGTGGAGAAGAAGGTCTGCCCAGTCTGCCTTGGTGGTTCTTCCTCCTTGTCCAGATCTGCCCCGACACGACGTAGAAGACCACATCATCTTCACCGAGCTGTGACTACCTTCTGCATCATGCTCATGGCATAATCTTCCTTCTCTCTTGTTCTTCTATTTTCTTGCACCATGAGTGAGTAGTCCCTTTTCGCTGGGGTGCGGGGACTAGCCCCGCTGCCTATACTTTCATGTCTTTACATTTAACGTTCCAATGCAATGTACATAACTCTTCATTTCATTGTTAATCGATAATGTTTGTAGATTGATTACCTGCTTACTTTTATCTTGTTCTTCCCTATGTTGCGAGAACTTCTATATGTAGGGTAGGATGTCGATTAACAAATTTGACTCCCAAACTAGAAATAGAATGGGATTCCATGGAGTCGTAAGTGTATGATCTGTGAGGGGATGAGGCATCTAGCCTACGATGACGCTTCTGTGTGCCTACCCACAAGGGGGGCCCACAACTTCAGTTGGATATCTGTATCTTCTTTGTTAATCATCGATGTTTGCTTGTAGACAAATCGCCTACTTGCTTGTTGGTTAGCATGGTTGACTCCTTGATGAGAACTTCTGATAGGGTTCCTTGAGGTTGTAAGTGTATGATATGTGAGAGGACAAACCAACTAGCCTATAGTGACACTTTTGTGTGCCTACCTATAAGGGGGCTCACAACTTCAGTTGGATGTTGTATCTTCGGAGTTGTAAGTGAGTTATCTGGAGGGTGATGAGAAATCTGATGCCTTAGGTGACACTTATGTGAGCCTATCCTTGCAGAGAGTTCACAACAACTCCATTTGGATAGTTAGATTCTTTCCTAGATGTTATGTGTTTAGATGTGTTTGCATGTACAGTGGTGGTGAAACCCAGTACCATCCCAGCGATTCCATATCATTAATCTAGATTCAACTGTAATTTTGTTATTTTACTTTCTTGCAATTAGCTAAATCAACCACAAACCAATCAATCGTTCTAAATATTAGTGTTACTTGAGCTAGATTTGAATGACAAAGATTCTTAAAAATGTTTTCCTTTGGGATTCGATCCTTAACTATACTGCGATAAGACCCGTCCGCTTGCGGGTGGTATTATTGCATGAGGTTTTGGTAAAAGCTCTAGGATTTCACCCCGAGTGAGTTTGTTAGTGCGATAATAGTCCACATCATTATCAAGTATCTAACATCCAACCATTTCATGTACCATGATAGGTGCTCTTGTAGGGGTTAACCTGCTCACTCTCACACATCATGATTAAAACTCCATCAATGATCCAAAACCACTCTTGAGGATAGCATATCAACACCCCTGGAAATCTTAGATGCCCTCTCAGGTCCTGAATATTCAAAGATGTTAGGAACTATACTCCCTTGGCCCTCCTCATTTTAGATTCAACCCAAACTACCTTCTCTTATCAATTTCTACAATTAATCTCTCGATCTATGTAGAAATAGAAGTTCAAGCAATAAGAGATCAGCCAAACCCAAAATTGTAATTGAAAATAAAAGATAGAAGATAGCATACTAGATTTGAAATAAAATTACTTGCCAAAGATAAAAGTACATAAACATGCCCAAAACAGGTTACATAGCCAAGAAGGATCTCAACTAGCCATGGACAAGCATAGTTGGAAGCGAACAAATATGAAAGAAAATCATTTGTACAGAAACTAAATAGAACAATAGAAGAAAGCAGGAGAAGAAAATATTTATCCCATAGAGGAGAGGTGGCTCTTGCTCCTTAGCCTCTGTATGGGCCGAATCTCATCTTTGGGTCATCCTCCTTGATCTTATAAACTTCTTGGCCTCATTTCTCTTTGATTCCACCCCAAACAACAGCTTGGTGGGTGTATGGAGGTGGAAGATGGCTGGGCATTGTAGGAAGTGGGTGAATGATGGTGGAAAATTATGATAGTGGGAAGAAAACCAAAGGGAAGGATGTAAGTTGAGTACCTTAGCCCTTTTAAACCATAGAACTCTCCCATGGGGCTCTGGGAACCAAAAATATATAGAACCCCTCTCTAGGTAGTGAGGGGTGAGTATTTATAGGTGAAGGCAGAGTGTATGTGATAGGTGATCGCTACACTTGCTTCAGTTACTACCCTTATTTTTGGCCCAAAGGTTTTGAGTGTAACAATTAAAATATGTGTAGCGTGTGCTAAATATGTTGCAAGCGAGATAGGTATAGAGGGCAAGATAGATGTCGCGGTCGAGACTGATGTCGTGAATGAGACATATATCATGAGAGTGGAGCCTATATCAGTTGAGATAGGTGTAGCGGTGGCTGACCTTGTCCTCAGATTGACCGTACGGGCTTGGCCCAGGCGTGTCGAGTGTAGTGATCAATACAGTCTTGATGTTCATTGTGGTTGTAGTTGTAGTGGTCACAACAACTTAGCAGTTGTAGAGGTGATATAGTTGTAGTTGTAGCGGTCACTACAGATATCTTGGTAGAGATGGATGTAGAGATCTCTACTGTTGTTCTTGACAATACCGTGTCAGGATGGGACCAACTGGGCCAAGGGGGATAAATCTTATAGAATCATTGTCTTTTCATGTTTAGTGCCTACAGGTCCCCAAATTGGCTAGTTGAGTGACTTTATCTTGAAAATCTATATAAATTATTAAAAGATAAGTGTTGAGAGTTATTTTAGGCATATTATGGCTATAACGACACAAAAACATAAGTAAATGCTTAGCATAAATGCCTAAATATGGTGTTAACAACCATCATGCTTAAACCCTTATTTTTCCTCAAGAAAAAGTGTGCTCAAAGAATAAAAAAATAACATCCATATTAAGCTTTGAGATAAATGCTAAGGTTAAGGAAAATAGTTTAAAACATTAATTCTCCTAAACCATGTTGTGTTAGAGTAAACCCCCACCAATCAAACACAACTTGCTAAAGTAAGATTAAATAGCATCCATGCAAGATTAAGTAAATTATCTACACTTGTCAATACTCATGAGGGTTTCAATCATAATAGTTCAACATTAAAGAATTATCACATAGGCGATCCCGTAGGTGATGAGTGATGAGCTATTATCATGTATTCATTTAGTCTAATTAGGAACAATGCACCTCCCACTTATTCAGGCCCTATGAATTAACAAAAGGTAGAAGAATCTAATGAATTTTGAGGATCTCATTTGGCGTCAGGTTGGTCCATGTAACGAGCAAAAATCCTTGCAGTACGAGCTAGTTGGCCCAGAGCAGCGAGAAAAACTCTTTGTACTGTTCTCGAACCAACCCTTCTACTAGTGTGGTCTCATAGGGGGAGACTCTGTGCCCCAACAAGCAACTTATTAAAGAATTGTTCTATACCCTGACCCTAAATTTCTCCAATGGGCTCCAGAGACTCTCTAATGAGCCTTCATGGTGGCACTACCAAGAACGACATACCCACATTCATGAGCATAGTCATACACCAGCTGGGCACCATCTTCAACTCTTTTGAAAAAGAAAATCACACTCATTTAATTAGACTATGGCTTTTATACTATGCATTCTAATTTATAGGCTAGGGTGAGAACTTATTTTGAATACTTTTTTGGAAATTTTCTGCAATCAAGCCTCTTTTTACAATTTTTTTATTTTTCATATTTTTGACTCAAGTTAAGGTGTGAGGGCGTGTAGACTATCAAGAAAAATAGTTCAACATGATTATAGCGTAAAACTCATCATTATCCACTTGATACATGTGTGAAAAGTAATAATTCTGGTTCTATGATCCTTAGAATAGAGGAAAACTTGTGAATAATGCGGCTTGGAGTTTTGATCAAACTCTATCTCTTTACAGTGGTTCCAATTTCCAGATTTTGCATTCACAACATAGATTAAGGGAAATGTTTCAAGCTATAAAAAGGCACATAACCTTTGATTGATCACCAAACTTAAAGAAAGAGTCAAGGAGAAAGTCAAGCAAAAGATTAAACAATTTCAGATGAAAATTAGGCACTTTGGAACATGGAAAAGCATTTAACTATAAGATTCACATCACATAGACTTAATTGCAAAGCAACAAATTACAAAACAAAGTCCAACAAAATAATAAAGATAGTCTACATTATTGAATTTTTTTCAAATTTACACCAAAATGCAGGAAGTAAACATGCATGCATGAAGAATTAAGAGATAGAATAGTGAATAACATACCACCCGATGCTTAAAACTTTTCTCATCCTCCAGCAAACCTTAAACTTGATATAATAGGGAACAAATGCATGGATGTACATTGATGAAATTTATTAAAATGCTAATATGTTGCATGTACGCACGGTTATGTAACAGTAGTTAGAAGAAAGAAATAATCTAAGAAAGAAAATGAAAAACAAAATTTATTTTAACAAAAAGATAAAAGAAATGGGTAAGAGAAAAGGGGGTGGTTGCCACATGATACCAACATTGGGATCCGGAATCTTATGTTTTGGGACCATGGCAACATGTGTCTTGCGGATTGGATCAAACATGCATGAGAACAAGAGGTGAAGATTTGGGCCCTTCTGAGTCTGAAGTATAGGAATATAATCTGATGGTTCATTGAATTCGTCCTTCTATTGGAATTGTCTTGAATTATAATGAAAAGATTTCTTCAACAAATCATCCTCAAGGCACCTTCCAAGATATGAATTCGAATAGGAAGGCCCTATGATGCTGACACTTGATGAGATGGAGGGGAGAGGCTGAAAGTCTTCTGGAGGACTCCTCTCTTCTTTCTCCACCTATAAACTTTAGGTTGGATGCTCAGATAAATTTTCATATGCGGTCTGAGTCATCCAATCATCTTCTAAATAAGAAGTACAACCAGTTGAATCTATTTTTCTTCTACCACCCCAAGCTTATCACATTGTATGGGGTTTGGGGTATCTTCATGATTAGCAACCATGTTGTAGTTGATTTGTGATCATGCTCCTTCGATGTCAACCGAGTTTTGTAAGGAGATGGTGGTGAATGTCAGTTCATGCTGCTCTAGCTCAACATCATTAATATATTTGCACCCCAATCTGAAAAGTCTTCATCATCGTTCTTCTCAAAATAATTATTCCAAACAATGACAAGCATGTTGGTTGAAAGAAGGTGACAAATCTCAATGTGAGAGCTATCACCGTGGTTTGGGATAAAGGTCAAATCAGGTTGCTCAACCAAATCCTTAAGTTGTAAGGTTGTTTGGCCACCCTGAGGAGAGAAAAAGTGATCATCAACAAACCATTCTAGCAGGTGATGTGTATCTTCCATTGGTTTCTCAATTGAATCATAGGCATAAAATGAAGGGTTTCCTTGGATGGGAAAGTCTTCACCAAAAAATCTTGTTGAATCTAGCAGATATCTTGAATAGGATGTTGAGATAAGCTTCATATTAGGCCCAATGGAATGGGATTGAAGACTGATGCCTTCATGATTGTGCTCTGGCACTTGTAGTCATGTTTTAACTAAATTGATGAGTTGTTGAAGCTTCCTACCCTATTCAACATCTTTGTCATGAAGTTGTTGGACTTGAGCAACAATGTATTTAAGATATGTAAATTCTTCCATACACTTCTATTGGAAATCCACTGTATCAAACTGATGCTTTTGGACAAACCCTTGTTTAACAGTTTGAAGTATACTTCTATTATGGTATGTGATCTTTGTGGCTACTTGGATATGATGATCTTACTTTTCTAGTAGCTACTAAAGTAGATCGACTTGTTCTTGGAGATGATGAGCTAAGGAGGAAGTTAGCACATCAATGCTTTCAACAACTAGCTCCATTGCTCAAATCAATTCTTGATCCCACATTGAACCAGAGGTTGATGGCTTATATGCAATCTCCTTGGTTGAGACATCTGGTAATGATGACTGTGGGGGCGAGTATAGCTTGACTAGTTGGATAGCACAACCTTCAATTATTTCCCAATAGTCGGGACTGTGGGAAAACTCAGTAGGACAAGTTGACAAGATAACTTGTCTTGGGAAAGCCAGATCCATGGCTGAAAAAATGTAAAAGAAAAAGAAAAGCTATTCAATATATATGAACAAGTATGTGTAAAATAACAGAAGAACTATGCATATACACAAAAGCTTAAGGATAACATAAATTTTTTTTTGGATGTGTCAATGTGGAAAAACCATGCCCCCAACAACGACGTCAAAATGTTGATCAACCCTGAGAGCGTGCTCGAAAAGTGGATGGACGATCACAAAGGTAAATTCGGCTTTTAAATTTATAACCTTAAACCTTCAAGGACCTCCAAAACTTTATTATGTGGCTATTAAAGATATATGGGGTTGAACACAAGAATATGGGTGAGTTTAGGATGTTTAATATCTCACTCTTAGGTCAGTTAAGTCAATCAGAAAGTTGACAAAAGTACAGAACTAGAACTAGTCTAATAAAATGTCATGAAATAAAACAAAACAAATTATCGTAGGATTCTACTAATTTGGAGAAGGAGTTCCTGGATATTTAACCATGAGTTGGGAAGTCTATGAACCCATTCTCGGGAATAGACAAACCTTGAACACCCTAGCAAGTGTCTAACGTCCAAAAATAGCATGTACCATGTCTTCTGCTCATGTAAGGGTTATCCCACTCGCTCTCATACAGCATGACTAAAACCCCATCTATGATTGAAATCATCTCTCTAGGATAATGGATCAACACCCTAGAAAATTCAAAGATGTTATGAACTATACTCCCTTGCACTTCATCCTTTCATATTTGACCCAAACTACCTTCTCTTATCAATTTCTACAACTAATCTCTCGATCTTTATATAAATGGACGTTCAAGCAAGAAAGAGATAAACCAAACCAGAAATCGTAACTGAAAAGAGAAGATAGAACAAATAGAATACTAGATCTGAAATAAAACTTCTTGCTAAAGGTAAAAATACATAAACATGCCCAAAATAGGCTACATAGCCAAGAAGGAGCTCATCTAGCCACAAATAAGCATAGTTGACACCGAACAAACACGGAAGAACATCATTTGTATAGAAACTAAAGAGAAAAATAGAAGAAAGGAGGAGAAGAAAACATCATTTGTATAGAAACTAACGAAAACAATAGAAGAAACGAGGAGAAGAAAACATCATTTGTATAGAAACTAAAGAGAACAATAAAAGAAAGGAGGAGAAGAAAACATCATTTGTATAGAAACTAAAGAGAACATCATTTGTATAGAAACTAAAGAGAACATAATTTGTAAACATTATTTGACATTGAACTAATTGGCCTCCTTTATCTTCAATTCCACCCCAAACAATAGCTTGGTGGGTGTATGGAGGTGGAATATGGCTGGGAATGGTGGGAAGTGGGTGAATGGTGGTGGAAAATGATGTTAGATGGAAACACACCAAAGGGATGGATGTAGGATGACCATTTCAGCTTTTTCAAACCTTCGAACTCTCTAACGGGGCTCTAGAAACCAAAAATATGTGAAACTCCTCTCCAGGTAGGGAGGAGTGGGTATTATAGGTGAAGGAGAAGTGTATGTAATGTGTGGTCACTACACCTGCCTTAGTCGCTACACTTGTTCTTGGCCCGACCATGCCAGTCTTGGCCCAGCCATGCCAGGTGTAATGGTCGAAATAGGTGTAGATGTTATAACCTTAGTTTTTCTTGTATTTTAATAATTTGAATAGAAATTACTCTATAAAAAAGACTTGAATGGAAATTTGAGTGCTTTGCTTTAAAGAATGGATTCCTATGTGAATTTCCCTTGAATGCATGATTCTAAGGTTTGTTGTTTTTTTTATTAATCTAGTGATGGATAAAAGGAAAGAAAAGGATAAAAGAAAATCTAATATTAAGGATAAAGAAAATAGAATACAAATAAAGATAAATGGTTATCTTTGATGCCTTAAAAACATATGATAGAGCGAGACTTGCATTTAAAGAAATGTCCCTTTTATTTTCTAAATTGTCCCAGTCATTTCATGCAAATAGATAAAGTCATTATAGACTTTTCTTCAAAATTTTGGGAGAAAAGGGAGTTTCCTTGAGGTGTGAGTAATTAATATAAGGTTTAGTTAAAAGAACAATTTTTGAATAATTATTTTATTCTAATGACTCCCAAAAATTAAAATTATTTTGGAAAAGTTAATAGTGAGTTATCCTCCAAATTTGGGATAAAACAATGATCTTAGTAGCCTATAGAAATATCAGAAGAAAGAATCCCTTAATTGCAATTAATGTATAAAATTCCAAAAATGGAAATTGATTAAATCCTTTCCACTTTATCCTTGATTGATCACATCACTCTCGATACGTCACACCCTTGTTGACTGTTAGATACCTGATCAACATCCAATATATCGTTACCTTCCTCCTGGCTAAACATGAAACACATCCAACAGGGAGTTCCATCCCTTTCTAGCCTCTCCCTCTCCTCAGATTCACAACGACGTTTGGAAGTTTCTCATTTGAAATCAGGGTGTGAATGTGAACCTAACCAACCCTAGATTTACCTACTCTAGAAGGCTAATGAGACTTTACCCAATCGTAGAGCAAGTCGATACCCAACCCTCTAGAGCTCGACCTATAAAAGTGGGGTAGCCACCCCCTTCGAGATCTGAACCTCATCCACAAAGCTATATGAGACATCGCTAAACTCTCCTTGCCTCTAATTTCTTAACGTAAGTGCTTCTCTTCTCTCCTTTCTCCTCCATGTGCTCCACCATAGAGCGAGCGACTGTCCCTATAATCCTAGCTCCTTCAAGCAATTAGAGACCCCGTTGTGTTTGGAGGAACCCGACGGAGGTGTTTGTACTTTAATATGGTCTCCTCGAAGTGAGACATGGAGAGTCAACTACTCAATTGACCATCCATGGGGTCTGTTTGCGGAAGGAGAAGTAGGAGAGCATGCATATGATGACCTAGAGAATTACCTCCTTGCCCCTAGGCACGCACGTGACCCCAAGTCAAATGAATAGGGGAAAAGATTTACAACCACCCTAGTTTGGTGCCTTGCTCATGTGGAGAGAGGCACTACATCTATGAATATTATTCACAAAAGTTTGGTATTCATGAAAAAGGGAAAAGGAATTGAAACACTGACGTGACAGTACGTCGTTGGTCTAAAGGTAAGTCATTTGGAATAATTGCAACTAATTATTGGTAACTCAAATGAAGACAAATAATATATTTAATCACGACCCAAATCAACATCTAGTTCAAAAAGTACCTAAAGTTGGCATCTTTAATGTGTTAAATGAACTAGAACCCAAAATTTTTAGAATTGATAATCTAAATATTTCCAATTGTTATTTTTGATCAAAGATTGATCTTTTACGAATAAAACAAGAAACTTGAAGGTTATGACGGTTTACCAACCCATAATTTGATAAATTAGGGTTTCCTTGAAATAAAATGTGTACTTAATCAAGGATTAGGGTTTGTAAGCTAATGAAACATGAAAAGTGGAAACTAGGGTTTGGGAAGACAAAACCCTACTAAACCCTAATGTTGACCTAAAAACATAACTTGTGGACCAAGTCAGTCTTAAGTATGATTTGGATAAAATAGTAATACATGGTTCTTAAGTATGATTTGTGGACCAAGTCAGTCTTAAGTATTTTAAAAGTCTTTCTAGAGTAAGTTCTTAAATTTTTTACATTATTAACAAACATAAATGGTTGAAGGGAAAGAGTTCAAAATTCACTATAATTATGTTTATGAAATAGATGTATAAAAGTAAAGGTACCGACAACATTGACCTTAGATAAAAATTTATTGTCCATGTATATATATTGCATTTGCCGCCACAGAAGGCCACATATAGAAGGACTATAGTCACATAAAGCTTGATTGGCTAGAAAAGGTTAACTTAGCCATATGTCACATATCAAAAAGATTTTTCTCTACATTGAGTTTTTCCACATAAACACCATTAGGCCCCAAGCCATGCACAAAGAGAAAGTCCCTTAGTTGGTTCATCTTAAAACATGCTAGTGATTATACGTAAGACCTACAAGATTGTATATGTGAGACTCCTAAGATCATAGGACATCAAGATGCTTCATATATAATGTAATGAATATGAAAGTTCCTAGTACATACAAATTTACTTCATTAAGATATGTACAGAAGGCAAAGTGATTCTCCTAAATTCTAACTATAAGAAGTTCCAATGCCACCATATGCAACAAAGAGTAAAGTTTTGGCACAAAAAATTGTCAATAATGATGAATATCATACATCTCTAGGTAAGAAATATGGTCTCATGAACATCATACTAATCAAAGAGTAACTCAGGCTAAAGATAAGAAAATGTCATGAAAGGATTGTGCCCCATTTTCTACATTTTTTATCCCATGCCAGATATGAAATTATGAAAGTGAAGATTCAATGCAAAACTGCACTTTTTTTAGCTAGCATCGAGAATCTTCCTCTTTAGGAAATAATTATTGAAAAATAATTTGAACAAAATGTTAAACTATTTTCTCCATATTTTTTAAAAATGCTTCTCCCCACTCTCGACATAGATAACAACTTTTATTCAAGAGTAAAAATAAGGTAAATCATTGTATTTACTAAAAATAGTCATTTTCTTTGATCATGTGTGGCAATATGTTATATGACAACATAGTAACTCTACTTTGCAGTACTAGTTGAGAAAACCCAAATTTGTAACAAATATGTTGGGCCATAATTCATACTAAATAAAATGAAAATATTTCATACCTTTGGAAACATATCCCACACCCACTATAGTTCCATAACAAGGTCAAATGATCTGTAGCTAATCTAGAAGAAGTATCATCACATAATCATTACCTCCTTTGACAGTTTTCTTCATAGTTTACTGCAAAAAAAAATCACCATTGACCATCATGGTTCTTTTCTTGTATAGTATATATATTTCTAATAAACCAAGGCTTCAAATGCCCCTAATTACCATCATATTCTGAGGATGAATTTACAATTACATATTTCTTTCCATCATCATAGTTGTAATATGAATAGATCAAGATCATCCTTGGACATGTCCTTTAGATACACATGAGGAAAATACTTAGATGTTCTGGATCGCATCCACAAATGTACAAATGTTGGATAGAACTTGTTTGGAAAACATATGTTCATGGTACATTGCCTAAAAGTCACATTTCACTCAAACTCTATATGACATATTTACATGTTGCATATATTAGAGATAATAATTGTGCTTCATGTTGTAACATATTAATATCTAATGGTTTATTTTACCGTTATTCTATTAAAAGTAATAATTCTTCGAGGAGGGCATTTCTCGTTATAATAACACTTGATCTGACCATGAAACATGTACATCTTATATTTAACCAGAGTTAGTATAGAAATAAAGGACATTCCATTCCAAGAGAGGAATACATAGAGACTTAGTATTAGTTAGTCAAAACATGTGGTCTAGATCTCAAAAAATCACATGGGCTTCATATCTCCTACTATGAATTTTTTTCTCAGATACATATTTTTATTTCCAAGAGTCTAATGCCAATCAATATATTATGTATGCCTTTTTTAGATATTGAAAATTATTCATGAAGTATATATTAAGTAAAAAGGTAATTAGTTTGACTTCTTCATTGGATACAGGTAGCTACATTTTGAGTGACATTGTTTCCTACAAATGAATTTGTAAAGACATGATCATACAAGCTATAGTGGCTAGAGACTAAAATATCTTGGTTATTCTATAAGTAAAAATTTAATATATAGGCTATCCAAGATGAGGGAGAGATGACATATGTATCATTTCATCCTTCTTTGTTAAATAACTGAATCATGACAACAACTGATAATTCAACATTATGAGACGACACTTTGACATTGTTGTTTCATATCGACTATAAATTCAAACAAAAAATACATTAAATTAGATCAAATGAGTAATGAATGTGAAAAGTTGTTGGGCTATATTTGTTGAAGTGTGGAATGCCTACAATAAGGAGGTCATTACATGAATAGGAGCACCAAGTTTGAGAATTTTGAAAATTTTCTACGAGACAAGAAAAATAAAAATGAACACTATAGTTTGCTACCCCTATTTCAGTCCAATTTTAGATAGTGCATATTTTGAGTCAGTGTCCACCACATGAACCATGTTCATCTAAAATACTTGGAACAACATGTAGAATGATGTAATATAGATGCACAAGGCTAGCCCAACTTGCTCATTACCCATATATGGTGCTTGATATGCATATCCATGTACGAGGTTAGATTATAAATCCTAATAATCTCTTTAATTAAATATGATTGTACTATAATCATGTGAGAAATAGGGGTAGTTGATAATATTCATAATGAATGCCTACTGAATCAATAAGGAGTTTAAATTTAGGGAAAGTTTATTTGCAATTAATGATACATAAATCTAAAAAAGACACACATTACCTTTGCTTCCAACTCCTTATGGATATTATAGATCATAAATTCAGGGTGGAACAACATATCACAGGAACATGCAAATGATAAAAAATATGGATTTTTGGGCATATTTTTCAAATTAATATTATGGGCTCTTAGGAACCCAAATCTAGAATGTGTTTGTTTTCATGGTTAACGGAAGCGTTAGAATAAATTCAATACGAATAGATGTATATATATGTAAGTACACATTATTTGTGTAAAACATTTCGTGTCAGAATATGTGGAGTGGAATAGATATATAAATGAAATCAAATAATGGTAGAACTCTAAATAACTTTGAATGCTATTATCAAAATTCAATGTTTGTGAATTGGGAAGGCAAAGTTTTTTGTGTATGCATGTTGCAGTTAGAATCCTTGCATAAACATATATATATTTATGTAACCTCAATTTGATTTTTGGTATCCAAAGTTTGAGTTTGGTATGTGTAGTTTGAGAAATCTTCTACATTAGACTTGTGGTGTCTGGAAAAGGTATACATTGAAACAAAGCACCATGAGCATGATGCACACATACAATCATCATCGTGCACAATAGAATCAATTGAATCAATGTTTACTATTAAATTCCTGAATTTCTTTTGTGAGTACAATTAAAACGTTCCATGCAATAAGGAAGGGTGTTGGACAAAATCACAATCATATAACTCCAGAAACTTATCAAGCACTCTGACATTCTATCTCACAATATCTCAGACATAACATGCATTGTCATTTCATTTGTAGAACAACTAAACATATTCATTTTTTCCATCACATTCCTTTTATGCAACTACGTCCTCATGCATGTGACTCTTCTATGCAAGATAAGTACCACACATTTCACCCATTTAGTACTAAGCTTGTGAGCGTATACCTATTTTCCAAGAGCTCAATTCTTAAGCAATAAGAAATGAACGTCCAAAGAGAATTTAATGGAATGGTATTTTTCATTGAGGACATCAATCAGGCTATGGGTATTACAATGTCTATCTTGCAAGCAGCTAATAATCATATTAGAAACTAGAAAATATAAAATATTTTTCAGATTTGTTTTGTGGCGTGGTGTAGTGAAGCATATGAAAAGAATATCCAATGAATTAACATAAGAACCAACTAAAATTGAATTTGAAACATTGGCTATCTATTTAATATGCAGAATTACTAACCTGGAATAGGACAGAGATTACCGGAATGTAGGAGGGAAAAGAATGTGGTCGTGAGAAAACCTTCAGGATACAAAAAGTTAAAGCGTTCTTGATAGACATAAGTTTGTTCCTTGAAGATCCTAATAGTAACATTTGTTGTCTGTAGATAGATTTGAATTTGCATATTCAAAATCCAAAATCATATTGGTTTTCATGGACAAGAACCAAGAAGACATGTAGTCGATGTCACACGGATCATGTGATTGAAGGTAATGCACGCCATAGTTTATCTTGAACACGATGCGTATGAACATGAACAAGAAATCTTTTGACGTTGTATGGCAGAAGAGCTAGGCTTCTCAACAGTGGCGGATCCAGAAGTTATGTTTAGGTGAGGCCAAATTGTTCATCTTAAATACATATCACATCTCACAAACAAAACATACATCCCATAATATATACCATGTTTTGCAGAATAAATCATTCACTACCATATTCATAATTAATTTTACATTCAGTAATTATTTAGCACCCAACGTTAGTTATCAAAAATTAACGCATAATGCTTCAAGCAGTCGTCTCTACAATAGTAGCCATTACCATGATTGCTAACGACCTAACTCTAACTTGAATTACTCACAAGAAATCTATAGTACAGAGGACGTGGTGTTGAGAAAGGAAAAAAAATAAAACAAGAACACACTAACATTGCTATGAAATAATTATTTTGTTTTGTATTTATATGGTTTTCGGGTGTAAGATATGGATAATTATATGTCGTAAATTGATTTTCAACAAGTTTGTCTTAGTACACTTCTATTGCAAGGTGAACGTGTTTGTTGTGGATTCCATGGTTTGAATTGCGTGATGGCAATGCAAAAGGAGTATCTAGATGTGGGGTTCGAGGTAGTTGAGTTGTGTTAACAAAAAAAAAAAGTCTGTAAAACAAATAATGCTTAGAAATATATTAGAGACAAAAGAGATATGATGAGTCAACTGTTATAAATTTCAGTAATAGTTATTGGTTGCTTTGAAATATCATATTGGTTGACTTCTATTGTGTTCAAACGCTGTTATCCATAGTCTATTGCATAGCAAAATTTGCGTCTTGAGTGGCCTTTAAAACTTAAACTGAACAACGGTGACTGTGATGGTTTATGTGTAAATTACTCTAGACTAAGCCCGGGTGAGGCCATACTCCACATCTTCGCATATGCATGTACCTACGGAAACGCATAGCAAAATTAGTCATCTGGACAATTTCTTTTACAAAATATAGACATAAGTTGAGTATCCACTTGTTATTGACCTCAAAAGTACAATACACATCTGATCAAAAATCACCTATAAAATGCCTCCATAAGGATTGTATCCACTTGTTAATTTCAACTCAGTTACTGATAAAAAAGTACAATACCTAACAAACTATAAATCAATCATAATTGTGTAACTGGTCTAGAAGCATAAGTACAGTACCTACGAATTGTCATAGCAAAATTTCTCTGGACAATTTTTTTTCTACAAAATGCATACATAAGTTGAGTACCCACTTGTTAATGATCTCAAAAGTACAATGCACATCAGATCAAGAATCAACTATAAAATGCAACCACAAATACTGTACCCACTTGTTAATTTCAACTCATTTACTCAAGCATAAGTACAGTACCTAACAAATTACAAAATCAAGCATAATTATATAACTAGTCTAGAAGCATAAGTACAGTACCTACAAAATCTCATTGTAATATTGGTCATCTAGACAAATATTTATTTCAAAATACAGACATAAGTTGAACACCTACTTGTTAATGATCTTAAAAGTACAATGCACATCTGCTCAAGAGATCAACTATAAGATGTATCCATAAGTATGATACCCACTTATTTATTTAAACTCAGTTACTCAAGCATAAGTACAATATCTAGCAAATCATAAAAGTATGCATAATTGTATAATTGGACTAGAAACATAAGCACAGTACCTACGGAATTTTATAACAACAATATAAATTTTGTATCTGACGTACTGTACCTCAAAACACAATTACTGTACCCCAAAACATAGGTACTGTACCATAAAATATGAATATTATATTTCACTCATATTATTATTACTCCAAAATATATCAACATTGATCTAGTTAGAAAATATTTTTTATAAGGAATCTAATGCTTTTTATTTCGTACAAAAATTCATTCAGAATTGAAAGTTATGAAAAAAACAGTTTTCTCTCTACTCTTTTAATTTATCTTTTCGCTTTAAATTTGGCAGTTTAGCCACATCAGCAGCGCCCCCTCCCAACTACCGGATAGGCACCCTGGTGGGGGAGCGGGGTAGGTAGCATAGCTCGACATAATAGGTAAAGTGAGACATCCAAACACATCAATTAAAGTGCCTTTTTTAAGAAATCCAATCGCACATGGACTCCATTACGTTCAATTGACGGGCGGCACGGAGACAGAGGAATATAAAATATGTGTATCACGTGAGGTGAGAACGGAAATGAGTAAAATCTCAATGGTGTTTAGTATGGTATATATATATATATATATATATATATATATATAATTTAAAATGTATAATTTTTACGATTTTTATAATATGATCTATAAATGTCCAAATGCGCTCAAATTTTGTAGATGAGTTATTCACAAGATGTTTAAGAAGATCAACGGATTAAATTTTGAAAAAAGTATTGCATCATGAAAAACTACTTGAGTGTATTCTGCTCTGAATACACTCGAGTGTATTCTAACCTGACTATATATATATATATATATATATATATATATATATATATATATATATATATATATATATATATATATATATATAGAGAGAGAGAGAGAGAGAGAGAGAGAGAGAGAGAGAGTGAGAGAGAGAGAGTCACGCTAGAATACACTCGAGTGTACTAATCTCAAGAATACACTCTAGTGTGTTTGTATATCAAAACTATTTTTTACAAAAGGTAAACCTATGATCTTCACCGTCATACTATAACTAGGCTACATACAAAATTTGAGCCCATTTGGATGAGTGTAAGTCACGCATCCAAGGGAAACAAAATTGATGCATCAAACTAATTTAAAATGCATAATTTTTGCGGACTTTATAACGTGGCCTATAAATGTCCAAATGTGCTCAAATTTTAGGTATTATCTATTCACAAGATGTTTAAGAAGATCAATGGATTAGATTTTTGAAAAAAATATTGCATCATGAAAATTTACTTGAGTGTATTCTGCTCCGAATACACGAGTGTATTCTAGCCTGACAAACATTGCATCATGAAAAAGTACTTGAGTGTATTATGCTCCGAACACACTCGAGTGTATTCTAGCCTGAATGTCAAGTTAGAATACACTCGTGTGTATTCAGAGATGAATACACTCAAGTAGTTTTTGAAGATATAATATATTTTTCAAAAATCTAATCTATTGATATTCTTAAACATCTTGTGAATAGCTCATACCCAAAATTTGAGCACATTTGGACATTTATAGGTCATGTTATAAAGACCGTAAAAATTATGTAGTTCAAATTAGTTTTGCGAGTCAATTTTGTTGCCCTAGGATGAGTGACTTACACTCATCCAAATGGGTTCAAAATTTTTATGTAGCCTAGTTATAGTATGAAGATGAAGATCAATGGTTTACATTTTGCAAAAAAAATAGTCTTGATATGCAAACGCACTTGAGTGTTTTCGTGCGATCTGTATACTCGAGTGTGTTCTAGCGTAACTCTATATGAATCAGGCTAGAATACACTCGAGTGTATTCAGAGAAAAATACACTCAAGTAGTTTCTTATGATGCAATGTTTTTAAAAAAATATAATCTGTTGATCTTCTTCAACATCTTGTGAATAGCTCATACACAAAATTTGAGCATGTTTGGACATTTATAGGTCATGTTATAAAGATCACAAAAAGTATGCATTTCAAATTAGTTTCACACGTTGATTTTGTTGCCCTTGGATGAGTGACTTACACTCATCTAAATGGGCTCAAAATATGTATGTAGCCTAGTTATAGTATGACAATGAAGATCAATGGTGAAGATCAATGGTTTACATTTCACAAAAAATATTCTTGATATGCAAACACACTTGAGTGTATTCCTGTGATCTATACACTCGAGTGTATTCTAGCCTGACTCTCTCTCTCTCTCTCTCTATATATATATATATATATATATATATATTCATATATATATTGTATTTGTGACATTGTGTTGACATCATTGAGTCACCTGGGTCGTCTCAGTAGTTGAACCGAAAACCCAAAACCCGAGAGTTTTGTTGGGTCAACCTTCAGATCAGATCAATATAATATATGTATATATATATCTTCCCAAACAAAACTAGAACTTCTCATATGACTTGTAGTCCATGGAAAGTCTTTCCCACGGTCTCTCAGGAATTGGAAGTGGCTCTAGTATTCCATATATATATGGGTGTTCTTTCATTGTCTAACCAAGTAGCTACCCACTCTAAATTTCATTACTTATTTTAAAGTTTCTTACTTTATACATGTACAAGGTTATTTTACCTTGCAAATTGTTACTTTTAAAGAATAAATACTTACATTTGTAACAGATGTAACAAATATACAATTACATATTTAATTTAGAATTTTTATCATGTATCTTTTTGATTTACTATTTTTGCCAAATAGTTATTTTTGGTGAACATGGTTACTTTTTTCTCCTAAAGTTACTTTCTGACCAAATAGTTAGTTTTCAGGTAGCAAATTCCAAGCTACCAACACTGGTATTAAAGATGATCCCTATGTCTATGAAATATTATATGTAAAATTTATAAACATCATCTTAAAATCATTTTTATGGTGGCTGTATGCGTTGTTATGGCCAATACATCCTATATATATGTGCATGGTTGAATGCTTTTATTCCTTCTTACAAAAATTGAGTTTACATACCAAGCCTCACTCTCTTTTTCTATATGTAAGTTAATCCTTAGCTTTTTATACTCCCCTCAACGGTAACTCGAGATTTCACTTTTACCATATAATAAGTTAAATAGGAATAAGATAGTTGTATTTCCTGATTTGTCAAAAGATGATGTTCTACACCAACGCATCAACCAACAAAGAAGTTGAATCGATTGAACATAGGATCGAGGGGGACAGACGATAGGAGGAGCTAATCGATCGACTGGTGGTCCAATTGATCGACTGCAGGAGTCCAGATCAGAGGCAAGTCAACTGTCCAAGACACCAACTGACTAACCAGGACGTCGGTCGATCTAATCAAATGTTGAGTCACCGACCTGAGTGGTTCCAACATAGATTATTGCAAGTGTAGGTTGTTACATATGGCGTGGACCTTAGGTTGTGGCAATTTTTTGTGGCTGCAAAGAATTGCATTGGCATGACCATGACCATCACTTATATTTATGATTGCAAGTTTTACTTGCAGATATAGTATAAATATGATAAATAAGTATGTGGTGATTGGATATGTATATGTATTCATATATAATAAGATTCCTCAATAAAATATTAAATTTTAGATGCTTTACATAAACAACACACTTGAAAATAAAAAAAGATGGCATGCACTCCCATTGGCGTGGGTGACACGACGAAGGGGAAGGCGGCAGCGCTTCTTCGTCCATCTTCTCCGGTAGATCGTCAGCATAAGGAGCTGGAATTGAATGATAGGCCTAGCTCTTCACGTCCAAATGGTTCATCTCAAGATCTTGTGCAGTCACTAAGGAATCTGGTAGGATGGGAGTCTTTGCGGAAGTTTTCATCTGAAGGTGCCTTAGATCTGAAGAATGTTGATGTTCGCCTGGAGAATGGGAAGATAATTTACCTCGGCAAGGAAGCGGAGGAGAATGCTAATCGCTGGAGCAAATGCATCCTAGGCTATGTCATAGATTTCTGGCCGCATATACCTACTCTTGCTGCATATTTTGATGGCATTTGGAACATCAAAAGTTCGTTCAAGATCTTTGATAGAGGCTCTGGTTTCTTCCTCATCAAATTTGATAGTCAAGTAGATTTGGACTTCGTGCTTAAAGGATAATGGTGGGTGAGAGGCAAACCTGTAGTTCTTCGAAGATGTAAGCCTGGAGATCCTCATAGCAGAATTGTGCTATCGGAGGTTCCATTGTTGGTGGATATCTACAACCTCCCGATGGAGCTTTGGGACAGTAGAACTTTCAATAGAGTTGGCTCTCTCTTGGGAAGACCCATTAGAATGGATGAAGACACCTACAACTTTAGACGGCTGGATGTAGCTCGAATTTTGGTGTTGATGAACAGAGAGTCCAAGTTTCCTTAGAAGATTACTCTTCGAAGTGATAAAGGTGCAGAACATATAGTAAAATTGGATTACGAATGGATCCCATATAGATGCACTCACTGTGGATGCTTTGGTCATGAGGAATGTCTAGAAACTCATGCTGAAATGAAATTGAGAATTGTTTTGAATTTGAATCAAAAGAGTAGATGGATAGCAAAATCTGTCATTGCAGACGAGGTGGATGTTGTTATGCTAGTGAATCAGAGAAAAGATGAAGATAACTTTATCTTGGAGGAAGTGGTTAATTTTGAAATGAATCCAAGTGAGAAGCTTACACCTATTCAAGAGATGGAGGAAATCGATGTTGAGGATGAAAGACTCTCTAGAGAGGTGAATGAAGGTTTTACTTTGGAAGAGCTTGAAACAAGAAAGTTAGAAGTAGAGAAGAGTGTGAATGTGGAGAACATTCCACTGACCCCGACAACTATTCTAGCATTCCCTAAAGGCTCACAAGACAGTGATATCAGCTTGCAGGCATCATTGAGATCAGTTAAACTTGTGGCTGTTGAAAAATCAAGGAAAGAACGCCTGAAATGTTAGTCAAAACTGAATACTAGAACTCATCCTGAGTCTGAAATCTCTGGTAATTCACAGTGTCAAAGGGAATTAGTGCTTAGTGCTAAAACTGAGGCTGTCAGTTCAACAACCGGGGTATCCAAATGAATCCTTCTATACTCATCTCTTCTTGGAATGTCAGGGGCATTGGTAACAAGTTCCTGAGTGTCCAAGAAGAGGTGCGTAGAGTAGACACTGATGTGTTTGTTCTGATCGAAACCAAGTTGAGGAAGATTAAAATTTAGAAGGCTATGAGGAGATATTTTAGTGAGTACAAATGGTGTTCTAATATAGATTCTCATGCTCTTGGGAGAATCGTTGTTTTATGGAAGGAAGAGTCTTATAGTATTTCTAAGATTGCTGAATGTGACCAATCTATCAACATGATTATTGAAAAAGGCAAATTTCAATTTATTTTCACTGTTGTTTATGGTCATAATGACGACTCTGATAGATATAGTCTTTGGAGATCCTTGGATGCTTATTCGAGTGGTAATCTACTGCCTTGGACTATCATTGGCGATTTTAATGATGTTTGTAAAAATGAGGAGAAAATTGGAAGGGGGCCTCCTTCTAAAAAGTATATGGAGGAGTTTAATGATTTTGTTAAGGATAGTGGCATGCTGGACCTTATTTCACATGGGATAACCATCAAGAAGATGATGAATTTACCACTTCAAAGATTGATAAAGTTTTTTATAATGAAGAATTTCAGATTAGCTTTGATTCTTTTCATGGTGAATGCATTTCTAATACCATTAGTGATCATCGGAGGATTCTTCTTGTGATTGGGGAAATGAAAAAGAAAGCCTCTCCATTCAGATTTGTCAATAAGTGGATGGAGTGTAAGGACTTTAATGGTATTCTTTCTGATTCCTAGAATTCTAATATTAATGGCTTTGCGATGTATCGTCTTTATAGGAAGCTTGAAGTCTTGAAGAAGAAGTTAAAAGAGTTGAATAAGTCTGTTTTTGTTAATATCCATGATAATGCTGCTATAGCTAAGGAAAATGCTCTTAAAGCTCAAGTTCAGGCAGATCTGAATCCTACTAATGTTGTTCTTAGAAAGTCGCTAATGACTTCAGAAAAGAAGCCAGAAGTCATGCCTTAGTTGAAGAGGCTTTTCTTCATCAAAAATCCAGAGTTCAATGGTTGAAGGAAGGGAATGTCAACACTAAATTCTTCTATTCATCTTTAAGAATGAGGAGGGTTTGAAATTCGATCCAATATCTTAATATTGATGGTCACATTTGAAAGGACACTGATAACCATGTTAGTGCTTTCTATGAGAGTATTTTTTGCAGAGAGGACAAAGGAGATGTGTGGATAGTCCTTGGAATGGCCCTCACATCACTAGTGATCAGAACTACTCTCTAACTAAGAAGGTTACTAGGAATGAAATTGGGGATATTGTCAAGAATCTAAATGAAGACAAATGTCCTGGTCCTGATGGCTTTAATGGCTACTTCTTTAAGAATGCTTGGAGTACAATTGGAGATGATGTTGTGGAGGTTGTGGATGAGTTTTTTTTTCTAACAGTAGGCTGCTCAAGGAGGTGAACAAAACCTACCACACTCTTCTTCCTAAAAATAGGGACACTTCTATTATTGCTAAATAGAGTCCAATTTCCTTATGCAACACTTTCTATAAGATTATTTCGAAAATCATTGCTAATAGATTGCAACCTATTCTTCCTTGCATTATTGATGGTAATCAGTGTGCCTTTCTCAAAGGTAGGTTGATTAAAGATGCTACTCTTATGACCAATGTGATTCTGAGTGATTTCAAAAAAATGAACAATCTTATGTGCATTCAAGCTGATATTTCCAAGGCTTATGATTCGGTTAGCTGGAAGTTCTTATATTCTATTCTTTATAAGATGAGGTTTGCTAGCAAATGGATTAAGTGGATTGAAGAGATTTTTAATACTATTTCTTATCAAGTTCTTGTTAATGGCGAGCCTACTTCTCCTATCTTTCCTTCTAATGGAGTTAGACAAGGAGACCCCATTGCTCCATATTTGTTTGCGATTGTTATGCAGGGGTTTTCTGAATTGATCAAGACAAAGTGTGTTGAGAATTCTATTCATCCCATTTATGCTTTGAAGAATCTTCACTGTTCTCCTCTAATTTTTACTGATGACCTTATGGTTTTTGCTAAGGCTGATATTGAGAGTGTTAATAGTATCAAAGTGTTTTTTGAGAAGTTTGGAAGGATGTCTGGACTCTCTATTTACAAAAGTAAAAGTACCATCTTTCTGAGTAAGAAGTGCATGGCCTCTGAGTTTATTCATACTCTTGATATTCTGATTGGTAAGATTGAAGAGTCTAAATATATTGGCCTTCCTTTATTTGGTGGTAAGCTCATCAAATGTCATTGTGTGAATTTGATTGATAGAATTAATAGGAAATTGGAGTCGTGGAAAAGTAGATGTCTCTCTTTTGCTGTCAGGCTAGAGCTTTTTAAATCAACTTTAGCTACCATGCATATTTATTGGGTTTTATGTTTTCCCATTCCCTTCTATGTCCTTGATGAAATAGATTAATTGTTTAGGGATTTTCTATGGGGATAATATGAAAATAAAAGAAATTTTCATCTTATTAAGTGGGATATTATAACCCTTCCTAAGGCTGAAGGTGGTTTGGGTGTTAGAAAGAGCAAAGAAGTTTCTAATGCTTGTCTTATTCATAATATCTGTGATATTGCTAGCAAGAAGGACACCGTATGGGTCAAATGGGTCAGTGAAAAATACTTAAAGAAGGAGTCCTTTTGGAGTATTGAGGCATCTTCAAAATTTTCTTGGTTATTCAACTGTGCTCTTAGACCAAGGGGTCTTCTTCTCCCCTTCTTCAAGATTAAAGTTGGCTCAGGTAATAACATCTATACGTGGTTGGATCCATGGTTCAATGGTGGTTATCTTAAAGATAAAGTTGATATTAGTCTCATTATCAGGGTTGGTATTCCTAGAGACTCTAAGCTGAGTTCTATTATTAAGGATAGAACCTGGTCTGTTCATCACTTGAGATGCTCTGATAAGCTTATAAGTATTCTTCAATCTGTCTTCATTATGAGATCGGTTGATGATACTTTTCTTTTTGATGATTGTGAGAAGGTTAATATAAAAGCTATCTGGAGTGCTATCAGAAGTAAAGGCTCTGAGAGTGAGATATTCAAATGGATTTGGAAATCCAAATGTCATATGAATGCGACGATCCATGTGTGGAAGGCAACACATAATAAACTACCCACATCTGATTATGTTAGAAGGATGGGTATCTCTACGTCCTCTATCTATTTCTTGTGCATGAATGGGTATGAAATTACTCATCATATATGTTTTGAATGCGATTATACTAAAAATCTTTAGAACTTGGCTATTGACCAGAGTGTTATTAGTAGTTTTCCTAATAATTGGGAGGAAATTATCAAATTCAATAGTGGTAAGGAGGATATTGTTTCTCCACTCATTTTGTATCATATTTGGATGGAAAGGAATAGAAGAGTGCATAGCAATGAGTATATATCTTATGAGAATCTCTGGAATTGGATTAAAAATAAATATTATCTCCTGTGCTGATGAGCCGCTCTGTTCTACTGGTCCTTCTCTTTTTGCTGTTGAAGCTTCTTGTTTCTTCCTGTTATTATCTGGTCCATTGGTGAAGGCTATGGTTATCTTGTCTGGATTTGGAGATGTTGTTTTGTTCCTCCTTCTGCTATGAAATGCTGAAACATTCAATGTCTGTATACTTGTTTTCTGAGATGAGGAGCTGATGTGAAATCTTCTTTGTATCTATCTTTGTTGCTGAAGCCTTTTTCTACATCCTTTTTTTATCTTTGCAGTCAAAGACAGTTATGAAAGAGCAGGGTCAAAGACAATTTTGAAAGAGCTTCTTCCCTATCGAGTCTTGCTTCTGAAGTTTTTTCCTGTAGAGTGGTGTTGTTCTGCCTCTTTTTATTTGGCTTATTTGGTGCTTGGTCTATATTCTGAAGATGGTTTTTTATAGGGCTTAATCCTTCCCCTATGGTGTCTCTAGAGATGGTTGAATCCTCTTCTTCGCAAGGGTGAAGATCCCTCTCTATAGCATGCCTTTGAAGATGTGGTTTGGTTTTCTTTTGCTCCCCTCTCACTCGTAGAGTGATGGTCGAGTTTTGATGTTAGTTGGCTACTTTGGTGTTGTTTTTTGGTTCTGGTTTGTTTTGTGGATGAGGAGTTCATCTATCCTTGCTGCTTGGTTTTGTCTTGTTGCTCCCCTCTCACTCGTTGAGTGATGGTTGAGTGTGCTGGGCTTGGCTTTCTAAGATGGTTGATTCTGAGCTTAGTTCTTGGAGGAAATGTGGTGCTGTTCTGCCTTTTTAATCGGCTGGAGCTTGGTCTTAGTTCTGAAGATGGTTATCTGTGGCTTATATCTGCTCCTTTGGTGCCACAAGAGATGGTTGAGTCCTCTTCTTATTAAGGGTGTCGATGCTCCCCTCTCTCTAGTATGCCTATCATGTTATGGTTTGGGTTTTCCTTTGCTACCCTCTCACTCGAGGAGTGATGGTTGAGTTTGTTGTTGGTTGAATCTTGGTTATGGTTTGTTTGGTGGCAGAGGAGTTAATTGCCCCTGCAACTTTCTCTTTCTTGAAGCTCCCCTCTCACTCATTGAGTGATGGTTGAGTATGCTGGGTTTGTTCTCTTCGATGGTCAGTTTTGAGTATTTTTTCTTAGAGGGGTATGGTTGTTTAGCTCTTGAATCCTCTGTTTCACCCTGCTTGGAGTTGCTACTTTCTTATATGGTTCTCTAGTTTTGGTTCGATCTGTTGATGTTTTTTCTATACAGTTCTATGGTGCTTCCTGCCTTTTTTTGTCTTGGATGGAGCTTGGTTTATTTCTGAATATGGTTCTGAGTAAACTGTGGCATTTTGGCTGAGGTTGGTATGTTTGGTCTTGGGGTGTTTCTTTTTTTATTTCCATGAGGATCAGCTTGGCGTTTGAAGATTCTTTATTCTTGGTTACTAGCTCTCAAGATATTCATGAGATCTTTCCTTTTCATAGACTCGTGTCTTTTCATTGTACATTCTTTCTTTTCTTTTCCTCATTCCCATTTCTTGGGAATGAAAGCATTGTACATACCTTTTTACAAAAAAAATGAAAAAAAGCAACACAAGTTTTAGCCGACCAAAAAAACACACTTGAAAATCTCATTCAACTAATTTTGGGCACGCCAAGCATGGTGCACCATCTATCCCTTGGAAATGTGATGGTAGTTATGTGGCTCTGCTTAGTAGTGCTCATTGCTGTCATGTTGGATTTTGGGTTGGGATTAACCAGTGACCATAATGGGATTAAGTTCCTAGAAGAATGTAGATGAACCATGGAAAGGATTTTAGCATACCATATATCTAAGAATTTCATAAGATGTAACTGGAAAATGTTGCCTAAATTAATATTTTTTTATGGATGTTGACGTTGGATGGGTAACAACTTAATTATTTTTTATTTGTGGCTTACTAGACGGTTGTATGCTTCAATCGTCTGAATTGATATGTGAAGACTATCAGTTGGAACGAAATAGTAGGGGTGATAAACAATTATAGTCCAAATTAATATTTTTGTTAATAAAATCAAATCAAAAGGGTTTTGACAAATTGATATTTTTTTTATAGAAATAAATGGCAACTAACAACACATTTTCCTTGCGATCGGTCCTTGAAATAGACAAGTTGAATGAGAATAATTTCCATGACTGGTTCATGATGTTAAGAATCATTATTACACAAGAGCACAAGATCTATGTCCTCGAGGCACCAAGGGTGGATGAACTCGCATTCATCGAGTTCAAGGCTGAGAGGATGCTTACAAGAAGCACTGAGAATATGTCATAGATGTCAAGTTCTTGATGCTCTGCTCAATGAACTATAAGTTGTAGAAACAACATGAAAACATGGATGTTATTGAGATGGTAGGTCATCTTAAGAACATGCAACAAGATTAAGAAATATAAGACATATATGATTTCTCTAAGGAATTATTTAAATGCAACATGGTAGAAGGAGATCCAGTAGGTCCCCATGTGCTCATGTTGATTGAGCATGTTGATAACCTTGCTAGATTGGGATTTCCCATGAGTCAAATGTTGGCCATAGATATGATTTTATAGTCACTACCAAAATATATAGCAAGTTTGTCATGAACTACAACATGAACAATTTTGACAAACCATTGGAAGAATTTTGGCATGTTGAGAACTGATAAAGCACAAATGAAGAAGGACAAACCCAAATCTAAGATGATGATCATTAAAGGAAAGGGGAATTCCTAGGGAAAAGGAAAATTTGAAAAAAGTTTAAAAGCTATCCACAAACTCCAGTCTTCTATACTCAAAGAAAAGGGAGGAGTGACCAAGAGAGGCTATTGTCACCATCCTAGATATTGGAAAAAGAATTGTCCTCTTTACCTAGAGATACTAAGGAAGAATAAGGAGGGGATAGAGATATCCACTTCATATATTTATATTATTGAGATAAATATGTCTACTTCTTCATCTTTTGTACTAGATACCGTATGTGGATCTCACACATGTTCAAATATGCAGGAGATGAAAAGGATTAAGCCTTTAAAATAGGGCAATGTCAAATTGTGTGTTGCAAATGGATCAAGAGTTGCTGCCACCACACTTGGAACACTATCTTTTATTTCAATCCACGATGCTTGTAATAGAGTTATAGAACTGCTATTTTGTGTCTACCATTAATATAAATATCAATATTTTATCTTGTATGGATAAGAACAGATTCAAATTTCATATGAAGAATGATCATTGATCCATTAGTAAAGATGAGATCCTTTATGGAAGTGTTGGTCTTTATTTACTAGATCTAGAGACAAATGTCTATAACATAAATACCAAAAGATAATACTCGATAATTGAAACAAAAGATACCTTTTACAATTTGGTATAGGGTACATCAATGAGAAATTCATTTGTATACTACATAAGGATGGTTATCTAGACTCTTTTGATCTTGAATCAATAGAGACATGCAATATTGATTGTTAGGAAAGATGACAAAGAATCCTTTCACTAGACATCATAGATAGTGAGTGGTCTACTGGGACTCATATATATTGATGTATGTAGACAATTTAGAACAAATGCTACAGGTGGTTACCAGTACTTCATTACCTTTACTGATGAATTTAGGAGGCATGGCTCTATTTTCTTGATGAAACATAAGTCAAAATTTCAAAGATTTCATGAATGAAGTATAGAACCAACTTGGTAAAATCTTTAAAGAATTTCGTTCGGATGCAGGTGTTTATCCAAATGTTTTAGGACCTTCTGAGAGATTGTGCCATGATATCACAATGGACTCCACCTGGACATGGTGCCGTCAATGATGATTTTTTCTACTATTCCAACTTCCTCCAATGGATATGCTCTAGAAAATGCAACATTTACACTAAACCGTGTACCATCCAAATAGGTACAAAAGGCATCATTTGAGATATGGTATGTGAAGCATCACAATGTGCGTTTATGATTATTTGGGGATGTGAAACTTATGTGAGAAAGTAGTTTCCCAAAAATATTGGACCCAAATCAGATAAATGCGATTTTTTATATATCCTAGGGAAACTAAAGGATACTGCTTTTGCACTCCATCTATAAATAAAGTGTGTATCGCTAGGGATGCAATATTCATAGAAAAGGAATATTTTTCCAAAGGAAATTGTAGGAGAAAAGTAAAACTTGAAGAGGTTTGAGAATAATGAGAAAACATTGAACCTGTAGAGGTACATGCAAAACATGGAGAGTCACAAATTATTGTAGAATCTCAAATTGCTCATGTAACACAAGAACCTCATGAATCTAGTAGGACACATCATGATCCTGAAAATTTTGGTTATCTTGTGATTCAAAAAAGTGATGAGTTGGACATTGATGACGATCTAACAACCTACGTAGAAGTTGTTAAGGGACTACAATCTATGAAGTTGTTGGAGGCCATGAGATCTGTGATGGAATCTATGTACACCAATGAGGTATGGACTTTGGTGGATCCACCTGAAGGGTTAAATACTATAGGGTTCAACTGGGTCTACAAGAAAAAGACTAACATGCATAGTAATGTACAAACATATAAAGGTTGATTAGTTGCAAAGGGTTTCATACAAGTTCAAGGCATTGATTATGATGAAACCTTTTCTCTAGTTTCCATGGTTAAGTTCATCAAGATCATACTTTCTATTAAAACTTATTATCACTATGATATTTAGAATATTAATGTTAAAACCACATTCTTTAATGGGAATATACTCAAGGATGTGTACATGACAAAACCTATGGGTTTTATAAATCCAAAGAATGTAAGTAAAGTATATAAAATACAAAGGTTAATATATGGATCAGAGTTGGGATCTCAGATTTGGAATATTTGATTTGACAAAATAATCAAAAAGTTTGTCTTTAGTCAAAATGAAGATCAACCATATGTTTACAAGATGGTCAGTGGGAGGATGATTACAATCCTCGTATTGTATGTAGATTACATACTATTGATGAGGAATGACATTCTTACTTTATAGATGGTCAAAACCTGATGAGGAAATACATTCTTAATGAAGGACTTAGGTGAATCATTCTATGTTTTAGGAATCTAGATCTATATAAATAGATCTAGAAGGATTCTTGCCTAAGTTAGATCATGTACATTGATAAAGTGTTGAAGAGGTTCAACATTGAGAACTTGAAGAGAGGAAACCTACCCATCTGTCATGGTGTTACTATCTATAGAGATCAATCTCCCAATTGTTGCAAAGAAAGGGAACACATGAGTAAGATTCTATTAGCATCTGCAATTGTATCTATCATGTATGCAATGTTATGTACTCATCCAGATTTCTCGTATGCCTTGAGAATGATGAGAAGATATCAGTTAGATCACAGTGAAGGCCATTGGACTTTTGTTAAGAACATCCGTAAGTACTTGGGAAGAAATAAGGATCGTTTCTGTAACATCCCTGACCTGGGTTATGAGTCAACCCTAGGTGTTTTGCCTAAATATGTAATTAAATGTTTGTGATTAACTCTGAGCATGTAATTAAGTTTCTCAGAAACGTATATTTCAGTATTTGCTCCTTTTTATTTAAAGTTGTAGCATTGTTTTGATATATAGGGACCTATGTGCAATTTACCCAGTTAAAAGGGTTAGCTGGCAATTTTCACATGTTGAGATGTTCCTCTGATGTTGAGACATCATGAGAATCTTTTTGGTAAATTTTGAGGGATTTCCCAAGCTGGGGCACCAAGGTGCAGCTGTGGAAGCAATCCCGGTACTTGAAACCCTAGTTTGGGGTAAAATGCAATTTACCCAAATTAAGGGATACAAATTGTGAAATATGTCATCTAATGTATCTTTTTAGACTCTTGCCATCATTAAGAGAAGAAATGATGAGGAAGTCACCTCAATTGAATTATCAAGTTATGAGATATGCCTTGTGATTGAATAATCAGGGTGTATGTGTAATATCTCTTTATGTATGTAACTCATTATTAGCTTGCTCTCCTTTAACTTCTTTTCCTAAGACCTTAAGAGAAGTTTTGTCCTTAGAATAAAGAGGAAGGGACGATCAAGTAAAGAAGGAGGGACCTAGTTGGAATTATGGACAACTTATGAACTAATGTTGAAAATCCTACCCCATGTATATAAGCTCTCCTTCCCTTAGTTGCAAGGGAATTTACCCTTCGTTCCCTTACTGTTTCATTTCACCAAAGACGACCAAGGACTGCCTTGGAGCTAAGGAGGACAACCAAGGGGTGCAAGGTAGGTTTAAACCCCTCTTCTTGCCTAATTCCATGGTTAAAACTCGAATTCATGGTCAGCTTCATGGCTAACTCTCGAAATCCTATCTTTCTAGCCATCTTTCGTTGACCTTCCTTGGAGTTTTCACCTTGGCCAACCTGTGGGAACTCAAGGACGCCATTAGAGCTTGGAGCTTGAAAGCTTGGAGCTCAAGAAGCAAGCTTTAGGCGGGTTTTATAACTCTAAACCCATGCTTTACTATGTGCATCTTTATATGCGGTTGGATGATAGCTCTTAGTGTTTCCTTACTTTTCCCTGATATTTTGCAAGAAAATCCATGGGATATTCGTACTGTTCTTGAGCTAGGAGATGAAGGCGTGATTTCCAAGAAAAATCCACCGCTTTTCACTTCCTTAAACGGTCCCACCAGTTGCTCTCTCGGTCTCAAGACCGCGAGGTGAGCAAATGGTCTCGAGACCGCGACAGGGAAAACGGTCTCCAAGACCGTTTGGCCCCATTGACCGAGCGTGGACCGTATAAGAAATCTGTTCCTAATTATATAGGCTAATTACCCTCAAAATTTGGAAGGCTAACTCCAAAGGAATCGGGAGATATGACCTTTGTAAGTAACAACTTTAAATGAATTAATTCCTGATTCTCAAACGGTCTGAAATTGCCCTTTTGGGCAAACGGTCTCAAGACCGTGTAAGGTCGTTGACCAGGTGTTGACCGTATGCGATTACTGTTCAAAATAATGTTAATTAACAACTCACCAAGTTTGATGGTCTTATTCCAAACGGGCTAAGATTTCAAGGGTGAATACTAGGGCTAACCCTAGGTGAAATCAGTACTGCAATTATGGTGACCTATGTGGGTTTTTAGGGTTCAAGACCGTTTAGGGGTCACCCAAACGGTCTCAAGACCGCGAGGGCAATCAACCATGACCGTTTGGAGGTCTGGGGTCAAGATTAGTTGACCAATTGAAGGTACAATTACACCAAATTACATTGCAATAAAATATTAACATGATCATCAACTCAATGGGTCAACCTTGATGAATTTGCACTAGAATCCAAAATTGGATGGGCAAACGGTCTCAAGACCGAGAGGACAATCACCCAAGACCGTTTGAAGGTCTAGGGTTAAGTAAATTGACCAATTGAGGATCTATTTGCAAATAAGTTATCAATTTAATCAAAATGCTATTTTGTGGATCAATCATGGTTCAACCCCTATCAAATCACCTTGGACTTTGATGAAATCTTGGGCAAATGGTCTCAAGGCCATGTGGGGTCCACACACATGACCTCAAGACCATTTGGGCCAAGTTTGGGCCCAATTGGAGCTCAATTGAAGGGTTTAACCTTGTGTTGAGTCACATCGTTGAGTGTTGATGGGTGAACATTGATAGACCCTAATTGAATCGACTTCAACCCTAATTGGTCAACCATTAAGGGTCAATTGAATGACCAAGTGGTCAAGCATAATCTAAGTTAACCCAATCCATTATTAGTCAACCTGTCTCTGACCTTTTGAGGGCTTCAACATGAGTTGACATTATTGGTTGTATCTTTGAATCTTGTTGATGGTCCAAGCGGTTGAGACCATGTGAGCTCGCGGCCTCAAGGTCGTGAGGAGGCTCGCGGTCTCAAGGTTGTGAGAGGGCTCACGGTCTCAAGACCGTGAGGGAGCTCACGGTCTCAAGACCGCGAGGGGCCTCGCGGTCCTGAGGTCAAAGTGGGCAAATGGTCAACATCTCTTCGCGGTCTCAACTTCAATTTGATCTTCGCGGTCTTGAACCACTTGAAGGGCTTTGCGGTCTTGAACCACTTGAAGAGGCTCGCGGTCTTGAAGCCTAAGGAGGCTCGCGGTCTTGAAGATAGAAGAGAGCTCGCAGTCTTGGAAAGTCAAAGTGGGCAAACGGTCAACACTTTCAAACGATCACAATTCGATTGAAGGTTGATAATCGAAATCAATCAATGTGATTTAGGGTTGACTTCATTCAATCAATTGATGACATAAATGGTCCAATGTTGCCCTAATCGAACCCTAATGACAACCTAGGATATTAGGGGGTTAATTGACTAAGGTTTGGACCATGATGATGATCAATGGGGTGAATTACCAAAATACCCCTGAAGGGCCAATTGAGTTATATCTTGCTCAATTCAAACCCTAATCACATGATGATGATGTTTTAGCCATGTTAGCCTATGATGACTTAATCCGACCTGATCTAGGGTGATGTTGACATCACCTAACCTTATGATGAGAGAGAAAGTACTTATAGAGAGAGAAAGTACTTCTAGAGAGAGAAAGTACCCTTTTTAAGTGGAAACTCAATTGAAGCATCCCCAATACACAAAAATGAGCATAATTAGGGTATGATCCACCTGTGTGAGATCATAGAAACCCTAATTATGATAAATGATGAACTTTTAACTAATCTAAGATCATCAATGAAGATGTTACTCATACATGATGATGTTATGAGTTCAATTCACCTTAATGTGAATAGTAAACCCTAATTCAAGGGTGATGACATGTAATGAGAATAGTAAACCCTAATTCAAGGGTAATGGCATGCTTTTGAATATTAAACTCTATTTGATAAGAATTAGAGATTTAAACTCTTATGACAAGAGTAGGAAGGATATTCCTCATTTTTGTATTACCTTTATCAGTTGTATTAACCATGCAGGTTCTGATATGAAGGTAATCATATCCAGGTATGGATGATGATGTTATATTCATTGAAGGCATGTTGTTAGCCTTATGAATAAGTAAAGTAATCTGATGTCTTGTCAGTGGCATCCTATACTGATAATGGACTGTGAGAGCCATGAATACCATCAAAGTCATGCCTTAGAGATGACTTGAGATGAGGATAATGAGAAATGATGACTGATATGAGTTAGGCCTGTTACATTTAGTATTCTTCTTTTATAACTGCTATGCTACTGTTATTGTTTGAAGAACAATGTATGCTGTTAAAGAATACTGAATGTACCTAACTAATCAAGCATAATGTAGAGCCCTGATCATAGATCCATCATTGTCAGAGATTAAGTGATGGTGAAACAGGTTTTCCTCAGGGAACTCCTGGAGCACATACTTTTGAGTATGTGGGGTACATGGATGTATAGAACCTTACATCCTAGTATAGGAAAGTGATGTAGATGTGTAATCCATCCATCCTTCACTATATTTCCATATCGTATCAGTGGTAGGTAAACATGAAACCTCCTGATGATGAAGAAAGCACAGATATCCGTATCAGTGGTAGGTAAACATGAAACCTCCTGATGACGAAGAGAGTACAGAACACCACTGTGACTCTAGAATAGCGAAGGACCAGTTTACCCTGGTGAGCTATAGTAGTAGAGACACAAGATGTCCTATAAGTGATCCTCTTATTGACTGAGGAAGGTGAAGGTCATGAGAATCCGGCTCTCTTAATGACCTATCTATGATACTGATGCGGCTTCTTAGCGATCAGTTGGAGTATGAGTGGTAAGCCTCATCTCCACAGGGCATAATGTTGTTTGTAAAACATAATCAACCATGTAGTATAACTTGTTAGAGATAACTCCAAGTTAGTTGATTGATGTTACATTGCAATAGTGTTTATATTCTCCATATCTCCTAAATAGTTGAGATCTTGTTATACCTGCAACTGTTACAGAATGCTTTGAAGGCTTTACTGTTTAAGATATTCTTTGATGTTATAATAAAGCTTCTGGCGAAGAGTTATAACTCTCGCTGGGACAATTATGTATAATTGTCTCACCCCGTAGACTTCAACTTTTTAGGTGGACGTCGGAGACGAAGGAACCAGCCTACAGGTGATCAGTCTCAGCAGCAGCATCAGGGGCAACAGTAATCTCAGGTGGAGATTATCCTGCCATATGATGTAGATAGAGTCAGTCCTATGTGTCCTCTGTACTCTCAGGTCTTGGAGTCTTTTGTATAGTGATCTTGAGATTTTGTATTTTGATGTATATAATTACTCAAGAAGTAATTATCCTGAGATGTAAACAGTTTACCTCACTTTATGAAAGAAGCTTTTATGGATTCAAGCTCTTGTCATGAAAAGTTTTAATTTCTCGTGATTTTTGCCTTCCGCTGATTACCGATTCGCTTCCGCTAAGTTTTAATCGTGTTTATATCATGGTTTGGAGATCAGAGCCCACAACTAGTGGTATCAGAGCTCTAGGTCAGTTGAGTCTACAGAGGCATAGGACTTAGGATGTCGAGTCTACCTTTAGTACTCCTTCCTTATCTAATAGAATCTTCTCCTCCTTAGGAGAAGAAGATACATAAGAATGTCAGAACATCACAATGAGTACGTGGCAGAGAGTAGTGCTAGTGCACCTCAAGGCGGTGCAAGAGTTCCGAGAATAGAACAACCTGCACCGGAGTTACCAAGAGAGCCACCCCAGTTCGACCCAGCTGACATGAATAATCCCGCTGTACAGACGATGTTCGGGCAGTTCATGACTGCCATGACACACATAACCGATAGGATGCCCATTCCTGCACCTGGGGCACCTGTCCAGCCTGAAGCACAAGGTATCGGTAAGACATTCGAACGACTTCGTCGTGTCGGAGCTACCGAGTACTTCGGGACTGCCGACCCTGTAGATGCTGACTTATGGCTGACAGAGTTGGAGAAGGATTTCAGGATTCTTATGATTCCGGAAGCTGAGAAGGTTAGACATGCTGTCTATCTTCTCAAAGGTAGTGCTGGTCACTGGTGGAACATGGAAGAGCAGAAGAGGCCTGGAGTAGAGTTCTCATGGGAAGAGTTTCGTCGGGAATTTATCAAAAGATATTTTCCAAAGACTTTCCTAGATGAGAAGATCTCTCAGTTCGAGAAACTAAGGCAGGGTATGATGAACATTAGCGAATATGAAGCTAAGTTCATGGAGTTGCTGCGGTTCTGTCCGCACATGGCTGCTACAGACGAGAAAAGAATCAGAAGATTTGAGAAGGGTTTGAATTCTGATATGTCAACCCCTGTATCTACCTTAGAGAACCGAGAGAGATTCTCTACCTTCATTGAGTCAGTCCGAAGGATAGAGAGATCTGTGGTTGAGAAGAGACAAACCCATAAAAGATATCCACAGTTCCAAGGTTCTTCATCTAGGGATTCCAAGAAACCTAGATTCTCTGCACCTAACCCTCCACCACCCAGATCGAGTTTTCAAACTCAATGGACACCAAGCAGAGGTAGAGGACGGAGTCAACCGCTTCAAGGGACGCACAGTTCTGCATCTGAGTCAGTCACTGGACCTCCAAGACCACAACAATAGGAGAGGAGTTGCTACAACTATGGTAAGGTGGGACACTTGATGAAGGATTGCCGTTCTAGGCCTGTCGGTGTGACACAACAAACCCCGAGACAGAATCAACAGGGATCTCAGAATAGACAACATCAAGGAGCAGCTCGAGGACATGGACAAGCGTCTCAAGCTGGATCATCAGCACCACCTCAACACCAGGCGACTACGAGGTTCTATGCTATGAACCCACCTGAGGCAGTGGTCAATCCACGGGTAGTGGCAGGTCAGATGAAATTTTTATATTCTGATATGTCTACATCCTGTGTTGTATCCGTTCTGATTGATCCGGGTGCTACGCACTCTTTCATCACTCGTGAAGTGATTCGTAACTGCAATGTGACTGTTAGTCATAGAGCAGATAGTTTGTTGTTAGAGACTCCATTGAGTGGGTCTGCCATTTTGCAGGAGGTATGTTCTTCCTGCATCCTTTTCTTTTCTGACCATCGCGTTCAAGTGGATCTTATACCACTTGATATGCGGGGATTTGATATAATCCTTGGAATGGATACCTTAGAAAGGTATAGAGTTGTCTTGGATTGTGAGTCCAAGTTGGCTGTGTTTGCTGATGAAAGCAACACATGGATCATTCAAGGTGAAAGAAAGATTCTGCCCACCTGTCTTGTGTCAGCTATGGTTGCTGATAAGCTGTTGAGGCAAGGATGTTATGCATTCTTAGCCCATGTGGTAGATGTTACCAAGGAAAGGACCAATCCTGCTGAAGTTCCCATAGTCAGGGAATTCAAGGATGTGTTTCCTGAAGAACTTCCTGGTATACCACCACCTCGGGAGATTGATTTTGAAATTAATCTGATCCCAGATACGAAACCCATAGCTCAAACTCCGTATAGAATGGCGCCTGCCGAGATGGCAGAACTCAAGAAACAGCTTCAAGAGCTACTTGAGAGAGGTTTTATCCGACCGAGTACTTCACCTTGGGGTGCTCCGGTCTTGTTTGTTAAAAAGAAAGATGGGTCAATGCGGTTGTGCATTGATTACAGACAACTCAATAAAGTAACAATAAAGAATAAGTATCCTCTGCCGAGGATTGATGATCTCTTTGACCAGTTGCGTGGTGCAACAGTCTTTTCAAAGATAGACTTGAGGTCTGGATATCACCAACTCCGTATTAAGGATAGTGACATATCCAAGTCTGCCTTTAGGACAAGATATGGTCACTATGAGTTCACGGTTATGTCGTTTGGACTAACCAATGCACCAGCTGCATTTATGGAACTCATGAATAGAGTTTTTCGACCTTTCCTTGATCAGTGTATTGTCGTCTTCATAGATGACATTCTGATTTATAGTAAGGATGCTCAGCAGCATGAGCAACATCTTCGCCAAGCTTTGACCTTGCTAAAAGAACATAAACTGTACGCTAAGTTTAGCAAGTGTGAGTTCTGGCTGCCGGAGGTATCTTTTCTTGGACATGTAATATCCGCCTCGGGAATTCGTGTTGACCCCACAAAGGTAGAATCTGTTCTACAATGGGAACAACCAAAGACACCGACGGAGATTTGAAGTTTCTTGGGGTTAGCTGGCTATTATCGAAGGTTCATTAAGAACTTTAGTTCTATAGCTTTACCTTTGACCAAGTTAACCCGGAAAGATGTTCCTTTTTCTTGGAGTGATAAGTGCCAACAATCTTTCCAGTTGCTGAAGGAGAGATTGACAAGTGCACCTGTGCTAGTGCTACCTGAACAAGGAAAAGGATATGTAGTTTTCTGTGATGCTTCCAAGAACGGACTAGGATGTGTGTTGATGCAGGATAAACAAGTGATTTCTTTTACTTCCCGACAGCTTAAGAAACACGAGGAGAATTATCCAACACATGATCTGGAGTTAGCTGCTGCGGTTCATGCTTTGAAGATCTGGAGGCACTATCTCTACGGAGAAACATTCCAGATTTTCACAGACCACAAAAACCTTAAGTATATCTTCTCTCAGCATGAGCTCAACATGAGGCAATGTCGCTGGATGGAATTAATCAAGGACTACAACTGTACAATTGATTACCATCCAGGCAATGACAATGTTGTTGCAGATGCCTTGAGTAGGAAATCAGCAACATCAACCATGAATAGAGCACAACTAAACTCTTTAGTATTCTCTAGAAGAGATATGCTTATCTCTTTAAGGCAAGACAATGTACAGTTGAAGGTGTCATTGCTAGCCGGTTTGTTGGCTGAGATGCATATTAAACCTACCCTAAGGGAGCAGATTAAAGAGGCACAGCTAGGTGATGCTGTAGTTCAACATATAAGATCTGAGTATGGAAATGAGAAGCAAGATGGTTTTCATGACTCAAAAGATCAAGTAGCTTGTTATAATGGAAGAATGATAGTGCCGGATGTGGACAACTTGAGGAAGTTAGTCCTGGAAGAAGCCCATTCTTCCATGTATGCCATGCATCCAGGGAGCACCAAGATGTATCGGAATTTGAAGGGTCTGTATTGGTGGCCTGGGATGAAAAAGGACGTTGCAGAGTTTGTTCTGAGGTGTCCGGTGTGTCAGCAAGTTAAAGCTGAACACCAGAAGCCTGCAGGAACAATGCAACCTTTACCCATATCACAGTGGAAGTGGGACCATGTGACCATGGACTTTGTTGTTGGCCTACCCAGGACAAGCAAAGGACATGATTCCATTTGGGTAATTGTTGATAGGTTGACTAAGACAGCACATTTCTTACCTGTCAAAACAACCTATTCTACTGAAAGGTTATCAGAGTTGTATGTTCAAGAGATAGTGCGTTTGCACGGAGTTCCTGTCACAATAGTTTCTGACAGAGGTCCTCAGTTTACAAGTCATTTTTGGGAACAGTTGCACAGAGCCTTAGGCACCAAGCTAAGGTTTCGTACGACCTTTCATCCCCAGACTGATGGACAGTCGGAAAGGACCATACAAACCTTAGAAGACCTGTTGCGAGCATGTGTTCTCCAGTTCACCGGAAGTTGGGATCTACACCTAAGCTTGATAGAGTTTGCCTATAACAATAGATATCAACATAGTATTGATATGGCACCTTATGAAGCCTTATATGGTAGACGTTGTAGATCACCCTTGTGTTGGTTTGAGACTGGTGAGCACCAGTTGTTAGGTCCTGACCTGGTGCAGCAAACCACAGAAAAGATTAAAGTAATACAACATAAGATTAATACTGCTCAGGATAGGCAGAAATCTTATGCTGACAAACGTCGTAGACCCTTAGAGTTCCAGGTTGGAGACAGAGTGTATCTTAAGGTCTCACCTTGGAAAGGAGTCCTTCATTTTGGAAGGAAAGGGAAGTTAGCTCCTAGATTTATGGGACCTTATCCAATCATTGAACGGATTGGAAAGGTAGCATATAAACTAGAGCTGCCCCCAGAGTTACAGAGGTTACACCCTGTGTTTCACATTTCTATGTTGAAGAAATGTCACCCAGACACCGAGTCAGTTCTACAACCTATGGAGGTAGAACTGAATGATGACATATCCTATGAGGAGGGACCAGTGTCAATCCTTGATAAACGAATTAAAAAGTTAAAGAAGAAAGATATAAGTCTTGTGAAAGTCCTCTGGAACCATCATGGTATTGAAGAAGCCACTTGGGAGTTAGAGGATGAGATGAGAAGGAAGTATCCTGCCCTTTTCTCGTAGTATGTTTTATCGATTTCGGGGACGAAATCCTTGTAAGGGGTGGATAATTTGTAACATCCCTGACCTGGGTTATGAGTCAACCCTAGGTGTTTTGCCTAAATATGTAATTAAATCTTTGTGATTAACTCTGAGCATGTAATTAAGTTTCTCAGAAACGTATATTTTAGTATTTGCTCCTTTTTATTTAAAGTTGTAGAATTGTTTTGATATATAGGGACCTATGTGCAATTTACCCAGTTAAAAGGGTTAGCTGGAAATTTGCACATGTTGAGATGTTCCTCTGATGTTGAGACATCATGAGAATCTTTTTGGTAAAGTTTGAGGGATTTCCCAAGCTAGGGCACCAAGGTGCAGCTGTGGAAGCAATCCCGGTACTTGAAACCCTAGTTTGGGTTAAAATGCAATTTACCCAAATTAAGGGATACAAATTGTGAAATATGTCATCTAATGTATCTTTTTAGACTCTTTCCATCATTAAGAGAAGAAATGATGAGGAAGTCACCTCAATTGAATTATCAAGTTATGAGATATGCCTTGTGATTGAATAATCAGGGTGTATGTGTAATATCTCTTTATGTATGTACCTCATTATTAGCTTGCTCTCCTTTACCTTCTTTTCCTAAGACCTTAAGAGAAGGTTTGTCCTTAGAATAAAGAGGAAGGGACGATCAAGTAAAGAAGGAGGGACCTAGTTGGAATTATGGACAACTTATGAACTAATGTTGAAAATCCTACCCCATGTATATAAGCTCTCCTTCCCTTAGTTGCAAGGGAACTTACCCTTCGTTCCCTTACTGTTTCATTTCAACAAAGACGACCAAGGACTGCCTTGGAGCTAAGGAGGACGACCAAGGGGTGCAAGGTAGGTTTAAACCCCTCTTCTTGCCTAATTCCATGGTTAAAACTCAAATTCAAGGTCAGCTTCATGGCTAACTCTCGAAATCCTATCTTTCTAGCCATCTTTCGTTGACCTTCCTTGGAGTTTTCACCTTGGCCAACCTGTGGGAACTCAAGGACGCCATTAGAGCTTGGAGTTTGAAAGCTTGTAGCTCAAGAAGCAAGCTTTAGGCGGGTTTTATAACTCTAAACCCATGCTTTACTATGTGCATCTTTATATGCGGTTGGATGATAGCTCTTAGTGTTTCCTTACTTTTCCCTGCTATTTTGCAAGAAAATCCATGGGATATTCGTACTGTTCTTGATCTAGGAGATGAAGGCGTGATTTCCAAGAAAAATCCACCGCTTTTCACTTCCTTAAACGGTCCCACCAGTTGCTCTCTCGGTCTCAAGACCGCGAGGTGAGCAAACGGTCTCGAGACCGCGACAGGGAAAACGGTCTCCAAGACCGTTTGGCCCCGTTGACCGAGTGTGGACCGTATAAGAAATCTGTTCCTAATTATATAGGCTAATTACCCTCAAAATTTGGGAGGCTAACTCCAAAGGAATCGGGATATATGACCTTTTTACGTAACAACTTTAAATGAATTAATTCCTGATTCTCAAACGGTCTGAAATTGCCCTTTTGGGCAAACGGTCGCAAGACCGTGTAAGGTCGTTGACCAGGCGTTTACCGTATGAGATTACTGTTCAAAATAATGTTAATTAACAACTCACCAAGTTTGATGGTCTAATTCCAAACGGGCTAAGAGTTGAAGGGTGAATACTAGGGCTAACCCTAGGTGAAATCAGTACTGAAATTAAGGTGACCTAATTAGGGTTTTTAGGGTTGATTGACCTAAACGGTCTCAAGACCATTTAGGGGTCACCCAAATGGTCTCAAGACCGCGAGGGCAATCAACCATGACCGTTTGGAGGTCTGGGGTCAAGATTAGTTGACCAATTAAAGGTACAATTACACCAAATTACATTGCAATAAAATATTAACATGATCATCAACTCAATGGGTCAACCTTGATGAATTTGCACTAGAATCCAAAATTGGATGGGCAAACGGTCTCAAGACCATTTGGAACTCATCCAAACGGTCTCAAGACCGAGAGGACAATCACCCAAGACCGTTTGAAGGTCTAGGGTTAAGTAAATTGACCAATTGAGGACCAATTTGCAAATAAGTTATCAATTTAATCAAAATGCTATTTTGTGGATCAATCATGGTTCAACCCCTATCAAATCACCTTGGACTTTGATGAAATCTTCGGCAAATGGTCTCAAGGCCATGTGGGGTCCACCCACATGACCTCAAGACCATTTGGGCCAAGTTTGGGCCCAATTGGAGCTCAATTGAAGGGTTTAACCTTGTGTTGAGTCACATCGTTGAGTGTTGATGGGTGAACATTGATAGACCCTAATTGAATCGACTTCAACCCTAATTGGTCAACCATTAAGGGTAAATTGAATGACCAAGTGGTCAAGCATAATCTAAGTTAACCCAATCCATAAGTAGTCAACATGGCTCTGACCTTTTGAGGGCTTCAACATGAGTTGACATTATTGGTTGTATCTTTGAATCTTGTTGATGGTCCAAGCGGTTGAGACCATGTGAGCTCGCGGCCTCAAGGTCATGAGGAGGCTCGCGGTCTCAAGGTCGTGAGAGGGCTCACGGTATCAAGACCGTGAGGGAGATCACGGTCTCAAGACCATGAGGGGCCTCGCGGTCCTGAGGTCAAAGTGGGCAAACGGTCAACATCTCTTCGCGGTCTCAACTTCAATTTGATCTTCGCGGTCTTGAACCACTTGAAGGGCTTCGCGGTCTTGAACCACTTGAAGAGGCTCGCGGTCTTGAAGCCTAAGGAGGCTCACGGTCTTGAAGATAGAAGAGGGCTCGCGGTTTTGGAAAGTCAAAGTGGGCAAACGGTCAACACTTTCAAACGATCTCAATTCGATTGAAGGTTATAAATCGAAATCAATCAATGTGATTTAGGGTTGACTTCATTCAATCAATTGATGATATAAATGGTCCAATGTTGCCCTAATCGAACCCTAATGACAACCTAGGATATTAGGGGGTTAATTGACTAAGGTTTGGACCATGATGATGATCAATGGGGTGAATTACCAAAATACCCCTGAAGGGCCAATTGAGTTATATCTTGCTCAATTCAAACCCTAATCACATGATGATGATGTTTTAGCCATGTTAGCCTATGATGACTTAATCCGACCTGATCTAGGGTGATGTTGACATCACCTAACCTTATGATGAGAGAGAAAGTACTTCTAGAGAGAGAAATTACTTCTAGAGAGAGAAAGTACCCTTTTTAAGTGGAAACTCAATTGAAGCATCCCCAATACACAGAAATGAGCATAATTAGGGTATGATCCACCTGTGTGAGATCATAGAAACCCTAATTATGATAAATGATGAACTTTTAACTAATCTAAGATCATCAATGAAGATGTTACTCATACATGATGATGTTATGAGTTCAATTCACCTTAATGTGAATAGTAAACCCTAATTCAAGGGTGATGACATGTAATGAGAATAGTAAACCCTAATTCAAGGGTAATGGCATGCTTTTGAATATTAAACTCTATTTGATAAGAATTAGAGATTTAAACTCTTATGACAAGAGTAGGAAGGATATTCCTCATTTTTGTATTACCTTTATCAGTTGTATTAACCATGCAGGTTCTGATATGAAGGTAATCATATCCAGGTATGGATGATGATGTTATATTCATTGAAGGCATGTTGTTAGCCTTATGAATAAGTAAAGTAATCTGATGTCTTGTCAGTGGCATCCTATACTGATAATGGGCTATGAGAGCCATGAATACCATCAAAGTCATGCCTTAGAGATGACTTGAGATGAGGATAATGAGAAATGATGACTGATATGAGTTAGGCCTGTTACATTTAGTATTCTTCTTTTATAACTGCTATGCTACTGTTATTGTTTGAAGAACAATGTATGCTGTTAAAGAATACTGAATGTACCTAACTAATCAAGCATAATGTAGAGCCCTGATCATAGATCCATCATTGTCAGAGATTAAGTGATGGTGAAATAGGTTTTCCTCAGGGAACTCCTGGAGCACATACTTTTGAGTATGTGGGGTACATGGATGTGTAGAACCTTACATCCTAGTATAGGAAAGTGATGTAGATGTGTAATCCATCCATCCTTCACTATATTTCCATATCGTATCAGTGGTAGGTAAACATGAAACCTCCTGATGACGAAGAAAGCACAGATATCCGTATCAGTGGTAGGTAAACATGAAACCTCCTGATGACGAAGAGAGTATAGAACGCCACTGTGACTCTAGAATAACGAAGGACCAGTTTACCCTGGTGAGCTATAGTAGTAGAGACACGAGATGTCCTACAAGTGATCCTCTTATTGACTGAGGAAGGTGAAGGTCATGAGAATCCGTCTCTCTTAATGACCTATGTATGATATTGATGCGGCTTCTCAGCGATCAGTTGGAGTATGAGTGGTAAGCCTCATCTCCACAGGGCATAATGTTGTTTGTAAAACATAATCAACCATGTAGTATAACTTGTTAGAGATAACTCCAAGTTAGTTGATTGATGTTACATTGCAATAGTGTTTATATTCTCCATATCTCCTAAATAGTTGAGATCTTGTTATACCTGCAACTGTTACAGAATGCTTTGAAGGCTTTACTGTTTAAGATATTCTTTGATGTTATAATAAATCTTCTGGCGAAGAGTTATAACTCTCGCTGGGAAAATTATGTATAATTGTCTCACCCCGTAGGCTTCAACTTTTTAAGTAGACGTCGGAGACGAAGGAACCAGCCTACAAGTGATCAGTCTCAGCAGCAGCATCAGGGGTAGCAGTAATCTCAGGTGGAGATTGTCCTGCCATATGATGTAGATAGAGTCAGTCCTATGCGTCCTCTGTACTCTCAGGTCTTGGAGTCTTTTGTATAGTGATCTTGAGATTTTGTATCTTGATGTATATAATTACTCAAGAAGTAATTATCCTGAGATGTAAACAGTTTACCTCACTTTATGAAAGAAGCTTTTATGGATTCAAGCTCTTGTCACAAAAAGTTTTCATTTCCCGTGATTTTTGCCTTCCGCTGATTACCGATTCGCTTCCGCTAAGTTTTAATCGTGTTTATATCATGGTTTGGAGATCAGAGCCCACAGTTTCCTCATCTACGATGGAAAGGAAGATTTGGTGGCAAAAGGTTACAGTGATAATATCCTCAATTTTGGGTAAAATTCAAATGGAAAAAAATGTAAGGCATGAGCTATTGGGTATTGACAATGATGTGACATGGGCACAACCCATGGTCCAAGTAGGACCAACCAATTGGTTTCCTTGCAAATAAATCATGGTGGAACAAATAAATAGCATTGACTTTATGATGTGTTAAAATATAGATATGAAATATTTGTCAAGTTGTCGAAAGAAATAGGATCTGTGGTTTTTTAGATAATTAGAGGATAATTATCTAGCCCAAAGTGGTGACACAACGTGGAGTTATCAAATAACACTATCCTTGATTGATCTTTTGTGAACTTGAAAATAATGAAAAAAATAAGAGAATTCTACAATTTTGGAGAGAATGAGACATCCCATGAGGTAATGATTTATTTAAAAATAATGTTAGAAAAGAAGAAGATCGGATATAAAAGATATTATGATAAAATTTGAGAATAGGGATATAGGTGGGAAAAACATTCATGATTTCCTACAATTATTTTAACAAATATTTTGAAATGGAGAGAGAAAGAATAATTATGTTATCCAATAATATGACATGTTCCTTAATTTCATTTTGTATATCAATTATGTGAATTTGGTGATAAATAATGGTTTGGAAATGCATTGGACTTTCCTATTTGTCTAGGTTTACGTTATAACCATGAAAGAGGAAGGAGTCAGTACAAGAAAACCTTGGAGGTTTACATAGGGTGTCAAACTGTGACTTGGGACAAAAGTAATTAGACACCTACCTTTTTGTGGTTTAAGGCTTGCGATTATCCCTCTCCCTTTCTCCTTTCCATAAAACAAGTAACTGTCCTCTAAGGGCCTATATAAGGAGCTCCATAACTTTTATATTGAGGCTAGTTGTCTGTAGGGCCTTCCGCTGGTATTGGTTATCTATTTCTATCCCTTACTAATGCACTAAGACACCAGAGAACGACACTGCTATAGGCTCTTTCCCTCCTTCAAGTGTCCAGTAATGCCTGCAGTCTAGATGACTCTAACATTTGGGTTCCTAGCTGACTATCAATATTTTCTTCCCCTCTCATGACCTCCCTTTATCTACTACTGACCATCGCCACCCTAGGGTCTCCTTTGATGCTCTTTCTAGGTGTGAGCCCATGACTTAGGTAATGGAAATGAAGATGGATGATGGAGTGGTGGTGGGTGAGTTCCCACTGATTGGTCATGATTACAACACCTTTGACACGACATGTGTAGAGAGGAGAATGACCATGCAGGTACGTGAGGAGGAAATGGATGAGGTGGGATCAAGGAATAAGATACGATGACGTCTGGGAAGTGATGCCCACATTACCATGGAGATGATAGTACTTGAGGATCCTTGGGCTCTACGATGGTGAGGAAGGAGACTTTGGTGGTTGTTCTTTGTCCATGGTAGGTCGGGCACCAACTCCAGGCCTCCACATTCCAGCGGCGTCATGCTGAGATCGGAGACAAGAAAGAGGGAGATCGGTTCGTTGACTAGCTGTCAGTTCAATCAATCAACTGACAAGTGGGTCTGTCTAGGAGATGCAGTAGGGGATGAACAATAGGCTGAACCACACCCTTGACTTATCCATGTGGTGCTGGTACTGGACAATGATGTGATGCCACATGACATCTTTTAAAGGTATAAATGATTATCTTGGTTAATTTATAGAAAATGCTAGGAGTGTCCGAAAATAGCGATGTTATATGCCATTTTGATTAGAAAAATTATGGAAATACAAATGAAATAGTTTGAGAGTCTAGTTATGCTTTATTTTCTAAAAGTACTACTATACATGATAAAGTGGTGATTAACACATGGAAACCATATTTTTGGGTATTAAAATGTTGGGAAAATAAAAAAGGTTTCTTTTCTTATGATTATCTGACATTATTGAACATGATAGAAATCTAATATGATCATGATTATAGGTTCTAAGTCACAAATATGATACGTAGGATTTAAGGCATAAATATACTAAACCCTAATCTGATGTAGTTGCTTAAAAGACTTAACTTGATGAATTAGACCTAAAAGTTCTAACTTGATAAGTTTTTAATAACCTAAATGAGATATAAGTAATGGATAATATGGATCCAATGATTAGGGCCATCACCTAATATTAATATGTGGCAAAAATAGGGTTGACACCCTTATTTCATACCCTAAATCTGAGATGATTCTAAACACACATTAGGACCCGAGTATGGTTTAATCTGATTAAATCTGATGGTGACACTTTAGGATTTATATACATGATGATATAATGTGAATTTCTTAGTTTTCTTATTGAGTGGATAATATGCTTGAAGTTTTTTTTTCATGATAATCTGCATGGCTCACAACCAAGGTATGTGATTATGACTAAGATTACTCGTCTTAGTTTCTTGATGTTTTCTGATGTTTTATTGGTTTGATTTCAATTTACTTCTTGGATGAACTTTAATTCCTACAACTATAAAGTGACTATGGTTATCACTATAAACATATGTGCATGACAAGCTCAGATCCTAGTCCTCCTCTTTAGCTTTGAGTATATGTGATGACCTAGGCATTGGTGTACCCCTGTGATAGGATCATCATGTTATCTTGAGTCGATGTTTGGTCTACCATTGGCGAGGATCATACAACTATACAACTCTATGTCTTTGTCTACCTTTATGGTAGGATCAGAAGGGGATATTAAGGATCTACCATATGAGAATGGTAGAATCCATGTCCACTGCAGGGACATCATAGAGACGTGCATATTACATGATTGAGAAGTTATCTTTAAGATGTAAAGTTTGATCTATTAAAGAATATATTCTTTGCAATATATTGTTATAACTAGATACAAACATCTTGTTTCCCCCACATACCAGTATAACTTGTTATACTTATCACATTTGATTTTATGTTGTTTTCGGTATATGATGATATACAAGATAAGTGACATGAAGATAAAGATGAAACCTTGTGAAGATATTAAAGATAAATTAAGGAGGATTATATAGATAGACACTTCTTCTCTATGTATAGTTCCAATAATGAAACTTCATGTAAGAATTTTGTAAACAATATTTGTGAATTAATGAAATTGTTTTCTATTAGTTGTTATTTGACTACTATGGATCTTTGGGAATATAGATAATGATTCTCAACTTTAAGGTCTTTCCTTAATTGAGAGACGTTGAAAGTCAGGTTGTTACATTATATGTAATACCCAAGCCCACTACCCTTGGCTCTAGTAGAGTTTTAGGAATGATGACTTTCCCAAAGACCACCACTAACCTTAACTACGTGCTTCGTTCTCACTCACGCGCAAACTTGGTTTAACATCCCGATTGGTCACCTGTCCAAGTACTACTCCAAGCCAAGCATGCTTAGCTATGGAGTTCTTTAGTGATGGGCTCCCAGAAAATGAGGTGCACCTTGGTGATATGGGCAGTCCAATCATTCCTTTTGAGATCAACTTATGTGAGATTTCAAAATCTGGGATGTTACAATCTCCCCCACTTAGACTCTTGATGTCCTCATCAAGGCTCAATAAACGACCTCATAATCTCTTCCCCATTTCAGTGCAGACCCAGAATGACCCATGGACACCCAGCTCCCATCCACAACTACCAGCGTAAAGGTGGATCCATCTCATCTAAATGGATAGACCTTTCCAACTTGCATGGACCACACAACTTAAGACTGGCATGGCACATGCCCATGTGGGCCCCACATACTGGAGTGAAATTGGCTCTAAACTTGAAGGTCTTTCCTTAATTGGGAGATGCAGAAAGTGAGGTCGTTATATTTGGTATCAGATCCCCATATTTTTCAAATAATATTTAATTGTTATAATTTCATGTAATCTGTAGTGATATGAGGAAATTATTATGGCATTTTCTAAAGGCATTGGTGTCTAGAAGGGATCACGATTGAGGTTGATAAGATTCTCCTCCACACCACTAGTTGTCTTACGAGTACTACTGGACCCGTGTATACTTATTGGCCAATGTTGGAAGATTGTGCTCGAAATAAAATACCTTTAGCATTTTGTCCTCATCTGTTTAGTCCACTCTCATTCTCTTGCTTAATGAACCCTAAAAGGAACTTCTCTCCTCATCAAAAGTAAGGGTTTTGAGAAGAAGTAGGATTAAGGCATCCTCCACTAATTAGTACATGGCTAATGAGAAATGATAATGTACATGTAATATGGAAATAATAATTTGCATGTGATGTGGAGATAATGATAAAGTAAAGAGGAAACATTATTTGGGTTTTCTATAGGAAGCTAATCCTAGATGCGACTAGGGTTGGTTTAGAAGAATCCTAAGAAGGGTATTAGGGAACATGGAAACCCTAAGAGGTAGGATTTTGTCCTAATCCTAACCCTAAAACCCTAATCATAAATAATGAGAAGGGTGTGGTGGTATAAAACACTACCCATATGAACCTTAAAAAGTGATAAGAATGAAAAAAAGAGAAAAGATGAGTTTAGGTGACCAAGTCTCCCATGCATGTGTATGTGGAGCATGACATTCATGCAAAAGGTTTTGAGAAACATAAGAAACCAATGGTTATGAAAATGAAAATCCAACTATAACTTGCTTGAACCCCTCATGATATCTTTGGAAGTTTGGTGATGGAAAGAAAGTCATTGAGATGACTATGATCAAGCCCCTGGAGGGGAAGGTCAAGAAAGGTCAAGCCCCTAGAGGGGAAGGCCAAAACAGGCACCAAGCCCCCAAAGGGGAAGGTGGCCCATGTCCATTGAATGGACAAACCCCATGAGGGGTATCCCAAAGATTGAGCAAACAAGTGTTGAGAAGTTATAATTATGAAAATCATTACATAAAGATGAAGATATGAAACCTTTAGGGCTAGTGTGCCAACCTGGGGTGGGCCAGCCTAAAACCTTAGACCTTGGGGCCAGGTTGTGGCTAGATAGCCTAATTTGCTCCTATGAGCCTTCAAGGCACCCTAGGTTAGGACCTTCCCGAGAAAGGTAAGTTGACCAAATCTATTCAAAGATTGAGGTAATCATGAATGCCAATTAAAATAAAAGATGAAATCACATGTATTGAGTTTGATTATTTGAATCGAAGTATGCTATCTCTGAGGAACATGAGGAAAATTCACTATGGATGTGACAGACAGTATGAGACTGAGCTCAAAAAAGTATTGTTGCTATGAGTCCAATGAGGGGACATAAATTGAATAATGAGAATTATAAGAGATGGAGGAATGCGGTTTAAAGAATTGCATATGAAAATAATGTGCTAATGATGAACCCTTGGGAAGGATAGAGCCCAAAGTCAATCCTATGGTCGAGTAGGGAGTATTAAAGGTACATCGACCGATGGGATTAGGAGTTGATAGTTCCCTAATGTACAAGACCATCTTGTCAGGAGGTAACAACTAAGTTTCTCAAGGCCCATGGGTCAGGAGAATGGCCACCTTCATGAGTTCATAAGGCCAATGTGTGAATGTGCGAGGCACACCCTAGATTTATAAGGATGAGATAGCACCAAAAGGTACCTATACCCCTAGAGTCCTCCAGGAAGTTTCTAAGGCTCATAATACCCATGAGGTGTAAATATAAAAGACACAAGAAACCATGTAATAATGAAAGGAGTTGTGTACAAAATCAAGAGTGAGAAAGACACTTGACTTCATGAAAATGTAAGCATCATGGAATTAAAAAACATGTATGGTTTAGAGTCATGTTGAGAATGATTCAACCTAAATGTAAAACTTTAAGGTGATGTTTGTACACCATCTCTGCACTTGGAATGATTTGAAATTTGTATTTGGGGCATCAGTAAAATTATTATTTCATCCTATTGTGAGAGAGAAAGATTGGGTAGACGTATGTTATGCTTAAATATTACATATGAGAATGAATGCCTTAAGTTAAAATTAATGACATGACCCAGGAATGGAGGTGCTACCTCACCCTTATATGGAATTAAATGAATAATAGGATGGAAACCTAGGTGAAAAGATAGTCACAAAGTGGGATTTAAATCACAAATGAAAAATGTTATCACAAAGAGATGATATCATGAAAACATGAAGGATGTGGTTATGCCTTGAACTGAATTCAGGTACCAATCTTAGTATTAATGTGTCAAATTTTAATATCAATAAAAGATATCTAAAAAATATCTAAGAAGGGTTGCTAATCCTAAAGTTTGAAACTAAGATGAGTTATCATCCACCTTAATCTTACTAGGTGTGAATTTTGAGGACAAAATTTATTTTAAGGAGAGGTGAATGTAATATCCTCAATTTTTGATAAAATTGAAATTAAATAAATGTAAGGCGTGATTTGTTAAGTATTGACAATGATGTTACATGGGAGAAACCCATGCTCCAAGTAAGACCAATCAATTGGTTGCTTTTCTAATAAATCATTTTGGAACAAATAAATAGTACTGACTTTATGATTTTTTAAAATAGAGATATGAAATAATTGTCATGTTGTAGAAAGAAATAGGATTTGTGGTGTTTTAAATAATTAGAGGATAATTATCTAGCTTAATGTGGGAACACAATATGGAGGTATCCAATAACATTATTTCAGATTGATCTTTTGTGAACTTGAAAATAATGACAATAAAAGAGAATTCTAGAAATTGGGAGAAACAGAGTCATCCCATGAGGTAATGGCTTATTTTTAAATAATGTTAGAAAAGAGAAAGATTTGATATAAAAGATATTCCAATAAAATTCCACAATGGGGATATAGATGGGAAAAACATAAATGATTTCCAATAATTGGTTAAAGAAATATTTTGAAATGGAGAGAGAAAGAATAATTATGCTATCTAATAAAGTGACAAGTTCCTTAATTGCCTTTAGTATATCAATTAAGGGAATTTGGGGAAAAATCATGGTTTAGAAATTCATTGAATACTTTCCTCTTTGTCTAGATTTACTTTATAACCATGAAAGAGGAAGGATTCAATACAAGAAAACCTTGGAGGTTTACATAGGGTGTCAAACTGTGACTTGGGACAAAAGTAATTAGACACCTACCTTTTTATGGTTTAAGGCATGCGATTATCCCTCTCCCTTTCTTGTTTGCATACAACAAGTACCTCTAAGGGCATATATAAGGAGCCCCATAACTTTTGCATCAAGGGAAGTTGTTTGTAGGGCCTACCGCTGGTATAGGTTCCCTATTTCTCCCCCTTGCTGATGCGTCTAGACACCAGAGAACAACATTGGCAAATGCTCTTTTCCCTCCTATGAGTGTCCAAGAATGTCTGTGGTATGGATGACTCTAACCTTTGGGTTCCTAGCTGACGACCAATATTTTCTTCCCCTCTCATGGCCTTCCTTTATCTCCTACTAACCATCATCGCCATGGGGTCTCCTTTGAGGCTCGTGCTCAACATGAACCCATGCCTTAGGTGATGGCGATGGTGATGGATGATGGAGAGATGGTGGGTGAGTTCCTACCAATCGGCTGTGGTTGTAGAACCTATGAAACAACCTGAGTAGAGATGAGAATGACTATGCAGGTACGTGACGAGGAGAAGGATGAGGTGGGCACGAGGAAAAGGAGATGATGACGTTTGGGCAGTGGTGTCCTCATCACATCAAAGACGATAGTGCTATAGGGTCCTTGGGCTCTGCGGTAGTGAGGAAGGTGACTTTTTTGGCTGCACCTTAGCCACTGTAGGTTGGGAACCAATGCTAGGCCTTCACATTCCAGTGGAGTCATGCTAAGATTGGAGACGAGAAATAGGGAGAGCGGTTCGTGGACTAGCCGCTGGTTCAATCAATGAACTAACAGGTTGGCCGGTCAGAGAAGAACCAGGGGATGAACCATAGGTTGAACCGCACCCCTGACTTATCTAGGTGGCACTGCTTCCAGCCAATGGTGTGACACAACATGGAATCTTTTAAAGGTATAAATGTTTATCTTGGTTAATTTATAGAAAATTCTAGGAGAGTCTAAAAATAGTGATATTATATACCAGTTTGATTGAAAAAATGAGGGAAATCGTAATAAAATAGTTTGAGAGTCTAATGATGCTTTAAATTTAGAGTAATTCCAGACATGATAAAGTGGTGATTAATATATGGAAATCATAGTTTTGGGTATTAAAATGTTGGAAAAATTAAAAAGGTTTCTTTTCGTATGATTATTTGACATTATTGAAAATGATAGAAATCTAATAAGATAATGATTACAGGTTCTGAGTCACAAATATGATACGTAGGGTTTAAGGCATAGATATACTAAACCCTAATGTGATGTAGTTTCTTAAAATTATCTAAAAGACTTAACTTGATGAATTAGGGATAAAAGTTTTAACTTTATAAGTTATTAATAACCAAAATGAGATCTAAGTAATGGATAATATGGATCCAATGATTTGGGCCTTCACCTAATATTACAATGCAGAGGAAATAGGGTTTACACCCTTATTCCATACCCTAAACCTGAGATTACTCTAAACCTAGATTCAGACCTGAGCAGGGTTTAATATGATTAAATGTGATGGTGACACTTTAAGATTTATATACATGCAGATATAATGTGAATTTCTTGGTTTGCTTGTCGAATGGATAATATGCATGAAGTATTTTTTGCGTGATAATCTGCATGTCTCACCATCAAGGTATGTGGTTACAACTAAGAGTACTCGTCTTAGTTTCTGAACATTTTTTGAGGTTTTACCGATTTGCTTTCAATTAACTACTTGGATGAACTTTCATTCCTTCAACTATAAAGTGGCTATGGTTATCACTATAAACATATGTGCATGACTAGCTCAGATCCTAGTCCTTTATCTTAGATTTTGTTATATGTGATGACCTAGATATTGGTCTACCCTTGTGGTAGGATCATCAGGTTATCATGAGTCGATGTTTGGTTTACAATTGGTGAGGATCATACAACTATACGTCTCTATGTCTTGGTCTACCTTTAGGGTAGGATCAAAAGGGGCTATTGAGGATCTACAATATGATAAAGGTAGAATCCATGTCCACTACATGGATAACACAGAGGCATGGATATGACATGATTGAGTAGTTATGTTTAAGATGTAAAGTTTGATCTGTTAAAGAATAATTTTTTTGCAATATGTTGTTACAACTAGATTCAAATATTTTGTTTCCCCCACATACCAGTATAACTTGTTATACTGACCGTGTTTTGTTTCATGACATTTTAGGTATATGATGATATATATGATAAGAGACATGAATATAAAGATGAAACCATATGAATATATTAAAGATAATTCAAGAGGATTATATAGATATACACTTCTTCTCTATGTACAGTTCTGGTAATGAAATTTCATGTAAAATTTTTGTAAACAATGTTTGTGCATTAATGAAATTATTTTCTATTATTTATTATTTGACTAATCTGGATCCATAGGGATATAAGTAATGTCTCTCAACTTGAAGGTCTTTCCTTAATTGGGAGATATGGAAAGTGAGGTCATTACAACAATTATGCAAGCTTCAATATAGATAAAGATGACTTTAGATTGCAATCTAGATTTGTGTTTTACCTAAAAAATAGAGCAATAAGTTGGAAGCATTCCAAGCAAGAAAAATTTGTTGAATCTACAACAAAAATTGAGTATATTGATGCCTCTAATTTAGCAAATGAAGTTGTTTGGTTCAAGAAGTCATCATTGAATTTTGGGTGGTTTGAGGCATCAACGATGTAGTAGAGTTATATTCTTTCAACCATTGAGACATTACAAAAGCTAAGAAACTTAGATCGCATCAAAATTCCAAGAACATACTAAAGTGATTCCATCTCATACAAGAGATTGTAGAATGAGGGGATGTGAAGAATTGTAGAGTACCAACTGAAAGCAATGTTGCCGACCTATTAACAAAATAACTATCATTGCAGAAGCTTGATGGCCATGTTAGATCACTTGATATTAAGTTCATGGGTGATTTTCTCTAAGTGCAAATGGGAGTCTGTTTGAATGTATGCTTAGAGATCCAATCATATGATAATTGTAATTGCATGTCTCGTAAACAATTTGACTAATAAGATGAGTTCTTCATCTATATGTGCTTTCAATTATGAGATAATGGTATAACATAATATATGTCTAAAGAGTGATGTTACTCCATGATATATGTCTTCTGATTGAGCTAAACAATTAGACCATATGTAGTATAAGAGTACAATTATTCTTGTTATGTTTCTACTCCGATGTTATTGTGGAAGCTAATAGATTATAATAATACATAAGACTAGAGTGTGTGTTGGTTGATGACAAAATCTCATTAGTCATGATATGTGATATCAAACCAATCACATAGTTACATTCTATAAAATAATGTAGTAAACAGACCCATCTTGAGAGTGATGCATGAAAACCAATGAATGGTAGTCATAATCAACTCTCATAGTGATAGTCGTGCTTTTTTTTATTAGACCTAAAATCACTGCACTCATAAAATGTTGTTGAATGTACTTTAACATTATAGCATCATGGCCTCGTATAAGGGTTACCATAAAGGTGATGCTCATATACACTGTGACATATGGGGATTGACTGTCACTAATGTTGATGGGATTTTCCCTCTTTCTGAAGTCAATGTCCTATGTACTTGATAAGAAAGATTGAGAAATGTATTGCCATACCCATGTGAATCAATATATGATATGTGAGTTCAAATGAATCTTAGACAGTATGCTCTAGTTCAAGGAACATGGATTGAATGTTAAAGAGGATGATAATTACATGCCTTGAGTTCAATCTAGATATCAGAGTCAAAAGGACTATACGATAATTATAACAGTAATCATAGATTACAGGTTGAAGTTGTTCTCCAACATTCCAATTACTTGGGTAGAAATGATGTGTTGCCAAATAACTCTCATTATTTGTGATGTCATGATCTAGTTATGAACATTCAATGTCAATGTAATTTGGGACCTATGGGGTCACACAAATAAGATAAACTAGGAAAAGGAGTTTACTCATGAATAAGGTTTGACTTTATCACTAAAGCATTTAGTTAATAAATTTAGACAAAATTGGTTGAAAATTGGCTATCAAAAATCTGAAATGAATCGTTCAAAAAGTCAATCAACTGGTTCAGAAATATGAACCAATCAATTTAGGTTGTGAACTGACCAATTTAGGCTGTTATCTAATCGGTTGGAAGATTAGTAAGACTTGATCAATGATTGATGTTGATGCCATGTTTTGCATTAATTGGATATCCAAAGCTAATATGTTTGCAAATAGAAATATAGTGAAATGATCAATTCAAGTGTTGAATCGACCATTTCACATATGATCCGACTGATTCAGAAGTGATCCTATTGGTTCATGTTTTTTAGATTCTGGAGAATTCATGAAATTTTGTCTCTTCAACTCCTAGATGATCTGTAAACCCTGCCACTGGCCATCCTATATAATGAGAGGGGGGGTCAAGGCCTTCAGGAGATGCAACAAGATGCTATGACAATTATTGCTTATCACAGTTGTGGTAACGAGAGAGCCCAAGCATGTCTTACCAATAAATGGGAGAGTTAGGAAGGGCGAGACAACCAGGGCAAGCAAGCCAACACTAGCATGTTGACATTCAAAGGGACAACTCCTTACTGTCCGTTCTAAAAGAACGACAATAGTTCCCAGTAGTTTGTGTGGACTAATTAGAGGCATAGAGATTGTTTCCACCACACTAGGAGGACAACAACCACTATCGGCTATGGTTCTACACCAAGTGGCCATACCTGATATTTGTTTGTATGCTACTTGCGAAAGAAGTATGCCCCCATAAGGATATTCGTTGGACTTACTCTAGGACTAGGTGTATGCCTTGCAACCTTCCTTTTCTATCTATAGTTGTTGACATGATTTGTTGTTAAAGGTTAATATGGCAAGAGAATGTTTGTTTCCATTTCCATCTATATCACTATATTTCCCTACACTTGATGTTATAGTGCACCCCTATAATTTGTATTCTGTCACACAAGGTTAAAAAATATAATAAGATTCCATGGTTGCCCTAGTTCCTCTTTATTGCCTATTTTTCACTAAACACGATCAAATATTTTGAGTGAAGGTTGAGCTCCTCATTTTGGAGTGGAAACTATTAATCCATGCACCATTCTTTCAACACTAATCCCTATTTGGTGATCCAGATGCATGGGTAGTTATGTAGAAGTTAATTTTACTTGATAAAATTATTTGACTTGCAAGTAATGTTCATCCTTATCTTTCACCTGATTTCACAAATTATTATAAATAGCATATGATTTGTTTTAATATTTTACCAAGCCCATAATTTCCTAATTTTTATGTGGTGTGGGTTTATAAAATTCATTATATATTCATATTTCGTCAAAAAAATTATGGGAAAGCATTTGTTGGAAAGAATTTTCAACCAATAATCAATTTAGAATATTTTCAACCCTAAACTTCACATGTTTCCCTACCAATTTAAAAATGGTAAGGACTAAGGTTTAGTACTTTATACACACATAAAAATCATGTAATCAATTACAATTACATGTTTCTAATACATCACCAAGAAAGGAAAAACTGAAGTAGGTGCTTGTAACTTGGCATGCACCTAGAGGTTAACTTGGAAATTTAATATTAGATGATAGGTATCTAATAATCTCTATTTAAAGCATTATACTAACTTGAATAAAATTTCATATAATGAGGTATTATCTTTATTGATAATACTTACTACTCCTTTATTGAAATAGATAAATTCCCAAAATTTCATTTGATTCCTTTTTACAAACAATTTATTACCATATTTTTGTAGCTAATTTGTAATTAAAATATTACTAAAATATGTCTTACTTATCAACTAGTGCATGCTGGATGTTAGAATTTGAGTGTGGAGTAGTAGTACATGGGCACAACTATTTATATTATGGTGTGCATATTCTGTTATGGGTGTGTGTTTCCAGACTTATTTTTGTATGGCCATAATCCAATAATGTTATGGCCCTATTGTAGATATATATTCTATCTCATATGTGCATGAAACCACTTTTATTTGTGCCATTATAAAATGATCAAAGGAAAGACACTTTATGATGTTCTTTTAATTTCTCAAAGTCTCATTATAGTTAAATCAATCTAGTTTAACTTACACAACTTTATATGACCCTCTTCACAGGAAAATCTATTTTTATACTAGTAAACCACTTTGATGCACAAATTATTTATTATATGTACATACTCAACATCTATTTATTCATTCTTTGGTTCTGATCTCTGGGTGATTTTCCTTTAAACCCAAGTTTATATAGGATAGAGAGTCATGAAGATTATTTGAAATTGTGGTGAATATGGGGATAGCTTGGAATCATCATGTTTTTGTTGGGAAATATGTCTACAGTGTAGGCAACAAAATTTGAAATTGTATCAACCATATTCCCCAAATCAGTAGATCATGTCAATAATTATAATGCAGGAAGGATGGTTTCTGGGATATACATGGTCCTGTAGAAAGTCTAGTGATAATCCTCATCATTATAGATGTACAACTCTAAATTCTTTTTGCACTGGGACATGTCTGACTGTTGCGCCTCCTAGTCTGCACAACAGACAACAGCCACGCACATCGTATTCATCAGTTGCTCCTTCTGTCACAGACTTTTGGTTGACATTGTCCTCCAAGCGGCAGAAAATGACCTCCCACCTCTATGGTAGTCCAAATTGACTTCCTAGAACTCTTATCTTCCTACTATAATAATCAAGAAGGAGTCATCCCTCTCCTTTGATGTACTATTCACTGACTTTCTCTCCTACAATAATGATCTCAATTTCTCTTTCCCTTGATGTTCCTCCCTAGTCAGGTAGAACTTGCTCGGGCTCTCATGGTTACCACTACCAGAGAGGCCAACGTTTGTCAGAGAAATTATTTCTCAATTGTTTGTGTTGTGTTCTGGGAAGTCGCAATACCCCCTCAATTTATAGGGGGAGTTTGGGTCCAATTACCAGTTTGTGCGTGAGTGGAAGGGGCCAGAAGATCTCAATTTTTAACAACAATTCTGGAAATTTTGCAACCTATGAAAGCCAAAATGGCCATTTGGCAAACCCAAATGGTAATCTCAAATGTGAGACAGTTGTCTCTCACTACGAGTAGGTCATTTCACTGTTTCCCAGTTGTAAATGAATTTGGCCAATCAATTCCCATGAATATTAGACATTGATTTCCTTATACAATAAATATTGCTCTAGAGAAACAAATAGGAAAAATCTAGTTATTTACACGATTGTACTGATCAATCTCAGTTACCAGACATTCATCAGGTGACCTGAGTTGATCCAATTTGGATGGGTCAGTTTGTTCCTTAGACAAGCTCAACACTAAATAGGTCTGGCACCCAAACATCTGTCTAAAAACTTGTGAAAACTATTTGGCACTTCCAAACAGCAATCTCAACACTTGAGATGGGCATTTGGGATTGTTGTCAACCTGTTTGTTGTGTGAATCAAATACCTAAACACTTTAATAGTTAATTCAATTGTCATTCATGATCTGAACTCCTCTTCTAGGTCCTATGTGTGTGACTCTATAGGTCCCATATTACGTTGGCAGTCAATGTCCATAAAGATTTATGACATGTGATATCCCTGAATTTTCTAAATCTTAATCTAATGTACGATGTCCTAATTGAAACATAACCTCAATGAGAATCCCAATTCAAACACCACACACTAGGCAAAGAAGAAGAAAATCAGATGAAGTCAGAAGGAAACAACAATAGAACATGTACATGAACAAGAACAAAATCACACAACACATGTTCACCATTCAACATATAATTAAAAAATGAATTATCATTACAAATTGACATCACAAATCGAACAATAAAATTTTACATATACATGCACTACATCTACAACATGATCTTTTAGACAACATGTCCACATGTACATCAACTCTTTGCACAACTCTCAACTGTTTTGTTCTTTAGGATCACATGTCCACAATCTAAATAGAATATTACATATGGTAAATGTCAAACATTATTATAAAATATCATATTGAATTTGCCTACATGTCTTTTATATACCTCTCATTAGTATGACTTGGCAATAAGATTGAAATAAAACTTGGCATTAATAAAAGATAACAAAAGCATAGTTGAACTAAAATGTTTTTTAACAAAAGAGCACACATATTTTAAGAACATTTCCATCATATATCTCATACATCTACCACCAACGGGATAGATACTGTTAGGCCTTATGATCTCCTACCAAATAGTTAGATCATATATACAATGTGATCTCCTACCAAAGAGTTAGATCACTTCAATGCACTTTACTACCAATGAATTTAGTGTTATTATATAACGGATCTTGTATTATGTTTCATGTGTTCCTAGCCATATAAGTATGTAAAAATCAAGTAAGATATCCTACATGAACAATCATTTCATCCAATACCATATGACAAGTATTTGTACAGACATAATACAACCATATTACATAGTAGGCCAAGTAGTAGGTAAGGGTGTACCTTGATAAAGATATACTAATCATCACATAATCTCATGTCAACTCTATCCTTGCTCAACTCCTATCAAAGAAAAGACAACATGTACTATAATCAGATTCCCATCATCTACCATAGTCATGACTTATTTAGGGTTTAGCTTATATCATAAGGATATTCCATTATCACTTGCATTTTTTTCTTGGAATCATCTTACTGATGTTATTTTCCAATTATGTTACAAATTAAGTTTCATCATTTGAACATTAGGTTCCATATCATTTTGTGTACATATTAACCCTATGTTATATGTTATATTTCAATTAGGAATTCAAACTATATATTATGAGTCATCACCATGTAACATGAATTTTGTGCATGAGACTGATGTATTTGTCACACATCATGTTCCATATATTGTTATCAACATATTTTGGAAATTCCAACATATATTAGCCATATATGTATTGTCTACATTTATTTAGGGGTATTAGACCTAGCCATACTAAGAAAATTATAAGACTATATGTCATAAGATGATCATATCTGACATATTTTGGATTATACATCATTTCAGAGATATTGTCATATTTTCATAATTTTAGGCCATGGTTTGATATTTATTATACATGATATGAGTATTTCATGACTTACATGTTATTCCTGATATTAGTGCATCAAAAGCCTGATTAGGTAGATCCATATTATTCTATTATTTTTCTGAGAATTTTGATAGCTTGGTTGTATTTTTGTGATAATCAAGCTAATTCTATAAACTATATAAGAACTGAGCATTATTGAGGTATATATCCTTTTTGGGCCAATAAAAAAATTGCCATGTCCCCGCAGAGCGTGCCTTCTCTTGTTGGGATTGGCGGGGACCCATCCTGGCTTGATCTGATTGGTATAGCCTTGGGAATTGGACTGCCCTCTCCCCCTTCTCCCTTTATAGGATGTGTCCGCATTCTCAAAATGTGTTTCACTCTTGTACCTATCATCTCTTCCCTCAAACAACCACCGCAGCAAGGTACTCTCGTCTACTCAACTAGTGTGATAAAGCTTCTTGTAGGTTCTTGTCCCTTATGGAACCATCCTCGACTCCATGGATCTTCTCTAGTGATCATGCCACCCTCAACCTCACCACTGTTAGGGTCTCTCTAGGTTGGGGTGGCTCCACTACATTCTACCATTATTCTACTCTCATCCTCAGATGTTGTCTCCTTCACCTCTGTAGGATCTCAGAGGCTTGAAGCAACAAGGATTCCACTTCCTACTATCCTCAAATCCCATCAATTACACTGATTATGTTCTTCCTAGTTTGAGTAGCACCACTGGGTCCTACTGAGAGTGTTGCCACCAACCATCGTCACAATGAAGGGGATTTCTCAATTTCTATCATGTGTGGATATTGATGTAGTGGTGAGATGCGTAGTCTCTCTAGAAATCATGTACAACCTAGGTTTGTGGTAGGAGACAACCTCATATAGCCCCAGAGCACCATCTTCATCTCTGATAGACTCCAGTTCATTATCCATAAGACTCACTGTAGTGGGCACGAAAACACCAGAAGCCTACTCCACTAGCCTCACCTAACTTGTCCTTTATTCATTCCTTCTCCATACCTCCCTTCCACCTCATTTTACCTTACCTAACCATGCTGGTTGTAGTGGACAACATACTAAGAATGAGGGCTCACCCTCTATGCATGCTGAACTAGAAGCCACATTATGGAGGTCCAACATCTCAGACTCAGGAGGTGTGGAAATCAACATTTCACTCTTCCCTCTCATTCCATGTTCTCCATGCTACCACATACATCATGAAGGGATCACTACCGTGATCACTCTATAACCACAAAGTAGGAGGTGACGGTAGAAGCCATAAGATCTCATCTAGTGATCATGATCACAACTTTTAAAAGCCAATCTTTGGCTACTAAAACAAGGACACATCACTCACCTCAATGAGCTGGATGTGTGACATTCACAAACTTGGTCTAAATAAATGCATCCAAGACTATACCCCTCAACTAAATATCTAACTTTTAATTCCTCAATATTCAAATATGCATCATTCATCAGGAACCTCATATGAACATGAAACTTCAAACATAGATTCATAATATTATAAAGTACATTCTATCCATCTTCGAGGTGAAATGATTTCCCCCTTCAATCAAATTCTCCAAAGTGGCACACATCTAGGTATATGGAACAAGATGTCATCATAAACATAAAGAAATAGTCTTAAAAGTCATAGAAATTCTGAAATCCATAGTTCACCTATTCAATTGAGTATCTAGAATCCTAAAAGTTTACTTTATCACATGACATCACAAACAAAGAGTGGTGTTAGTCGCACATTGTTGCTACCCAAGGAAATGGAAAAGTTGGGGAACAACTTCAACCTACAATCTGTGTATGGTGTTCCAACTTTTGTATAGTTCCTTTGTCAATGATATCCAAGTTGAAATTGAGGCATGGAGACGTCACCCTCACTATTATTCAATCTTGTTTATTAAACCAATAACATATTGTCTAAGATATATGTAAGCTCAATATCACATAATGAATCACATGCGTATGGCCATTCTTTTCTTAGTCTCACTTATCAAGAGGCCTAGCACATCACTCTCCCATAGGAGGGACAAATCCCATGCCCATCACTCACATTAAATCCCATTGTGTCAAATCCAACTAATTATCATCGTTATAACAACCCATGTTTCAGGAATGCATTTGATGATGTCAAAGATTACCCAATGACATGTGTTGGGTGTAGTGATTTTAGGTCTAAGAACAACAATCACCACCATCACTGTGAGAGATGACTATGATTTCCATGATGATGGCTTCCATGTGTCAGTCTCACAATGGGTCTGTCTGATGCATTGTTCTCTAACATGTATCTGCGTGATTGGTTTGATATTGCCATATCATGCCTAATAAGATTTAGTCATGAACCAACTCACGCTCTAATCTTGTGTGTTATTGTTGTCTATCAAACTTCCACCATAACAACCGATCAGGGTAATAATGAGAATATGTATATGTACTCTTAACATCTATATGATCTAATCCATAAGCTTAATAACTTGAACACATACATTATTGAGTAATATAATTCATCAGAGATTTATAATTTACTTCATTATCTCATAACTAAATTAGAAGCCTGCCTTTTATTAATAATCATATCCTTTTTACATGATATGCTGCTACAATCATCACATGATTGGGTCTCACGACATACATAACCAACAGACTCCCGCATGCACTTAGAGCAAATCACCCCCAAATCTTATTCTGAGTGACATAACATGACCATCATGCTTCTGTTGTGAAAGTGACTTAGTCATGGGATCAAAAACATTGTTCTCAGTTAGTACTTTGAAAATCTTTACATCTCCTTGATGTATGATCTCTTGTATGAGATGATACTGACTTTGTATATGCTTTGAGCACTGATGCGATCTGGGTTCCTTAGCCTATGCAATAAGTCCATTATTGTCACAATATAGCTTGATTACGTCATTGATTCTTGGAAGGACCTTGAGTTCTATAATGAACTTCTTGATCCGTACATCCTCCTTTACTACACTCAATGCAGCAATATAATCAGTCTGTGTTGTAGAATTGAGAACTATTTCTTACTTGGAACTCTTTCATCTTACAACTCCATTGTTGAGGCAGAACATGAATCATGACTATGATTTGTGATCATCTCGATCAATCTAGAAGCTTGCATTGGTGAAACCCTTTACCACCAACTCTTCATCCCCACCGTACACCAAGAACTGATCCTTAATCCTTCTCAAGTACTTAAGGATGTTCCTTATGGCTATCTAGTGAGCATCACCTGGATTTGGCTGATATATGCTCGTCATGCTTAAGTCATGGCACGTTCAGATAGGTACACAACATTACATACATGATTGATCCAATTGCTGAGGCATATGGAATCACACTTATGTGTTCCCTTTCTTCACAAGACTTGGGACATTGAGCTCTACAGATGGGGACACCATGATGCACAAGTAGGTTTCCTCTCTTTGAATTCTCCATGATGAACTAGTTCAACACTTTGTCAATGTATGTAATCTGACTTAATCCAAGAAGCCCTCTAGATATATCTCTATAGATATTTATCCCCATGATGTAGGATGCTTCTCCCAAGTCTCTAATATAGAACATATTTCCAAGCAATGTATTTACCTTTTATAAAGTAGTAATCTCATTCCCCATCAAAAGTATGTCACCTACATACAATATGAGGAATGCCACTATGCTCCCACTAACTTTCTTATACACACAAGGTTCATATTCATATTGTATAAAGCCAAACCCTTTGATTGTATCATCAAAATGAAGATTCTAGCTCCGACATGCTTTCTTCAATCCATAGATAGAGCTTTGAACTTTATTTGCATCCTTTGGATTGATAAAACCCTTAGGCTATGTCATGTACACATCCTCAAGTAAATTATCATTAAGGAATGTTGTTTTAACATCCATGTGCCAAATTTCATAGTCATGACAATATGCAATAGCAAGCATGATCCTGATGGACTTAACCATGACAAATGGAGAAAATGTTTCATCTTAGTCAACACCTTGAACTTGTTGGAAACCCTTTGCAACCAAACCACCCTTATAGGTTTGAACTTTTCCATTCATGTCGGTCTTCTTCTTGAAGATCCACTTTCTCCCGATGGGTTTTACCCCTTCAGGTAGATCCACCAAAGTCCATACTTTGTTGGTATACATGGATTCCATCTCAGATCTCATGGCCTTAAGCCATTTCTCAGACCCTGGTCCCTCTATGGCATCTTTATAGGATATTGGCTCATCCTCTATAACCAACTCATTGCCTTCGTGAGTTACAAGATATCCAAATCTCTCAGGTTCAAGGTGTGTCCTATTAGATCAATGAGGTTCCTGTATCACTTGTGGAATATGTGAGTCTACAACATTTTATGAATCTCTTTGTTCCTCTAGTTCATCTATTAGTTCAATATTTGTTGTTGGTCTCAAACCTCTTTGAGTTCCACTTTCATCCCATGAATGCAACATCCCTGGAAACAAAAACTTTGTTGTTAGATTGGGAATAAAAGTAATATCCTCTATTTTCTTTAGGATATCCAATAAAATAACATTTATCTGATTTAGGACCAAGCTTGTCAGGGAATGCTTTCTTGACATAAGCTTCACATACCCAAATCCTAATAGAATACATATTGGGACGCTTCGTATTCCATAACTCATATGGTGTCTTTCGAACTGACTTCGATGGTACTTGATTTAGTGTAAAAGTGGTGGTTTGAAGAGCATGCCCCCATAAACTAGTTGGAAGTAGGATAAAATCATCATTGATCGCACCATATCCATTAATGTGTGATTCATTCTTTCTGACACACCATTATGTTGAGGTGTTCCAGGTGGAGTCTACTAGGATACAATGCCATGGGCTCTAAGAAGGTACTCAAACTCTTAATTTAAGTATTCTCCACCTCAATTAGAAAGAAGCGACTTAATACTTTTGCCAATCTAGTTATATACTTCATTCATAAACTCCTTGAATTTTTCAAGAGTTTTTGACTTATGTTTCATTAAATAAATATAGCCAGACCTACTGAAGACATTAGTGAAGGTTATGAAGTATGGGTACCCACCTCTAGTAGTTGTACTAAAAGGTCCACACACATAAGTATGCATGAGTCGTAATAGATCACTAGCCCTGTCATTGTTACCAGTGAAAGGGGTCTTAGAAATCTTGCCCATCAAACAAGATTCACATGTCTCTAATGATTCAAAATCAAAAGAGTCTAGATAACCATCTTTATGGAGTCTAGATATGTGATTCTCATTTATGTACCATAGACGGCAATGCCAAAGGTAAGTTTTGTTTGAGAAGTTTGAGTTTTAGTCTTTTGGTATTAATGTTACATACATTTGTTTTTATATCTAAAAAATTAAGACAATAAGACAGGGGGACTTCCATAAAAGATCTCATCTTTTGAAAAAAGTACATCGACCACTATTAATATGGAATTAAAATGCATCCTTATCCAAACAAGATACAAACATGATGTTTCTATTTATAGACGGTACATAATAGCAGTTCTTTAACTCATATAAGCCTTATGGGCATAGATATTATATAGGTTCCAATTGCACAGGCCGCGACTCGTGTGCCATTAGCAACTCGCAGTTCCACCTCACCTTTTCCCAAAGGCCTACTTCCTTTCAGATCATGCATATGATAACATATGTGAGATCCACATCTAGTATTGCATACCCATGATGAAGTTGATAGATTTATCTCAACAACATATATACCTAAAGTGGAGATCACCATCCCCATCTACTTCTTCCTGAAAGCCTTCAAGTACGAAGGATGAGTTCCTCTTGCACTTTTCTTTCTCCTTATCTTAAGCGTTGAAGACTTCTATTTCGGCTCAACCACATCAATCTTCTTGGTCTTGCTTTCATCCTTAGATTTAGCCTCGATGATCACCATCACAAGATTGTCTTTCTTCACTTTTGCTTCAACATGAATCAACATGGAAAGCAATTCTGACATTTGTCTAGCCGAATTACTCACATGGTATCATACAATAAAACATATATATGATTTAGGCATAGTCTTTAGAATCATATCATTGGCCAACTATTGGCTCAAAGTGAATCCCAGTTCTTTAAGATATTACATATGTCTAATCCTATTGAGCACATTTCTTCTACTGAGGTTCCCTCTGTCAGCTTTGACTGAAGTAGTACCTTTAAAATTATGTCCCTTTATTTCCTGTCAAGACCAAGGGTTACCTTCTTAATATGTGTCATTATCTCAAGAGCACAAATGTCCTCACATTTCTCATACAACTCATAGTTCATGAAGCTTAGAATAAGGTACTTTATCTCTAAGGCATCATTGGCATGCTTCCAGTAAGCATTCAATTATGCCCTAGGTGCATCAGGAGGTGGTATTTTAGGCACTGGTTTGTCAAGGAGATATAGATTGCACTCTTCATTGAGAATCCTTCTCAAAGCCCAAAACTAGTCATTAAAATTTCTCCAGTCAAGTTTGTCCTTCTTCATGACTAACTGCAAATCAAATTATCTATAAGAGAACATTTGCATTTGTCAAAAACCATTTTTGATATGATTTGATTTTAAAAAATTGATGATATTAGTTAGGTCGTTAATTATTATGGCTCCCACTATTTTATTCAAATTGATAGCCCTCAATATCCATTTGGAATATTGCAACATACAATATTCTAGGGGGCCAGATCCAAAATAATTCAACTGTGGCCCCATGCACACCGCAAACATAGTCAACCATCAAGGTTGGCAACTTTTTCCAATTGCATATGTGCAATTTTTTAAAGGTGATATGTGCAACCCCTTGCCATAATCATCTGCATGCCTCTGGACCCAGACACTCTGAGAATCGCCAGTGTAGCCTAACCCAAAAGCTGACATGATAATAATGCACCCCATAGAGGCGGAACCTACACTATTACCATCACATTTCCATGAGATAGATGACGCACCCTATGGAGGTGGAACCTACACTTAGTCGATCAAGATTTTCATGTGTCCTACTTTTGGAAAGCATGTAAGATTTGATATTTTATTTGAGGTAGTTTGGTATATATAAGTATGTACATACACTTTATTAAATCACCACATATATAGTACATATCATATAGATGCTATCCTACAATTAAACATGCAATAAAAGAAAGTGATGGTTATGGGAAACCTAATGTAATCTATTGGAGCCATAAGGAATTACGGTCATCTAGGTTGACATCACATGTAGAAAGTTGTTGTTGATGAAGATCTATGCTTGCCAATCTTGGTTTATCGATTCAACCTTTAAACCAATCGACTCTCCTCTTGGTGAGTTGTTAGGTCATCTCTTCAGTCGTCTTGGCCTTCTGTCCACCATCAACTGTTACCTCTAGCGAATCAGTTGGGTCAACTAGGAGATTGGTTTTGTCTATCCACCATGTCCTCCAAAGTCCTTCAGTCGGTTGGGCCATCATTGGAATGTCTTGATCTTCATCATAATA